>VZRH01006601.1:712298-738761 GCA_013397555.1 Urocynchramus pylzowi
TTTTTTTTTTTTTTTTTTTTTTTTTTTTTGTTTCTCTCTTGTCACTTTTCCAAAGTTGAAGAAGTTTGGCATTGTTCCAGCTAGGAAGGGAAAAGTCATAAGGCAGTCCCCACCCACTATCCTTCTGCTCCACTCCAGAGCAGGAACAACTAACGGGAAAGAGATGGGAGAAGAGGCAAGGGAAATAAAATAACATACCAAACTTTCAAACTTTTTTATTTCAAAGAAATAGATATATTTTCATAATTAAAAAAAAAGAAAAATCCAACCCAAAATCACTAAGGAAGAGACATTGCTTTATATCCACAGCATTTTTTCCCCAAATGAGACACATTTATCTTTCAGAGAGGAGCAGGATCCTTGCAGAGGTGCTTGGGTAGGGGCACTCACAAAGTGTGCTGCTGTGGGCTCAAGGCTCAGCTTAGCACAGGGCGATGCCTCTGCAGGGCATCCAACCTCTGTGTCCTGAGAGCTGCCCAGCCCTGCTGAGCTGGACTCAACATCCTGAGAAAGAAGGGAGAGAGGGAAACAAAACCAGTCCTGTGCCACCTCCTGCCCCTGTGCCATGCAGGCCATGAACATGTCCAGCACAGGCAGTCCTGGTGTCCCTGGGACAGCCAAAGCACCCCTGGGTACAGAAAGGCTTGTGCACAACAAGGCTATGGAACCTCCCCAGAATCTGGATTTACCTATTTCACGTACAGGAATTGGTTGTAAAATTGGTAAAACTGCTGCCTTTTGGGTAGCTGATCCAACGTCTCCTGCCCTCCTGCTAGTATCTTGTATTTCCTTTCCAGACTGAATTTTTCTAACTGCTTCTTCAGCCTTCAGATCTTGTTGCTCCTTTGCGAGACAGAGACTGCTGAACTGTCAGGATCATTTCTGGCTGAGGTTGGAGCATCCCTCAATCTTCTTTCCAGCAAACTGAGCAGTTTGTACCATTCCACTCTTGTACCAGAGCTTGTTTTCTGATGCCTGGATAGATATGTATGGCTTTCCTTTCCTGAACTTTGGTGACCTTTTTACTTCTAGATACTCAAGCTGCCAATAACATCCATAGTAATCATTTCAACAGTAACGTGAAGAGTCGAGATGCTCCCCTGCTTTTGTTTGATATTCTCCTGTTATATATTCAAGGAAGATGTTGGATGCTTTCAGCATGCTGTTGAAATGAGAGCTCATGTGGAGTCAGTTACCCAAAATCACTCCTGAGCCTCCTTCTGTCACGGCTTTCCAAGCCTCATCCTGGAGATAAAGGCTGCAATCTTTGTTCCCAGTTGCCTTCGCTTGCATGCACCCGTATTAAAATGCATTTAGCTGGATTATGGCCATTTTACCAGGCAATTTAGAAGATACTGAGGCAGCAAAATGGCCTGCTCGTTATTAACATCCCTACCAGTCACTGCAACACCTGCAGACTTCACCATCACAGCTTTTTTATGGTCAGGTTGGCCATTGGATGAAAACATACACAATGTTGCAACAAGAACAGATTCCCCCAAGAGACCTCACTAAGGACACCTCCATCCTGTGAAGTGTCCCCAGCAGCCACCACATGGTGAGATCTGAGACGGGTTTTAGTCCACTTAGTTCCTGCTCCAATAATTCCTTCTGTAGCGTGGGTTTTTGCATTCCAAATGTCATGTTGTAATAGGCAAAATGCTTTGAGGAATTCCAGTTTGCTATAATGGTACACTTGTCTTTATCAATCAGACCTATAAGGCTGTCCAAAAAAAGACCCCACAAAAAGACATGAACCAACCAGTTCATGTGCAGATCTCTGGGCTGTGCCTTTAAATTTTTCCAAACACTGAAACTACACTGACATTTCTCTAATCTTTTGAAATTTGACCATTTTTCTAAGATCTCTTAAGCTGTGGCTGTTGGCTTGAGCTAGTTCCTTCTAGACTCTTGAGCATCAGCTGTCTGGATGATCTGCAAATGCTGAATTCGAGGAGATCATGCCTCACATCCCCCATTGTTACAGATGGCAGGATTTATATTCCATCCACAGTATCATCTGGAGATGAATATATCCTCCTGCTTCATTCCAAATACAGAACAGAAATATCTACTAAACATTTCTGCCTTTCTGCACCAGCCACCATCTGGCACGAGCAGGGAAGAAGCAGTGCTCCGAGCCAAGCTCCGGCGGTCCCGCCAGGAGGCTCGTGCCATGAGCACGCCTCACACACCCCGGAGTGCTGGGGGGCCTTGGGGCTCCCCACTGCCAGGGCTCTCCCTGTGCCTTCCCCAGCGCTCACCAGCCTGGATCCCTGCTGAACCTTGCTGCTGGCACGGCGCTGGGGCAGACCCCTGGCCCTTGCCCTCTGCCCCAAGGCCAAGCCGGCAGTCTGGCTCCAGTGAAATTCCCCATCTGACCCTGGGCTGAAGAGGCCATTGCCATGTAAATCACTGAGCCTGGAAGGCAGAGAATGTGAAGCAGCCTTGATGGAGAGGGATGAGATAAGGGAGCTTTTATTGAAATTCAGAAATCTTTTATTCTTTTCCCACCAGCCACTCAAACAGCAGCTGAAAGCCAAACTGGGGTTTGTTAGAGGAAAACAAACATGCCAACAGTGCTTTGGATATCTGTCTTAGAGTGGAAGTCACCTCTTGTGCCTCTCCAAGTCACCCCTCTCCTGTAGTTCCCATCTGGCCTGGAGTGACATCCCCATGCTGTCACACCAGCTGGGCTTGATGGTGCTTTCCAGACCCTCTCTGGTTACTCCTGGCTGCAGCACCAAGGTCTTAGAGCAGGCAGTCCCTCAGCCCTGAAAACCACAGGTTCAGGGAATACCAGAGTCCCAGGGACTGGTGTGAGTGAGATCACAGGGAAAGGATTCCCAGCCTTTCCCTTGATTTCTTTTTTTTTNCATCAGTGTTCTTTATTTACTCCTTATTGCATATGGCAAAGCCAGGAGGAGAGAAGAAGAGAAAAAAAGGCACAAGTCTGCAGGGGAGAAAAGAGAGGCGTTATTGTGAACGTGTGTTGTCCCTGGCTGGTGGCACAGCAATTCTGTGGGATGTGGGATTCCCTGCTCCAAGGGCTGCCTTGCTGCTATATCACAGTCAGTGGGGGTTGCTGCAGGAAGGGCTGTGCTTGGGTTGGAGGATGACTTCTGGCAGCAGTCACTGCACAGAGCAGTGCTTGGCTGGCCTGGCTGTGTCCCCCTCAGCAGCAACACGGACTGGTTAATTATTAACCAGGTGCAGAGACAGGCGTCCGGTGTGTAATGGCATCGCAGACATCTGACACTCCTAATGGCCTCCTCACTCTGAGTGCTGCCAGCTGATCCTGCCACTGCTCCTGAAGGTCATCCCTGTGGTGCCATCCCCTCCCAAGGGCTGTGCCAGGGCCCCTGCTGCCCGCATGCCTCACCCCACGTCCTGCCTCCAGGCGCTGTGCGGGGTCACAGCTTCACCCCTGGCATGGCTCCTGAGGAGCCACTTTCTCTGCAGCCCCCAGTGCCTGCAGGAGATCAAGGCCAAACCAAGCAGGGATCCACCAACCAGCCCTACTGCTGGGGTTTCTGGCAAGGAGCCGCCCTACCTTTCATCCAGATTTGTTTTCCCAGCTGGGAGAAGCCCTCTGGCACGGGCCAGCAGCCCCTGTGCCGGGGCTATGATGTGCTGCATCAGCACCCATGCTTTGCAGACCCACACCTGGGGCTTGCATCCATGTGGCTCCTTGACTGCTCTCAAGCTGCCAGAACGTGTCTGAGGCTGGTGTAACATTGAGCACAGCAGGCCATGGGGAGGCAGAAAACAAGTCCATGTGGAGGGAAAGCCTTTGGCCACGGCTCAAGCATCGCTGCAGGTTCTGGGGCTGTGCTGGGACTTGGGCACACAGCCCTGTGCCCCCATGCCAGAGAGAAACGTCTGCAGTGGTGTTAACACCTGCTCTGGCCCTTACAAAAGGGACTGCTGGAGGCACCAGCCTTCAGGGGGTCCCTCTGAAGAGACCACCCTGCTGTGATAAGGCACCAAAGTCCCTGGGAAATGAAGGTAAAGGTTCAGGTAGGGGATTAGTAGGTAGGATTAAAGGCTCAGCAGCTCTTGAAATGGATCTGAATCACACTCTAAAGCAGCTCACTGCAGCTCTGCAGTGAGGAATTGCTCCTTGTCTGGCTTAATTACATCTCATAGCAATTCTCTGCTGGCTGTCTGTGCTCACCTTTCCCAGGGGTCACAGGGTGTCCTGTGCACTCCTGAAGGCAGCTTGGCCATCACCATGTTTGTGGCTGACACATGGTGAGGGTAAGGAGGCCAGTGGCAGAGCTGCCACCAAAAAATCTCTTGGAAATGTGGAGAAATGCCTTTCATCCATCAAATTTCAGTCACCAGCAAAGAGATTTAATTTTAAGCACCATTTGATTTTAAAGAACCAGAACCCATAGTCACCAGTGATTCCCACCTTTTCCAAAGGCAGGGCTGAGAGCTGGTGGT
The DNA here is from genome assembly GCA_013397555.1 of Urocynchramus pylzowi. NCBI lineage: Eukaryota > Metazoa > Chordata > Aves > Passeriformes > Fringillidae > Urocynchramus > Urocynchramus pylzowi. Next base: position 716,748 of record VZRH01006601.1, read on the forward strand.
GCCACTGGGCTGTCCCCCTGCATCTGAGCACCCAGACCCCTCCAGCATCAGTCTTGGCAGCTGAAAAATTGATGTCTGACGTGCCCAGCAATGTTTGTCACTTTGTGAATGTTCCCAAATGCCAGTGGTGGGTGCTGTGGGGATGCTTGTGCCTCCCCAAAACCCCCAGACAATGGCAGTGCAGGACAGGGGGGATTTTCACTGTGCAGTGACATTTCACAGTCAGGAAAACTCTCACATTTCCAAAGACAAGTGGGGGAATGGAAAGGGCTCTGCCCAACAGTGCCCATATCACATGGGTAGCTCTGGGGAAAGGACTGACCTGTAACTGGGTCCAGTGGTGGATATGTGGGAGAGTGTGGATGGGAAAACAGCCAAATGGGGCTGGGTGAAGCCAGTGGGCACTGCCAATGCTGTCACACACTGGAAAAGGGTCAACACAGGAGAGGTGGGGACTGATCCCCTTCTGCCCCCACCAGACCCACGAGTCTGCAGTTTCAATCTGTGTCATGAGAAAGTATTTCCTCGATTTTAAAAACGCCAAGCCAACTAATTTGGGTGCTCTCCTTGTTTTGAGAGACACAGTGAATATTGAGGACTTCCAGGCTACTGAATTTGTTCTCAACCAAAACTCACCGGTTGTCACCCCACCTGGACAGTGCTCAGTCCCTAACTGGGACTACCCTAACTGAGCCAGGGTAGCCAACAGCTGCACTGCTCACCCCATGGCTCTGCTGCGCTAGCACCCCTTTTTGGAGTGGTTTCTGTTCTTTTTCCAGTATCCATCCATCCCTCTCCTTGTAGTTTTTGTGAGGATCACTGGCACTGCAGAGAGGAGCCCACAGGGCCTTTGGGGTCTCCTATCCAAAAGGCAATTGAGAGCCCTGCATAGTCTGAGAATGCTGTGATGATTTTTCCACTGTGTGCATTTTGCTGTACATCTGACTGTATTTCACCCCCTCAGGTATGACTTTGTGGCCCAGGTGTGGCCCCCAGGGACCGTGCAGGCTGGGGACACTGCAGGGCTCCGGGGGCTGTGAGCAGGGGCCCGGGAGGGGATGCAGAGGTGAGTGGGACGGGCACTCTCCCGTGCAGGGTTGCCATATCAACAGGTTCTCTGGGAGCCTCTCGCTGCAGATGCAGCATTCTGGGATGCTGTGATGTGAGCTCGAGCACTCCTCCTAGCTTCTGCAGCCCTGCATCCCTTCAAGTGCCCTCTCCTCTCTGCTTCCTGGGGACTCTGCCACGCAGGTCCCCGGGTGCATTTTGCTTCTCCCAGTGCTGCCAGTTTGCAGCCTGCTGCCTGCATCCATCCCTGTGGAGCAACAGCCCCTGGTCATGGTCACAAGGCAGCAGCTTGAGCAGCTGCAGCTGATGCCGAGGGGGACGGGAGGGACACGGAGCCCACAGACAGGAGAGAAAGGAAGCAGTGAGCACCAGTGGCTCCTCCCAACACCCTGCAGCATCCCCCAGGGTCGCAGCAGGACTGCCCCCCCCAGCCCACAAAATGCAGGAAGGGAGCAAACAGCAGCTGCATTTACTAATTTCAGAGGGGGGAGGAGAGCTTTATTGTCTGATATCAGCCAAAGCACCAGGCAGTGATGCTGAGTGCCCATACTGGGGTGCCCTGAAACATCCTGAGCCTCTTCCAAGGCCTCTGTTTCCTCAGCATGGTTGTTCTCCAGCTGCCAAAATCGGTGAGAAATGTTGAAATCAGTGAGAAATGCTCTTTGACTGCTGACAGGGTCGAATGGCAGAGATATTTCACCTGACAAAACCAGTCTGAGCAGGAGGCTGAGGCTGCCAGAGCAGGGGGGGACTACCACCACCCTTCATCCTCCTGGAAGGATGGGGTGATGGTGTGGCATGGTCCAGAAAGATCCCAGGGAGCCAGGGAAGTGTCAGGTAGAGGTGAAGGGGGCAAACAGGTGTGTGGGGTGAATGAAAATGAGGGGCTGCAGGAGAGCAAGATGTGGACATGTCCCTGCAGATCTTGAGGCCCCCACAGTTGAAGCAGGAGGCAGAGAGGGAGGAATTTGCTCTGGAGGCATTTGCTACTTCAGATAGCTGGGATGCCTGAGCTGGGAGGGTGTTTACATTACATTCCCTCCCTTATCTGCACATAGGCACTGTGGGGCCCCTTTCCTGCTGAACAGGTTCTCCTCCTTGGCGGGGGAGAAGCAGGAGCTCGGCGCCAGTGCTGACCCTGCACAGTCCTTGGCTGCCAGGGTTGCCTGCAGGGATGGGAGCTGGGATGGGGCAGCCATGTGCCAAAGCCCTGTTGAACTTCTGTCTGCATGGGGTGGGTGGACTGGGCACTCCCCAGAGCACACCCCACCTCTCCTCCTGTGTATGCACCTCTCTGGACACCTCATCTGGGGGTGTGTGTGACTCAGAGTCACCCATCATCATGTTCTTGCTTGTGTGGCTTGGCTTTGCCTGTCAGGGTGTCGATCCCCCTTTGCTCCTTGCACCTGGAAGCCACATGTGCAAGAGGGTCCTGTGGAGGAGCTGGGGCTCATGGCCTCCCTAGGTGTGTCCCCCTACACAGATAGAGGTGTGTCCTGAGCATGGGCAGCAGCTCTGGGTGCCAAACCTCTCCCCCTTGGACACTGCCAGGACAGTGGGTGATTCCAGGGACAAGACAGCACTGCTGGCAGCATGGCACTGCCAGCTTGTCTGCTCGCTAAACTCACCCTCAACCATCTCCCCAGGAAATTACCAGCCCTGGGAGTGTGTCCTGTCAGCAGCCCAGGAGCTGGGAGAAGCTGGATGCTGCTGCTGCTGCTCCCGTGCCCGGCAGTACCAGCAGGGCTGGGCAGGCAAGGCAGTGAGTGCTGCCCCTCAGCCCAGCAGGGCTGCCATGATCTGCCAGGCACACTGCACCTCCCACATGCAGCAGCCTCAAACCCTCCTAGAGCTTCCACACCGTGTCTCTCAAACTGCTGCTTCTTCTCCCTGATGCCCCACAGATATGTTAAGTGACACAGGGCCGTGGCAGAGCCTGCGAGCCCCTGCAGCTGCCCTGTGCTGAGATGACAACTGCCCGTTTATTCCTTCTCTGTTTTCTCTCTCTTGGTGAGCCTTTGATCCATGGCAATGCTTTGCCTCTCGCTCCACGACAACTTAATTTCTATAGTAACCTCCTGTGCTGGATCTTGTCAAAAGGCTTTTTGAAAATCTGAATAAACTGTCGAGTGGTTTTTCCTCTACTCAATCTTTACTGAAGTATTAGAACTCTAATACAAGAAATGACACTGGATAGTCCTGGCTCAAGCCAAACACGTTGCAATCATCCAGCCATTCAGGGTTTGATAATTGTCTCTTCCAATTTGCCAAATACACAGGATTTTTCCTTGCAATGCTCCCATGGCACCAGCAAGGCCGCCCCTGCCATGGTGGTCCCTGGGGACAACCTGGGGAAATGAGAGTCCCAACCATGCCCTCGGCCAGTCATGAGGGGAATTGCCACAAACCACTTCAGCTTGTTACAAAATTTTAATTAATCTATGAAAATTTCCTATCTGCAAATAATTCAGGCCTTATGAAGTTCCAATAAAACCATTTATCACAGCTGGCAATTTGATGCTGGCAGCTGAGCTCTTGGACGCTTGGGGAGTAATTGATAGCCTAATATAATTTTAAATTAGGGTTTGTGTTATTAATTTCAGCCTTCTGAAAACACCTCTTTGTTTGGACTAAACCCCACTTCTCCTGTGGCACTGCAGGCAGCAGGCACACACCCAGGGCTGGTCATGGGCAGCAGCCCTGCCTGTTCCTGCTGCCCTGCCTGCAACAGGGCCAGGGACAGCCAGCATCCCGTCTGACCCCAGGAGCAGGGCTGGCTGTGCGTCCCCTGGGAGCAGGGGCGGCTCCCGAGGCAGGAAGGCTGGGAGGAGCACGGAGCTGAGAGCAGCGTGTACCCACAGTGGGGGCTGAGCACGACCCCCGTGCCCCAGCTCACCACTTTTGCAGGTAAATACTCGGATGGAGTAATTTACACTTACGCATCCATCACCTTTCAGGGACGTGGGATCCTTCTCCCCCTGCTGAGTAACATCCCTGCATGTTGCTAAACAGCTATTACACCCTGTTGCAGGGTGACTGAGTTTTGGAGGCGGGAGAAGGAAAATGATCCCTGTACTTACGTGGTCTCAATTCTGTAACAAGCTCAAAAGCTTGAAAAAGATATTGAGTAACGAATATGTAATGTCAGCCTAAGTGTGACAGTCTCACCATCCCTCCACCACAGCGCCCACCAGTAATCCCAGTGACAACTGGAGCAGCAAGGGACAGGACAGGGGGATGTCATGGGAAGCCTGTGGGCCCCCCAGTGCTGCACTGGGACTGTCTGTCCAGGCCAGGGCTTCCACCACAGAGCCCCAAGCTGGGAAGGGGTTGTTGGTGACATACCAGAGGACCTGGGAAGGGTTGGGGACAGCAGGGACAGCAAGACCAGGAGAGATGCAAGGCAAGAGTATTTGATGTGATTCATTAATTAATGTGCACACCAGGCCTTGAAAGGGCAAAGCATTAAAGAAGTGCAAAGGATTTCATGGTTTAAATTATTTATCCATTTTTTTCTCTCTTTTTCTAACTAGACACTGTGAGGAGCAGCCTGTGTGTGGCTGACTGGGAGCAGTATAGCTGTGCCCGAGGGTGGTGGGAGAGAAAGTAATGCAGGACTGGGCTTCATGTGCTGCTGCCCAGCCCTGGGATTAGCACCAGGAGCCAGATCCATGGGGCAGGGGCCACGTGTGAGGCAGCATAGGCAGCATTCCTCAGCCAGGAAACACTGGGGACCCTGTGGGGCTACTGCCACCAAAGGGCAGCTCTGGGGACCCTGGGGCATCGTGATGGGGTTCCCATAAACAACCCCTGTCCTCCTCATCTCTGCCTCCTGAGCACAGCACAGTGCAGCTGCTTAACCCTTTCTTGGGGACCATCAGGACACTGAGCCAGAGGCATAATTGAGCAGGGGAGCTATTATCACGTTAAAAATCTGGACACAACCCCGTAACAAGATTTGCAATTTGTACCAGGCGGGCAGGCAGGCTGCAGGGTACTTTCCCTATTAGGGGCCACATGCTGTTAGCAATCACATTAGTGGGGCTGGGATTTAGCATCAGGAAATCAAAGTGGTCCCTGAAGACCCCAGCCTATTGCCAAGCCAGCCGGGCAGCCAAGGGGCAGGGAGGGGCTGCTCATCCCCGCAGCTGCCTGCTCACAGCTGGACCAAGCTATGCTGGGGTCCTTGTTGCTCCTGCCAGCGCTGGGAGCCACAGGGTCCTCCCACTTGGTGACCTGGTGGCTGATCCCCCTTTGATGTCAGAACACAGTTTGCTCCTCTCCCAGCTGTGCTGAAGCCCCAGCAGAGCCCCAGCCCTTGCAGCCACGCTGCTCTCATTTACGATTTTATTCTTCAGATCTATTGGTTAAACAGATTTTAATCCACACAGTCTGGAGCTATTGATACCATGCCGTGCTAATTTGTTAGCTGGCTGTCAAGTAAATGAAGTGAAATGCCAAATATTAAATGAAATGTATTGTGTGAAACGGGCCAGTGTCGAGCTCCCCATTTCCCATGTGGCATTCTGCTCCCACGCAGGGCTCAGGGAGATTTATAGGTCTCGTGGGCCTGGACTCTGAGCAATGGGTGCTCTTGGGGTGTACATTGGCATGTGGGATACCTGCAGGGCTCCCCTGGCCCCATGGCTTTGAGGGTCCAGGAGCTGTGCTAATCTGCACAAGAGCTGGGACATGTAGCTGTCTACAGCCAGTCCTTGGTGTCTCACCCCTCTGCCCTCGGTGGGGAGGATTGCACTGCTGCATCCCAGCACCCATGACACCCCTCAGCCCACTGGGCACCCTCTCTGCCCCCCAGTGTGTATCCTGAGGGGTTCTGCCAGCCCCCAAGGGATGGTGGAAGATGCTCTGTGCTGGGCCAGCCGCATGAGTGCAAGAGGGCACCTGCTCCCTGAGTGCTGTGCCTGGGAGATTATTTATTTGGTGAGTTATGACTTTGTTTTCCCCTGTGTAAATATCTGGGAAGCACAGCTAATGTTCTGTGCACAGCTGAGGCAATTACAGCCCTCAGCACAGCTCTGTACCCCTGGCCCCCTCATGGAGATCAGCCCAGCCATGCCCCTGCCCCGTGCAAAGGGAGAAATTCCCATCAAAGCACCACAGTGAAACATGGCCAGCTCTGCCCACAGCTCTCAGCAACCCCACTCCGGGTCCTTGGGACTGGATGTGCTCTTGGGGCAGCCCCACAAGGGCCAGCTGTGCTGAGATTACCCTTCCAGCTGTACCCTGGGTGGTCTCTAGAGCTGTTCCAGTCTCTAGGGCTGAAGATGTGCAGAGGTGATTTTTCAGCTGTGCCTGGGGTGCCTCTCCAGCTGTGCAGGGGTGGAAGGGGGGCTCCAGCTGAGCTGAGCCAGCTGTTGCAAGGAGATTTCAAGCTGTCCTCAAAAATGCTGGGGAAGAGCCCCATAGCCCCACAGCCCCCCACACAGAGCAGGTACAGCCCCAGATGACTCTCCTGCAGACAGGAGTGGGCTGATGCTCTGGTCCCCAGGGCTGCTCGTTTCACTAAGGAGGGCGGGTGCCTGGGCCATGGAGCCCGGGGAGCAGCTGTGTCTCCCAGGTCCTGGCCCCTCCACGACAGGCAGCCCCCGAATCAGCTTCATTAAGAACCATTGATCTGTTTCCTGCTTAATATATTTTTCATTTCCAAATGTTTTTTTCCAGGCTCCACAGCGTTTGCAGCTTGTACCAATTAAGGCAGCACAGAATGAGTGCTGCAGCCCATTAATTAAACTTACAGGGGGAGATTAAGTGCCCACTCCATTCTCCCTGGCAGGTCTCTCTGAGCAACAGGCAACAGGCTGGGGACGGGAGCAAGGCTGAGCGCTCACGTGCTGGTCACCTGCCCTCTGTCCCTCCCTACCTGGCATGTTCCCAGCGGGCCATGAAGCCCCTGCCACACTCAGCTCCAGCCCATGGCCCCTGGAGGCTCACCCTGGGCACAGTGTGGGCTGCAGAACAGCAGGAGCAGAGGGAGTGGGAGCTGCCAGACCCCCATGGACCAGGGCTTAGAGCTGGCTCCAGCTGGAGTGGGGGTGCTGTGCTCAGTGTCTGCATGTCATGTGTGTCTGCATGTCAGTACCTTCCTTTGGGAAAGGGTGCAGGGCACCTGGGGCTGCTGCCTTGTCCTGTGCCTGCCAGGGATGGGAGTTCATGCCAGTGGCAGAGCTGTGGCACCCACTTTGTTGTCGTGCTCCTGAGTGGTTTCTGCTCTCCCTGCAGATCCCTGGCTTCCACATGCCTCCACTGAGCCAGCTGTGGGCACAGCTCTGCCCCACGTTCACAGAGGTGGTCAGGGACCAGCTGTGGGTTTGCTCAGGTGGATTTCAGGCTCATGGCAGCCCTCTGCACCCTGCCTTTGGCAGAAGGTGCCCATGCTGTGCTGCTCCCTGCAGGAGAACACCCTGACGGGCCACCTGAGCTCCAGGCGCCGGCACCAACACCAGGAGCAGCACACGGTGCTGTCACATACTGTTGCCATGGAAATGATCACACCGTCACATGCTGACATCCTCCCACTGAGGGCACCTGTGCAGCCCCTCTGGCACTCACTTTGGTGCTGATAATGCCAGTGGGCAGGTGACCCACAGCCCTGCAGCAGGAGGGAACGTGGCAAGAACTGCAGGTGCAGCAGGGGCAGGTCTGTGGGTGCAGGTAGATCACCCCATTGCAGAGGGGTTTTGTTGATGAGTCCTCCAGACATTAGTTTAGACAAAAGAGGGGAAAATATAGCCATGCCCAAAACCTGGAGTGTGGCCCAAACACCATGTTGGAGGCAGAGCCACTTTCCCCTGGACAAGGATGGCAAAGAAAAAAGGGATGGTGCAAAAAGCAAAGATGGGGAGGTGGGCAGATGCTGAACTCAGTGAAACGATGGAGGGTTCATCTGGGGTCATGTCAAGAGCCAAGAGGGAACCCACTACATACCCCTCATCAGCTCTGTACCACAGACCTACTGCCTCTTTGGGCAGGGCAGAGCCTGGCAGGCACAGACAGCTCCACCAGCAAAGCACCATGGATTTCCCTTCAGCATTTCACTTATTGCCACATGACATTTTGATTAAAAACTTGTTTTATGAGGAATTAAGAGCACACAGTAGATGGATTAAAAATCTGCCCATGGACAGATTCCCTACCTGGTCTTGTTAATGGGGAAATATCAGAGAAAGGCTATGCCAAGGAGAGCCCTGGGGGCTAAAACTATTTGCTGTTTGCAGCAACAGGTAATGTAAGTGAAAACTTCCCTGGTGTGTGGAAGATTTGAGAAATTATAGTGAGGAAGAAGATGGTTTGCTGCAGCATCACAGCCTGGGGTGCCAGGAAAAGCACAGCAGAGCAAGCTGCAACATGAGGTGATGTGCTTAGGTATAGGTTTAACAAGAAATGGGGTGTTTTCCTTCCTGAAACACATTTCAACACAACTCTGTGGGCAGGGCACATTAATCTCTGAGTTTTCTGCTTGTTTAGGTTTTTTACCTTCCTGTGAGCAGTTGGTTCTGTAGAAAACCAGCCCACATCCCTGCTTTGGGACACCCTGTCTGGCCATGGTGAGTCTCCACTCACCTGACACCACTGTGAACACAGGCAAGGGCAGGATGCACAGGCCTGCTGGGGGCTAGTGGGGCTCAGGAAATCTGCAGCAGGTGGTGGGCTTGGAGCAGGTGACAAGGAATAAATCCAGCCTTGCTGGGGGCTGAGCCCTTCCTGCCCACTGGCTGCAGGGAACTGCATTGTGTGAAGCAGGAGGAGGGCAGGATGCTGCCTGCTGGCCCCTGTGGGCTCAGCCTCGTCCGGCTTGGGGCACCTACCAGCTCTGTTCCCAGCAGCTAGGCTGGAAATGCCACAGGAGGCTGTGGGGTGTGGTTGGGGTGTGCCAGAGCAGGACCAGCATCCCCTGCCTACACTGACACCAGCACTGGCACGGCGGCACCCGCAGCATCACTTGGTGCTTCCCTGCCTCATTGCTTTCGATTTAGCAGTTGCTAGAGAAACTAAAAGTTGCAGTTTGGGGAGCATCTGCATTTTAATTAGTAATTACCAACAGTGCTGCTCCAGCCCAGCTGTTGCCTGCAAGGTCCCTGCTGCCACGTGGGGCTGCTCTGCTGGGGTAGCTGGAGATGCCCTCAGCCTGCCTGCCCTGCCCTCCTCCCTGTGCCAGCAGGAGAGCAGAGGGTTTGGCATTGGTGGTCCCCAGCCAGGGAGGAGGTCTTGCTGAGCAGGGCTCTGTGCAAATGCAGGGGGTCCCAGTGTCCCAGCTGCAGCCCTGCGGGAGGAGAGCATCACTGTGGCATCTGCGGCCACAGCTGTCTTGGTTTGTGCTGCAGCAGCTCCCCCTGCTAATGCCTGCACTTGTCCCTGTTCCTCCACCTGATTAATTCCTCATGTGGCTCCATAAATGCTGCCGTGATGCCCAGAGCAGGGAGATCTGCATATCCCTTCTGCCTGAGAAGAGCAGCTTGTCCGGGAGAGAGCCTGAGGGAGTGTCCCCAGGCACTGCAATCACCTTCCTTGCACCCCTCCGGGGTGATGCCTGCCATCCCCATGCCAACCCTCCACCCCATGCCCGGTCCTCTCCTGCAATTCCTGACCCATGGCTCCAGGAGCTGTGAGCTGGGTGCAGAGGCCAAGGGCAGGATCCCCCTGCAGAGCTCTGCTCCTGGTTGCTTCCATCCCCTCCCCAGCTCACTGGGCCAGTGGTTCATTTTAACAAGGCTTTTAGGCTTAAGTGCTGCTTGACATGACTGGGAGAAATTGATATTTTGAGAATGAGCCTGTGAGGGGGCATGAATAATTCACGCTGGGGCGGTTCCATTCCCATAAACAGGCTGCTAAAAAAGCCAAACCCAGCTCTTAACAGGGAAACAAATTCCCATCCTCCAAAGCCCCAGACCCCAGCTCAGCCTCTGCTGAATCTTTCATCTCCAGAAACGGGTTCCTACATGGCAGTGTCAGGGAGGGAAGCTGGCCCCTGTGCCCTTTCTGAAGCATCCTGTGATGATAGCTGCTCCTCATGCCAGGATGAGCAGCACAGCCCTGGGGAGCCCCTCCAGAGTCACTGGTGGCAGTGGCACTGAGGCCATGCGAGCCAGCACTCTGCTGCATGTCACCAGCCCATGGGCCTGGTTTAACCCCTTTATTTCATTAGGTCCCTTGTTAAAGGCTATCTGTGGGGTTCAGGGCAGTGAGCCCCACTGCAATGAGCACAAGTGGTGAAGCCTGTCACACCAGGAGTGGCTCTAGAACAGGGTACACACACCACAAACCACCAGGGCAAGCAGCAGGACACAACCTGGGGACACAGGGCAAGGGCATAGGACAAGGAGTGGGGAGGGAAACTGGGCTCAGACCCTCTGCAAGCATCCAACTGTCCACCTGAGGGTGTCCCCATGGAGACTTCCAGGACCTGGAGGGCATAGGCTCTCTCTCTGAGCACACATGAGGATGAGCAAGCAGGAGGGCACAGCATGCCAGGCTGGAGCACAGCACTGGCGTAGGAATGATGGGTTTGAACTGGCTGTGGAAGAATTTGAGCTGGAAATTAGAAGCAGTGTCCTCACTGCCAGAGCAGCCAGCCCCAGTGTGACCCCAGATGGACAGTCCAGGACATGAGCTCAAGACTGGCTGGAGAGAGCCAAGGGAGGGAGGAATGGATGGATGAAAGGATGGATGAAAGGATGGATGGATGGATGGATGGATGGATGGATGGATGGATGGATGGATGGATGGACGGATGGATTTCATCAAGATTGCAGCAGCCAGGCACGAAGCCATTCCCAATTCCACATTCCCTTCCTTCTGGGTGTGCCCACCCCATGCCAGCAAGGCTCTGGCATCCAGCTGCCAAGAACTTTGTCCTCTGCACCATGGCTGGGGCACCTCTGTGCAACCCAGGGGCATCCCCTACCTATCTCAGTGCTGCTGTTGGGAGGCTGGGATCCCCTTCCCCACTCAGAGGGGACAGGACAGGACCACTTGCTGCTCCCATCCCTTTCATGGGTCCATTGGGAAGTGCCTCTATGGTCCCTCTGCCAGCACAGAGCTGGTAGCTCTGGTGTGCCTGAGGCACTGCATGGTGACAGCAGTGTCTGTTTACTGCCACTGAGGATCCCTCTCTCTCTGGTTGCTCATTACTGGACACCTTCCAAGTGACAGGGCTGGATGACACTAATCTGGCTGGTTTCACAGCAAGAGTCCATGTGGCTGCCCCACAGTATCTCCGCCAGGGAACTGGAGGCTGCCCAGGTTTTCACAGGGATCCTGGAGCAGCCTGGGGAGGAGGGATCCAGGGAGGTGAACATGGGACCAGAGCCAAGCTATCACGACAGTGACTGGGAGCACTGAGGGCTACCTGGAATGAGCTCAGGAAGAGTTTCCCCCCCACTTCAGACTGCAGGAAATGTGGACACCATACAGCCCAGCTGTCCTCCATCCCTGGGCTACACATCAGCTGTACAGGACTCCTTGGCAATGCTGCCATGCTCACAGATGCTGGTCCTGTCTCCTGTCCAGCTGAGACCCTCAGTGACCAGGATGCTGATGGCTTGAGGGGAGCAATGGTGCACGATAGAGGGAATGCAGACACCACTGGGGTCTGGGAATACTCAGCGAGAGGTGAAGGGGACAGCGTGGGCATCTGTCCCCTCCACAGGCTCCCGTGGCTGTGGCTGCACCAGAGCTTTGCAGTCCCTCCACCATCCCATCGGGGCCGGCAGGAGCTTGGCAGGGACTCAGCCTGCCAAGGCTGGATATGTGGTGAGGGCGCAGAGAAACCCTCCAGCCCTCCAGCAATACACCGCGCCCGGGAACAAGGACCCCCAAAGGCACGGAGGACCGAGCCGGGAGCAGGGGGGTCGGGCAGCAGCCTGTCCCCCGGGAGCCCGGGAGAACCTCCCGCCGGCGCCTCGGCACGGAGCCGGCCGCGATTAGCGAGGAAGAGCCCTGCAGCCCTGCCGCTGCGCGGGGAGAATTAGCAGTAATAAGTCATGATCATCCCCTGATGACGAGCACTTAATGTGTGCCGGTTCTGCTATCAAAGTGCCTCTTAAACCCCAATCGCCCTGTCGATAGCGATGGCAGCGGCTGATGGATCCCCAGTCGCCCGGCCGCCCGGCCAGGTCGCTCCCGGCATGCCACAGGCAAGAGCATCGATTTCCCACAACTGCAAAGAGGCAAATATTTGAAAAGTGATAAATAAGGGGAGCTGCCGTCTCTGCTGCGCACGTCAGTGCCCGGGATTAAGGCAACGAGGTGAGACTGCCCAATTAAATCCCAATGAAAATGGCTGCAAATTCAATTTTTCCCTTTGCCCATATCCATCCCAAGGGCCGGGGGGAGGGGGCTGATAACACGGGGTTCATCGATTGGCACTGCTGGGAAGAAATCTCTCAGAATTCAATTAGCTGGGAAAACACAAGGGGCATCACAGGGAGCAGGGCTGTGACTGTGCCTTCGTCATACCCCAGGGAACAGAACACCAAGCACCTGCTGTGAATCACTAGAGGACCACTGGACACAGTGGTGACAGCACCCATGGGTGGCCCACACTTGGTTTGAAACCCTTCAGGGTCACCCCAGGTCTGGCACCCCACCAGCATCTGCAGGACATGGTGGCAGCTGTGTGGGGGAATCAAACCCCGTGCTCCCTCCCTGGCCCTGATGGCGACTGGCAGGGAACAGCTTGTGTGGAGTAAACTGTGCCCCCGAGCAGTGCTTGGCTAGTGCCGACCTGCACGGAGCAGAGCTGGCTCCGGCGGGGACACGGCTGTGGGTGCTCAGCACGTCCCAATAGGGTGGAGAGCTGGAATGCCAGGGATGGGGGCTGCAGCTGATCCCCAGCCCCTTATTCCAGAGCTCCAGTGCAGAGGGATGACCCTGCCGGGATGAACAGCCATTATGTCTCATCGCCTTGGAAACCAAGAGGCAGCTCTGAGGAGCCTCTCGATTTCCTCCTTCTCTTCTCTTTCTAGCTGAGCCCCATGGTAAGAGGCCAGAGGGATGTGGGGATGTGGGACTGGGGACAAGCCCAGGCTGTGCCGCTGGGTGCAGGCACAGGGGCCGCCTGTCCCTGCCAGCCACTGGGCACTCTGCTACCTGCTGCCTTGCTTGGTTTCTCCTCCCTGTGTGTGAGCAGTCCTCCAGCAAGGCACATGGTGCTCAAACTAGCATGAGTACTGGGGGGGTCTCGCTTCATCCCCANGTCCCTCCCACTGTGGAAAAGAGACTTGTGGTGGTGGGTGAAGAAAAGGCTCCCCAGTCTCAGAGCCATCAGCCTCGCTGGGCGGTGGGGATGGGCTTGCTGGGACTGTGGTGAGCAGGCACTAGGGTCATTTCAGAGATGGCAGTGTCCTTACAGCCCTATTCCTCTGCCACTTTCCCTGGGTGGCAGCCTGCACCAGTGGGGACAGAGACCAAAGGCTGCAGTGGGGGGCTGGGGGGACAGAATGAGAGCTGTTGGGACAGAAGCACACCCGTCCTTTGAGGCACAACAAAGCCCCTGCACGGAGCACGGCCAGTGGCCAGCACCCTTCACCCGGGACGGGCAGGGGCCGCTCCTGCTCTCCGCCAGTCCGGGGCCGCTGTGACGGCTGGGATGTGGCACCTGGCCGGACAGGGACGGCAGGACCGGGCTGGGAGGCGCTGGGGCAGATGTTGGCTGCTCTGCCTCGGGAAAGATGCTTTTGCCAGCTGCAGGCTCAGCTGGGACCGGCTCCAAGCACAGCTGGGACAGGCTCGGGGCTGCCCCGTGCGCAGGCCGGGACAGGCTGAGCGCTGGAGCGAGAGGCGGCGGCACGGGAGGTGTGCGATGCCCTGCTCCGGCCTTTCCCTGCGTGACTTCCGAGTGCTGTGGGGAGCAGGAGCACAGCCTGCTGGCTGCCGGCTGCACGGCCCGGGCCCCGACTGCTGCCTGCCTTCCGGCGGGAGGAGACCACCCAGGGCATCCCTGTAGTCCCAAACAGAACACGCCGTGGCCCCATGCAGAAAATGGCCACAGCCCTCTCGCTGCAGCCCTGCCAGAGCACCTGTGATGTGCTGACTGCCTCCACCCCCAACCCCACCACGCCCAAAGCATCCCAGGACATGCCAAACCCCCAGCTAAATGGTGAGTGAAGGGCTGGAGGGCTCAGCTGCTCAGAGGACAGGACCCCTTGTAGCACGGGTGACAGTGGCTCCATCCTGAGATTGCAGCAGTACCAGTGACACGCAGCTGGGCTTGCTAAAAGCAGTGGCATTGTGTGGGCATGGGGCCGGCATTGCCTCAGCTGGCAGGGAGCAGGGTCAGGACACATCTCTGCCTTCCGCTGCCATTTGCCTTCAGCCCTGTTGCACCACGTTGCCTGGCGGCTTTCCTCCTCCTCTGCCTTCTCCTCCCTGCATCCCAGTGACTGTCATGTGAGTTTGAACAGGAGTGGGAGTGGAGGGACAGTGCTGTTGGGGACAGGCTTACCTGGCAGAGGGGTAAGGGGTCATGATGCAGTGCGGAGCTGTGGAGCATCTCCTGGAGCACTGGGGGGGTGGGTAGAAGGAGCCCATGCAGGATCCATGACACAGGCAGGTGGTGGCTGACGTATGTCCCTGCTGCCTGTGCCCTCACACACACTTCTGCTGAGCCCACAGGAGCAGGTAGAGCCCCTCTAGCTGGGCTTCCCCCTCCTGCCTGAAACGTCCTGGAGCGACTCTGCACCCCAAAGCTCCTGGGCCCTGGTCTGAGACTTGATATTCTGCCCACTCCCTTACACACATTGGCAATTAGAGCATAATTGTAATATTTGCATATTCATAACAGCTGAAATTAATCGCATTTGCATAATGGTAATGAAAGGGACTTCATTAATTACCACTTTTTTTCTGGAGATTTTGCATGTAAGTGGATTCCATTAGGCAGGTTGAGCTGTGGTGGGTGCATCGGTGGGATGGGAGCCGAGTCGCTGAACTGTGGATGGAGCTGCAAGGAACGATGGCATCACTGCCACCCTGCCTGCCCCAGTTCCCTGTGCCCCACTGCCAGGCTCAGCTGTGCAGTGGGCACTCGGGCAGTGACTTCCTACCTGTGCCCAAACCTGGTGGCTTCCCCATGTCTTGCACCACACTTGCCTCAGGAACCCTGCTACAAACAAGGGATTGCGGTGGGAACAGGGATGGGCACCATGGGCTGTGGAGACACAGAATCTCTCCCGGGGGCACTGCAGGGATGGTATCCTGCTCCATGTGCTCAGGAGTGACTGCTGACTGCTCGGGTGACTGCTGCCACCCGCTCCTGTGCCTGGGGTCCCCTGTGTATGGAGAGAGCTGGGCGGCTGCTCACAGTAGTCAGGAGACCCCTCTCCAGCCCCAGAGTGATGCCCAGGGAGAGCTGGGCAGTGGGGCCAGCCAGAGCGAGCAGATGGCTCCCACTGCATCGCCTGTCACTGCAGGGCCTTTCCCAAGGGATGCACCAGTTTGGAGCCCCGCAGCACAGCCCCGCTTGCCTGGTGCCCGACCAGCACAACTCCCTCGTGGCAGGGATGGAGATGTGGGCAGAGGAGCAGGAGGGGGGAGCAGGGCTTTGCTGGCACAGCCACGCCAGAGCCAGGCAGGAGAGGTAACCCCGCCCAGGGAGCTCTGGCAGCCGCACGCAGTACGCCCTGGGTGCCTGTCCATCCCTGGAGAGTGAACACCTTCCTGTCCTTCCCAGCCCACCTGTGTGAGCACGGTCAGTTCAACCCCGTGTGCCTGGTGCCAATAGCAGCTGGAATCATCAACACGCACCGGGTTTGGGGAAGCGGCTCCGAATGGTGCTGGCAAGTGACAGGTTTCGGTGTTTCAGTGTTTCAGTTTGGCCCCGGCCATGTGCTGCGTGTGGACAGCCCTGCTCTGCTCCGGGAGGACGGTACAGCCGCAGGACACCTCTGCTCAGCTCCGGATGGGAAGAGGCTTTCCCGGGAGACGGAACTCGTTGACTCCTTATTGATGACTCTTTCCCTCCTGCACGTCTGGGGAAGAGACCTGCGGAATAAATCAGTGCAAGAGACAGATTATGGCAGCTAAAGACTCCAAATGAGATGATAATTGCTGTAGTAATGACAACGAAGACCTGATGCTGCCGATAAGGAAACATCTCTTCTGCTCTTGCCTGGTGCCCGGACAGGGGTTTGGCACAGGCGCACGGATGAGGCTGTCCCCAGGATACCAGGGCCAGGCAGCGCTGCTCTCCCTGTGCCCAGGGCAGGGACTGGGTGCCCACGGCGAGCGTGGTGGGTGCTGGTCCCCACAGCGGCAGGGATGGGGGTGTTGGGGCCAGGCGAGGGGCCCGAGGTGGGCAGCCCTGGCGGGGCTGTTTGTCTGGTTCTCCCGCCGGCTGCATGTCAGCTCTAATTAGGCAAACTTCTGTATTCATTGTGAGCCCAGCCAGCGGAGAATTCCACAATTGAATTTTAATGCCCTAAAAACATATTACAATCAGCCTGATTAATTAAGAGATGGCTTAACATGGTGACTGGGCTGCAGCGGGCTGTGCTGGGGAGGAGGGCCACAAGCACCGGCTCCTGCGCCCCACGGCGCCAGGGATGGGGCTGAGTGTGCTGGGGCCGGCATTGCTGAGCCCCATGGGGCTGTGGGAGGGGGTGAGAGCCAGGGCTGGCTGTGCCCTGGAGATGCCGGGCTGTATAGGATCGCTGCACCTGCAGGCAGGGAAGGGCTGAACTCAGCCTCATGACCCGGGCACATGGCCAGCCTCGGCTCAGCCAGGCACGCAGTGGGAGCATCCCCTTCCCTCCCTGCGCCCTGCTTTCCCCTATCAGGTTGGCCACTGCGTCCCTGCTGAGTGCCTGTGTTTCCCGTGTCCCCACTATGACCCCACTCTGGGCATGGGGACTGGCACTGAGCCATGCCACTGCCATGAGCAGGGCACTCCCGGGGGAAACCCGCTTGCTTTTGTTTGTGAGTGAACTACCGGCACGCTGGTAGGCTCCTATTAATAACTAATAGCTAATAACTAATACATACTATTAATAACTAATGATGAGCTGGGAGGTTCCGATTAATTTGTATCTGCAGTGATTCCCTGGGGTGCCAGAGATTCTGGCTAATGGGCTTCCACTTCCCTCAAAGCAGCTCTGTCCTGCTCCCAAGCCACTGCTGGATGCCACCATGCTGTGCCGAGCCCAACCCAGGCTGTGTCCCCACATATGTCATTGCTTGGGGTGGCCTCACCAGCCCACCTGGACACTGTGAGGTGAAGCACCCCCAGGGGAGCCCTTCCCCTGCATCCCACCATGGGTGCTGGGTAGTGGGAGTGATCCCTGCTGACCCTTTCTGGGTTGAATTCCACAGGGTGCCCTGGTCAGGGAGACGGTTTGGCCAAAGCCCATCCTCCTGCTATGTACTGAATGGAAAAGGGAGGAATCCATAATCATGATGTAAAGGAAAGGGTGCAACCAGCAGGACATCAATCAGAGTGAAAGTGATAAAGGGAGCCTCTTGACAGGAAGGGCCAGCAGTGGAGGGAGGGATGGTGGCAGCATCATGAGGCCAAAAGAAATTTTGGCACGGTGATAAATCCTGGAGCGGCTGGAGCTGCTCGAGCACTAATGATGAGGAGAAAACACCAGCCACGTTTAACAAATATTTCTGCTCTGTATTTGGAGAGAAGCAGGACGACATGCTTGAATTGTACAAGAGTGATGAAACCATCTATTAATTACTGCCGGGAATGTTAAACAACATCTGCCAGCTCAGCGGGCCCAGGCACCGCCCGCCCTGGCCTCCTCCAAGAGCTGGAGGAGAATTTGGCCTCCTCATTAATTTCCTACACAATCTTGGAATAGCAAGAAAATCCTGGCCAGCTGATGTAGAGCCCACCCATGCTGGGAGCTGCAGGGAGGCAGGGGTGCTCAGTCCTTAAGCTGGCTCTGCTGGGATTTATATAATGTTTGCACCCAGTTCAATCCATCTTGATGAAGAACAGCCATAAGTTGGCAAAGGTTGGGCTTTTGTTTCCCATAACATGGTATATAAATTTTCTTCATATCCATGTGTTTTTGGAAGCTGCAAGAAAGTGAGGCTTGAGCTGGACAATGTGCTCATTAAAGCATCCTGCAGGAATCTTTGTCACAGCTTTGGGAGGCACTGCCATCTTTCTCTGCATCTCTCATGTGCTGTGCAGTGCCTGCAACCAGAAAAATAGAGGGGACAGAAGGGTAGAGGGGATAGGGGAACAGGGGAATGGAGGAGATATGGAGGGGCTGGAGGGATGGAGGGGAAGGAGAGGAGGAGGTAGAAGAAATAGAAGAAGAAGGCAAAGATGAAGAAGAGGAAGAGGAGGAGGAGAAAGGGGGTCCAGGAAGATGAACAAGAGGAAGAGGAGGAGAAAGGGGGTCCGGGAGGGAAGGACCCCACAGGACCAGGACAAGTCCCAGCTGTGGCACAGTCCTGCTGCACCCCATCATTAGCAGCAGAAGGTAGCTTCCTCATTTTAGGAGGTGGAAACTGAGCAAGAAAGGTGGCTGAAGGGCACAGCAGACTTCAATGGCAGAAAACAGGTGGCTCAGCAGCAGAAAGACACTAATTAACAAATTAACTCTGCACAGTATGCACTGACCAGGGTAAGCAGAGGAGGACTTGACAGAGTGACAATCCCACCAAGGAGTCCCCAGTGGGCACCAGGACTGCCACCTCTCTTCAGTGCCAGGTCCTTGAGTCAAACCACCACTGGTGCCCATGGCCATGGAAACAAGGAGGTCCAAGAAATTCAGTGGGATTCTGGGTAAGGAGGAGAGCAGGGATATACATATATATATGCTGGGGATATACATGCAGCCAGTCAGGTCACATCACTCTGCAAATCCTGCCACAACACCGGGGAGCTGGGAAGGGCACCCCAGCAGGGTCTGGGGGTGATGGGGCTCAGGGCACAGCCGTCATAGGGATACACTGGTCTTGGTGTACAGGTGGGGAGGCGAGGCTGGATCCTGTGGAGACGCTTTTCATCTCTTGGCCCCTTTGCATCCCAAAGGCACAGGTTTAAGGAAGACCATCTTTGGTGAAAAATCATGAGATTTAATACAAGCAAAACTCCCACAGCTGCCTCCACGAGATGCTGGGTCACATGTGGATTATTTTTCCTAGCCCTTTTCTACACATTAAGAGGCTAGAATTTACTCCCCATAAAAACCAAAATCCAAACAGCTGCAAAATATTGGGGTGCTTTAGAGGAAAGGAGAAAGCTTGGGGGGAAGGGATGCCTGGGATGGCCCCTCCCAGCCTGAGCCCTGGATTCCCTCACACAGCCACAGGGTGCAGGGGGGAATGGGACAGGGTAATGCCCAGGAGGGACAGGGTAAGAAGAGTCAGTGGGATGGTGCCATCCAGACACCCCAGCCCACAGCACCTCATCCCTCATAGCCCCCGGGGTGCCAGATGAGCCACCTGGGAGCCTGGGACAAGCAGTTAAAATACAGAAATGTCAATTTAAATTAAAACATCTTTCATAAAGGAGAAAGATAAAACCTGCCCTGCAGCAAAATGAGATGAGAGATTTATGGGGTATTGGGAGGACAGGTGTCCCCACTTCAGTGGGCTCAGGGTGGAGGGCTGGCTTGGCTTCCGCTGTTGGCACCGTAGGGCACCCCAAGGCACTGCCACCTCCCTGTCCCAGCCATCACAGAGGCCAGAGCTGGGTCTGCGACGAAATGTCAGCTCGACAATAAAATGTGCAGAAGCTACATTTTCTTCAGGCTAATAAAACTGCTGGGCAGCAGCAGAGATGCTTGGTACAGAGCTGCCCTCCCTCTCCAGCACCCCACTTGGCCCCCTCCTCATCTTCCTTGGGGATACAGGGCCCATCTGACCCCGTGCTCACTGTGCCAGCTCCTCACAGAGCACAGGCCCCAGCAGCAGTGTGAGACACGGCTCCAGAGCTGCATGTGCCACAGCAGGGAGTAAATCCTCTGCGTCCTGTCAAGGTAAAGTGACAAAACACCGGCCTGCAATGCAGGAACCGCAGTTATAACATGAGAAAATCAATGCAATATATTACCAGAGACATAAAGATGCTATTAATGCTTCAGCGCAGAGCCCTCAGCTTCGCCTGCCACCACAGGGCAGGTTTACGTGGGGGCTCTGTGCATTCCCATCTGGTTGCTCAGGTCACTCACATGCTGGGGCTCAGTTCTGTGTTCATTCACTGACACCCCCACCCAGCAAAGCTTTCCTGCTCCCACACCCTGACTCCTGGGCTTTGACCCTGCCAGGGGCCTGGGCTCCAGCTGGAGATGCAACCAGGGCTGCCAGGGCGATGCATGGCCTCAGTGAGTGCCTTTCTGAGGTGCAAGGACGCAGTGACGCTGCAGCCCCAGGCCAGGCAGGCACCAGCTCTCTTTCTAGGGATTCCAATGACTGTGCAGCTCTGCCATTCAGGTGCCTTCTGGAAAAGACTGAAGAGGATGACAACCCCTGGGCACCACAGAGTGAGGCCACAGGACACGAATAAGGTACAGTGCTCCCCTGGCATGGGGGCTGCCGGCAGGGAGCAGTCTGTGTCCTGGGGACATGCGTTGGGGATAAGGCGGAGAGCTGGGGATATACATGCAGCCAGCCAGGTCACATCACACTGCAAAGCCTGCCACAACACTGGGGAGCTGGGAGGGACACCCCAGCAGGGGTGATGGGGCTCAGGGCACAGCCGTCATAGGGATACACTGGTCTTGGTGTACAGGTGGGGAGGCGAGGCTGGATCCTGTGGAGACGCTTTTCATCTCTTGGCCCCTTTGCATCCAGAGGACGTGGATGCCACTCCCGGCAATTGACAGTTTGGATTATTACTGAGAAGTTGAGTCAAGCCTCTTCTAATTGATTAATCAATAGCTTTAATTGATTTGAGACTCCTTAGATAGTAGCTTCACCAGTGTTATCCCCTTCTCTGGCACTGACCCCCCACCAAAAACCTGTTGTTGTGGCTAGCCTCTGTCCAGGCTGTGCTCTCACAGCACAGCGAATTCCTGGGGCTTGCAGTTGCCTGGGGCTGCAGAGGGCTACTGCAGCAGTGACAGAGGAGTCGGACCATGCGGGGCTCCCCCGGCATGGGATAGGAGCCCCCAGGAACAAGCTGAAACACAAGGGGCTGCAAAATGTCCACGGCTCATGGTACCCGTTCTGTCAGCCACGGCAGAGCCCCCCGGCATGGGCAGGGCAGGACACGCACCCCACCCATGCAGCCTGCGAGAGCGCCTGGGGACACACAGAGCACGGAGAACAGGGGGCGGGAGCGCGGGGCTGCCTGCGGGCACCGCCGGGGTCACACTCCTGCACACCCGAGCCACAGCTCTGCAGAAGTGAAGATGAACATTTTATGGTAAAATATGCAGAGCATGGGACAAAAGGAGAGAGCATTTCTCGCATAATGAGACGCTGTCAGAGACAAGCTCCCTGGGAAAGCAATTAAGAGGGAGCTTTGCGTGTGTCAGGCCAACACCTGGCAAAACCCCCTTTCCCAGAGCGGATTCCAGCCGCGCGGCTCCAAGCGCCCCCAGCGCGGGCCTGTCCCTCAGACCCTCAGGCACAGCCGGGAACCCCACGCGTGTCCCAGGCAGCACGGGGCCGCCTCTGCCCGCGGGGGCGCGGCCTGGGGCCGCTGACCCACGTGCACGGGCACGTCCCGGAGCCCTCAAGGCGCCACTCGCCCGCAGGGCTGAGCCCAGCGCTGCCCCCGACGATGGGGACTCGCCGAGCTCCGCGGCCAGGCTGGGCCTGCCCAGGCGGGACGCGGCACCCTGAGCGGCCGCGGGAGCACCGCCCGGGCCCACCCCGCCGCAATGGTGCTGCACTTCTCCGCCAACCTCTCATGGTTCTTCCCTGACCTCCCGTCGCGGCTGGAGGCGGCGGCAAACACCAAGTTCGGAGAGCTGAAGTCGGCTTAGCACGCAGGTAGTTAAAAAGCCTAACCCTAGGTGTAAA
>VZRH01006602.1:3832-61724 GCA_013397555.1 Urocynchramus pylzowi
ACTACCTTACATGCACAAAACCCCAGTGAACAGAGTGAACTATCTGAACATAGTATACTGTAAGCATCAGTAACTACATCACAGATAACCAGAAATGACAGTACTGTAACTGGGCTGAGGCTTTAGTCTCAGGCTAATTTAATTCTGTGATTGCTTAATACACAGACTTGCCTGCAACCTTATGTGGGAAAGGTTTGAAGAGCATTCACCTGCTTTCCCAAACACCTCATTTTAGAATTAACCTCCTTAGGCTCCCCACCTGACTGGCTGAAAGTCAGGCTTCATATGAGAACAGTACAGAACAAGAGGCTCCAGTGAGTTTCTCTCAGCTGTGCTGAGGAGGAGCTAATTTCTCTCCTTTGAAGACTAACAACTAGTCTCAACTACATCAAACAAAGATTAGAAGAACCTGTGTGACATCCTCTGTTTCAAAAATTAGGTAATCCTCATGATTACTTATTTTACTGTTTTTTGAAAACACTTAAGGCATACCAGAAGGAAAAAGCTATGGTAATGTGTATTACTACCATGCATTGTGATCTGAGGCTTAAATTAGTATCTCTAACTTGCAACAGAAGCATAATTGCTAACCACTTAATAATTTATGTCATAAAATATTTTCATATTTCTTTCTAGTCTGTCCTCTTCTCTTGATTGTCTGTTTTCTTCCTTTCTTAGGTTAAAGTTAAAATGGCTGGTACACCTTGCTCACAAAATGCTCTTCCTTTTACTTTTTCCCCCGAAAATTTCTCTATACTCATGTCTTCTTCTTGTTCCTCTTGCAGACACACTCATTTGCAAAGCACAAGGAGAATGGTCAACTATGACAATGCAGGGCATCATTATCTAGAGTCTGAAAGACACCTGTTTAATGTGACTAGACTGAGAAAAGAATGAGCAGAGGTATGAAAATTTTCCTTCATGAGAAATAGGTTACGTGGGTCTCCACCCTGAAAAAAGGGACAAATGGGGCCATGAGGCCAGAAAAATTGTAGAGATTCATTAAAGCTGTGTGGCATAAAGAAACTGAATAGGAAATTAGTAATTTCTGTTTCTTGTAATGGAGAATTTGACCTTATAATAAAATAGAAATTTAAAAATCCACCAGATTCAAAACAAACTCAAGGAATTGTTTTTCACATGATACATAATTATGCTCTAAAATTGCTCTCCTCGAGTGACAATCTGCTGTGTCTCAAAAAGTGCTTGATCAAACTAATATTAAAAAAACCCCTTTTTCATAGATCATCACATGAATTCAGTTGGGTTTTTTGAAGGCTGTTATCATCTCTGGGCAGAAAGTAAGTCTCAAACATTTCTATAAAATTGCAGCTGGACAAAAAAGTACCTAAGTTGAGGTCTTGGTTTGGAAATGACAGTTGAAAAGTAACTTTTTCCTTTTGTCATCAAAGTTTTGTATGGTAAGAGAGTTTTAGTGAAACTGCATTGAGTTTATTTGATTGTCATTAATTTTGTATCTGCTGAAGAAGCAGGGAAAGGGAAATTCAGGACGTCTGGCCTACTTCTTTAACTAGAATTTGTTATCCCGTATAAAAATTAAATGATTGCTATCTTGAGCCCAGCTCCTATGGCTTTCTAATTAACAAGCAAACTCACAGACAGAAACAAACCTAATGAGAAAACTTAAAGTAATATTTTTAAAATGTTAGCTGACTGAAAATCGATGCAGCCTGTAAAGGCCAAGCCTATCCAGTGGCACGTTCCTCTTCCTCTGCACCGACTAATGGGACAGTTCCTAAACAGCATTCTTGCCATTCTCTGGAAGATAAGAAAAGAATTAGACTTTATCTCCAGCAGATCTCTTAGTACCTGATAGTTTTAGGGACAGTAATTTCTCGGGTTTTTCTGCTTACATCTGTTTGATCAAAAGTGATGGCAATGATTTGTGGATTCATGGGTGAGCAAGGTAGGAAACATCCTGAGAATTAACTCATGCAGTACCTATCAAAACTCCCCTAACATCTTTCCTTTCCTTCCTCATTCATCCTGGTTTTCAGGGTCATTTGTTCGTTAGGTGAGTGGTTTTGCAGCAGATTAACAGATTTTCAAGCACTGCAAATCCTTGTTTTGTGAAAGTGAGAGCAATAATGCCATTAAAAATGTCCAGGCACTACCAGAACACCCCAACAGATGTCTGACCTCCTCACCAAAAAACCTTTTCTAGCTCCTCAAGCACTTTTCTGAATCATTTTATGGGAGGTCCTGTGGAAGATGGCCAAACTGTTGTAACTTAAAATAGGAAGAAACAGGAAGAAACTTTTGAGGACAGCTGAGTACAGCTATTCTTTATCTGGACTACAAGCTAAGTGAAAAAGCATTTCTGAGATTCTGTGTGTTGTTACTATTTTCTGAAGAATTTATTCTCTGTAATTTGGAATTGAGTCTTCTTCATTAAATAGTATCAAATGACCTTTCTTCCTAATTACTTCTTGGCTGTCCAAACACTGTACAGGAAAGAATATCAAATTAGTGGACAAATATCAGGGAATTTAATTATGAACCTAATCCAGATAGGGTTTTGTTGTTGGTTTTTTGTTGTTTGTTTGTTTGTTTTTAATAACTGAGGTTCTTGCCCATTCATTGTGCTCATATAATTCCTTTTCTCTGTTGTTTTTTTTTTTTTTTACTGTCTTCATTTTTTTTATTCCCTTCTGCTTACCATTGAAATAATTATTTTCTGAATTCCAGAGGTGCCAAAAGCTCTTAATCCCATTCTTCTAATTCCACTGCAAAAGAGTAGAGAGACTCTGTCTTACATAGTGGAATAGACCTCTAACCCTCACACTCTTGCTTATACTTAGTAACATATGCTCCAGTCACTGGGAAAATTGTTTACTTGTGATGTAGAAAGAGGGGATAAAAATGGTCCAAGTATGTTTTCCTATGCAATTTTTTTTTTTATTTTTTCTTTTGCAACAAGAAAATCAAAAGCATTATGCTTCAGTCCTTGGACATTGGCCTTTGATTTTTTTTTTTTTTTTTTTTTGTTTTTTAAAAAAAACTAGATGTGGTTTAATTTCTGTATTTAATACATGCAGAAAATACTTTACGTGTTATTTGCCATTGGAAATAATAAGAGGATTTCATTCACTTGTCAAAATTGGTTGGATGGTAAATTTTATAGGTTTTTTTTCTTAAACTTCTTTTTGTTCCCTTTTATTGCACATATATGTTTCTTAGCTTCTTTCAGAAATTATCTTTGGAATGGGCCTGTGTGTTTGGAGTAGAAGTTCTTTAAAAGGAAGAACATGGGCTTGACTTACCAAGTGAAATATTGCAGGATGTTTTTTGCAATAACATTTCTGCCCATCTGCTGTTTGGTATTTTATGAAAAGCAACTGTCACTTGGGCTCTTCAGCCTCTTGAGANTATTTTTTCTTTTGCAACAAGAAAATCAAAAGCATTATGCTTCAGTCCTTGGACATTGGCCTTTGATTTTTTTTTTTTTGTCTCTCTGCTATTTCAATAAAATAAAAAAGGAAGCGAAAGGCAAAAATGACAAAAACTGAATATCTAACTCTTTGGGGTATTTCTTTGCCAACTCCAAATATTATGTTGAAAAACTATCAAACTTTTTAACCTAAAGGTCAAAAGTTTACCTTCCTGAATTTAAAAATCTATTTTTCGATATATTAAGAAAATGTGGACAAAAATAAACAGGGCAATCCCAACAATTACATGCATCTAGCAAAAATTATTTCTATCTTGAATTAAATAAATAACTGAACAAGAGAAAACAAATCTAAATTCTGTCAAAGCACACAGGTGTAAGGATTTCAGCTTATTAATGTAGAAAAAGAGGTCTGTCTAGGGTGCCACTCATCTTGACTTACATTAGACACCTAAAATAACTGCTCTTATGGTGCACTGTATCTAATCTGTTACTCTCAGCTGGCAGTAGGGGAGCAGGGTGACTCAGACAAATGTGTGAGGTAGGTTGCTAAATGTGAGGGTTATATGCAGATACATGCAAACCCTATTAGAAAACTAGAGTATCAGCACTGGTAGGCACCATGGAGGTTAGCACAGACTCTAATAAACCACACTGAACTGCTGGAAAGGCTGCATAGGGCTTAAAGGCATTAAGTGATAAAATCATTATTTTCTGAATGTGAGAGAAAAAATTGGGTTGTTTGCATTTTTTCTTTCATTTCTGTGGAAAATTCTCTAGCATTGAAAGTGTTTTGTTAGTGTTTTCTAACCTAGCAGAAGCCCAAGACAAGTATAGAAGCTAAGATATTTGATGATGGGGGTTCACTTTGCTATTTTTATCCTTATGAGTTTAGTGAACACCACAGAACAGAGGTTCCTGGTAGGCTGATCCAGGAACTTTGTTAGCTTTGCTGACTTCTGCATGTCTAAATTACAAATTCTCTGGTGCAAAGACTACTTTTTCAGATCTGCATTTCTACATACCCTAGCACACCACAGCCCTGATTTTTGTCTGTACTTGGCTACACTGCCAGAGTAATAATAATAATAATAATAGTAATAATAATGTAATGACAATAGTAATAATGACTAGTCTTAAGATGTCATATGCAATCTTATTCATACTATGCAAACAAGTTTATATAAAAATTTGTTAAAAGAAAGAGATTGGTTTGACATTCAGTAAAGCAAGAAGTTTTGAATGATGTAGATGTAGGGCTGTCATGAGCATGCAAAACATTGTAAGCACTGTCATAATTAGATAACTTTTTTTGAAACAAGCTGGCCATAAAATAATGAATTTTCAGTACAGAAAGTCATTGTGATACCAGCTATAAATACCAAATATAACTTAAATTCAGCCTTAAAATAGTCCTGTCATGTAATTTATAATGAGTTAAAATGCTCAAAAATGCCCTTGATTCTCTTCATGCTTCTACATGCAACCTGTGAAATAGCAGTTTTTCAAATGTGAGATACTGTGTGTATTAGTAGGTACCACTTTGAAAATAAAATAAAATGAAACTAATCTTACATTTTCAATGTTCTTTAGCTGTTTTGTGATTGTTGTGGAAAATGCAGGCAAATTCTTTTGTTGTTGACATCAGAAGTGGGGGTCACTCTGGGCCTGCTGAGTACATTCTGAGCTCAAACAAAAATTGATTTCCTTTTTTTAAAAAGCAGCTGGCATTACAATGAGTAGCTTTCTTTCGATTTTTCTTTTCCACTGAAGCATTCAGTGAATGCAGCAGGCATAATAGGTTGAAGTAAACAGTGTCAGGTTCTGTTATATCAAGAGCTCTTTTAAACTAAGCAGACAAGCTATCATCAGTGCCTGAAACCCTGTAAATGGCAGCAGAGACTGAAAATGAGTTTGTTTCCTGACAAGTGTTTTGACGACATTTTGAAGAATAGAAGGAGATGCTTTGCTAATTACTGTGGCTGCCACATGTTCAGTCATGATACTGTTTCATTAATGAGCAAATATAAACAGCCTGTGTAAGGAAGTAATAGAATTAGAGATTCAATGAAATATGTGCCTGCAACTCAGACCGTCATAAACAAGAAAAATTTAGACATATCCCCTTTCGTTTTTCCTGTGTTCGCCTTTATTCATTGGAGGAGCCAGTACATCTCTCAAATGCTTTGGTAAAGCAAGAGCTGTCTGTGGTAGGGCAAGCTAGGAACAAGCACAGAAAGGATAGAGCTGATGTTTTTTTGTCAATAAATTCACAAGTTTTGGAGTAGATATTCTTTGACAGGAGTGCAAATTAAAAACAAAAGCAGTATTTATAGTAAGAGGTGCAATCTGGCCTTCTGCACATGGTCTAGCTTCAGCCTTAGTGAGGCATTACAGTAGAAGACTTGCAAAACCACAGACAATTGGGATTAGACATGTTGCAGCAAGAGTCTTAATAATGCATGACAACTGGAAAACAGTGCTTCAGCTGACCACTATCCTTTCTGCAGTGGCTTAAACAAAGGAAAGTTTTGGCTAGATTCAGAGTTGGCTCCAAGTAGGGGAGCAACTTTTCATTCATTAATAAATATTATTGGAAAAATAAAGACAAAATGCATACACAGAGTTTTATATTAAAAAACAACAACAACAACAACAAAACCAAACCAAAAAACACCCCAACCAAACCTTTGAGCTATCAGTTGCCAAGAACTAGATATTAGTGGATGCTGCTTGTTCCCACTGTAGGACAGAATCTTCTTGTGTTACTGATCTTTGGAAATCAAAAAAGAATTTGTCTTTTGTGTCATGTATCTGTTCTTTTATGACACACAATACAGGGGCATGTTGGGACCTTCCTTTTCACAGCTGGCAGGGGGAAAGGAGATGTCTCTGTTTGTTTTGTGAAATTCTTGGAATTTTGTTTACATATAGTCCCTAGCAGTGTTTATGTATAGGGCATAACCAAAGGCTATGTTCTCCTTTGAGAGAGAATATTCTTGAAGCTTCTCTGGTGTCCTGCCCCCTGCCTTGTTCTTCTTCACTTTCTTCCAAACCACACATGCTGCTTGTCAAGCTAGAACAATTCCTGTTAACAAAATCAATTTGGAAAAAAAATATATTTTTAAAAAATCAACACTAATTTGTTATTGATTTTTTTTAGAAAAGTTTATATTTATTTTTATGTACTTTGACCCTTTTGAAACATTTGTAATAGCATGTACAATAAGACAGTGTGACTGAATGATTCTTAGAAATAGTTCACAAAAAGATGTTAGCTGAATGTTATGTAAATGGTTTAGAATGGGAAAAGCATGTTAAGATATTAAGGTGAAAATATCAAAGTGATAAAGTGGCTGGCAAAGAAAACAGACTTTCAGAGAGCTTAAACACTGCAAGTCAGATCAAGCTGAGCATTAGTTATAAAATTAGGTATAAGATGCTAAGATGCAATGAAAATATACTGAAGTTGCTTACATCAAAGGCCCCATCTCAGTATTTAAATTAGGTGGGGATTTTTTTTCTGATTTTTTTAGTCCTTGTCTTCCAAAGCTTTGTTAAATTGTTTGTTACTACATAGATTCAGCAAAAACCATAACTGGGATAGTTTTTTTCAGTTTGCATGAACATATATATATACACATTGTAAGGAAGATATCAAGAATATCAATGAAAAATTAATATCTTAAATGCAGCTATAAACTACATGTGTAGGTTCAAAAGCTTCTTACTTTGTTTTTACTCACTGAAGTTACAAGATTATAGTCTTTGACACTGGAAGACATCTCTGTTTTTGCTATGAGATGTGGCCACTCCTTACCCCTCAATGAGTAGACAAATTTAGAATTGCTTCTTGATTTCTAAGTAACTAGAAAACTAATTACTAAATTAGTTACTAAGATTTATAGTATAGACTCTAGGGCTGGAATCTAGAGTTAGGGCCACTGTATTGCTGAAGCCTCTGGGGAGTCTTTGAACAGACAACTTAAAATACAATTTCCCTTTTGACATTAATGCTGGGTTACAGGACATTACCCTACTGCCAAAGCATGCAAGAAGACAGGCTGACATTTTCAAACAGCACTAAAAAGATTTCAATCATTTCTATGAATCTTCTGTTGTTTTACCATAAGCCTCAGGAAAACAGACATAAAGTATTTGTCTAGAGAATTATGTGGCTTCCCTTGCACAAAAAGGGGCCCTTTATAAATGAAGAAAGTTTTGGTTGCTCATTTGCAGAGATTCACCATAAGAAAATAATGACATTTATACTAAAAATCTTCATCTTATTGTGTGCTTGACTATACAATACTCACACTAAAATAGTGGGTAATGCTGAGAACTTGATCTTGATCAAAATGGAATTGTACAAACAAATGTAAGAGGTATTATTCCATAACAGCCTTCTGGTTTGTTGTGGTTTGGTTTTTTTAAATGACATCCAAATTTGTTACATTCCTGTCAGCTACAGTTCAAGCTGCTCCTTTTGACCCAGTACAGTAATCTGTGTGGAGAGCACTGCAGATAATTGTCAGGCTCCATGACTTTTAGATCCGACACCACAAAAGACAGGATGTCTTATAGTGTGACCTGCTCATTTGGGACAGGATATGAATATCCTCAGGTGATGCTTTTATCATTAAATGTGGGATCAGTGACACTGCCGTAAATTTTGCCTTTCCAGAAGTCTGTAAGGCTGTTGTCTTTTGTTCATATACATATTAACCTTTCTCTTTTTTTTTGTTTTGTTTTGTTTTGTTTTGTTTGTTTGTTTGGGGTTTTTTTGGTTGGTTGGTTGGTTTTTTGGGGGTTTTTTTTGGGTTTTTTTGTTTTCCTTGGCTCCTAGGTCCAAAACTTATTGACCTGGGATTGTAATTTTCTCTGAGTTTCCATGAGAAGATGCTTTATAGTTTTTTAGTAATGCCACTTCTCTTTGTTAGCAACATGTCTGAGCCTTATTCTCATGGTAGGACTTGCCACAAGGAACAGGGGTAACTGTGGCTGCAGAACAACATTGTGGCGTGGTTTTGCAAATTAAATCTTTCTTTGCCCATATGTACTGGTCTTTAGAGTGTCTAAATCGCCTTGGCAAAGATCCAGGACTGAAGATGTAACCCTACAAGTGTGATTTTGGAGAAGCAACACTGTTCCTGAGCCATGGTTACAATGGCTATGACAAATAACTAGTGAGTAGTTTTTTCTTTTCCCAAAGACAGTCTTCACTGTCTAAAACACAAACCCATAGGTTTAGGGTTTGTGCTTCTGGTGACAAATAGCATTTTAACTTGGTTTTATAGTCTATATTCTGTGCATGCATCCGAACAGAAATTAAATTTTAAATAATTATATTTTCATTCCCTTTTCTAAGGGGCAACTGATCTATTGAGGGTAATTTAGAAGGTCATCTGAGTCCTTCCAAGGTAACTCCTTTGGCTGACTGGATGCTACTGATACCTTCTGAGAACAATTTTGTCATGAATATTGCAGTCAAAAGGCACACTTTGTGTATGGAGTCTGGACGCGATAGGCATATATTATTGGTCCTGAAAATGGGGAAACAAGAGGTTTTCCTCCTTTCCCTGCAATTCTACTGTGGCATTGAAAACCTGATTTCTGTCATACCTTGGGAAGACACACCAAGCAGGCATTTCTGAGTGCTTGTACTTCTGAGGAGAATGCAATTACTGAGGAAATTAACTTCACAGACAAAGATTGTGGTGTCATGATAATTTAGTAGGAAGGATGTTTTCTGAGCAATCACTAATCTTGTTTTTCCCTTTGTTTTTGGTTATCACATAATATCATTCATTAAAACTGATAACAAGAATGGCTTCTCTTTAAATTTCCTACCCTGTCTCACTTTAGCTGAGTTAAAGTTTTCTTGTAACAATATATTACAGTCATGCTCAATTGACTTTCTTTATAAAAGTGATAAATCTTTTGTCCAGGTTTATTCTTAGCAGTTCTAGAAACAGCCAAAAAATACACATTGTTGGTTTCTTGCTAAAATAATTGTGCATGTCAACTCTAGTTTTCAGGCACAACCTTTCTGAGGTTGATGACAAGCAGGTTACTGAATTACTTTCGTAAAAGAAAGAAGTCTTTGCCTTTGGAGTCAAGAGGAGGTTACCAGAGAGCAAAGGTGTAGATTTTCACTGTTATCAAATCCTTTTCTCATTTTTTACTGATTTTCCCACTGTGGTTTGCAGCAAGAAAACATGTTGACTTCCAGGGCAATTGTTTTCCTTCTGTTTAAGTCCAGTATTATAGCTACTGGTCATAGCAGAACAAATATTTTGGTTGCTCTTCAGACAAGCCACTTCTGTATGGGTTGATCCACAGTGAATAGAGGAAATTCTGTGAGTATGGATCCATAGTGTTTTTTGTAATGTCTTCCCTTTGGGATGGCATGAGGGAATTTGTTTGTCAAGACTTTCTCTCATTTTGGAACATGAAAGAGTGAAGTGTGTAGTGGAGGAAAGCTTTCACTCTATTTACAGTCTGTTCTTTAAATTAAACTACTGAAAATGCAGCAACATTATGCTTACTAAGGAGATTACTCATTTAGGTGGCATCACTGGTTATAGCTATTATGTGAACAAATGGAACCAAAAAAGCAGAAAAAAAGATGAGTTGCATTTTCCTCATCATGAGCTTATGAAATGTGTGCTAGTCTATGAAAAAAAATTCCCTGGCTTCCCAAAGCAATGTGCTTTAAAACAATCATATAAGAAGAAGGGTTATGAAACGATACCACTCACTGTTCAACCAAGCAAGCTTTTATCTGGTTTGCTGGAAGAACAGTAATCAAGAGCAAAGACTGTCAGCTGCAAGAAACGGCATAAATACCATTTTGCAAAAGTGAAAGATATGCTCAGTGCGTATCACGCGAACACTTAGACACTCAAACAGCATTACATGAATATGCAGGAATAAAATGAAAATAGCATTTTACATTATAAGTTCATTTTTATAGAAGCATTAAAGTGTCACATGACCTCATATCTAGATGTTAGGATAGCAATCAGGCTGAAAAATATGGCTATTTCACAGAGATGAAAAAGTGCTAAAATTGATCCAGTCCTTGACTAGTGGCAACAAGTACAGTACACAGGTATCATATGCAGAAGTTTTTATTTCAACAGTCTCTACTCATGTGTGTTATGAAAATGAAGACTGGAAGTCAGGCTGAAATGCCATTTTTCTGTCTCTGAATAGTAACTGTTTGGCTGGTAGAAAAATTCACAATAGGGCACAATATTTAGGACTTTGTACAGCCTCAACACCCAGAAGTCTTTGACAGGGTACAGTCTGTGTAGGTCTAGGAAGTGAAGATACTTGTAACTGGAAGTCAGGTGTGTGTAGGAAATGGCAAACATAACCAGTGTTTGCATAACTCACAAGGTCAGCGTTGCAGGTTGGAGCATGCACACTGATTAGCAGATTCTGTTGTGCTCACAAGTGGTACTGAGAAACAGCCAGCATCGTCAGATGTTTCTTTCCTCAACTAATGTGACACAGAACTGTTTTATAAGAAATTTTCCATCAAAATTTAATTATACTAGTATGTATTTCCAAACTTAGTAGAAAAAACCTTTTGTAAAATTTGCTTGTTTTGAACTGGAGAAACTAGGGCAGAAATTGATTAGTGCTGTCCCAGAGAGGAGATTGCAACTGCCTTGGTCTGCTTTGAAATTTGGTAAAAACATTATTGGAACAAGAAAGAAAATTTATCAAAAAATGTACAAAAGGGCAATTCCATACTAACCATTTTTTTTAATCTTTCTTATTTCACATTCCCACATATATATATATATCCCAATGCAGTTTCAAGAATGCTGAATATTTGCAACAAGCTTATGTACTCAAACACTTTTTAATATTTCCACTTTCCCAAAGTATACAAGAGACAGTCCTGAAGTTTGGAACTGTTTGTTTATTTTTATATCTCTGCATTTATACATTGGAGATGTAAAGTCTGGGTAAAACTTCAGACTCTCTAGCTTTGCTTTGTTGCAGGGTTGTCTGCTGAAATTAAGTGATAAATCTTCTGCTAAATCCTTTAAATCCTGAAGTGAGCAAGGGCAATATTAATGGTGCCAGGAGGCAGCAAATGATGTTACCTGTAAATCCAACTAAATTTTTAATCTCATAGACCTGAAATATCTTGCACAAATACTTTTGGATAGTGGAATTTATGTAAACATCTCACAATGGTTTTGAGCAGTTGAACTGGACAATGAGCGCATTACTACTGAAAAGTAAAAATCATCTATCTTATAAAATTTAAGATTTTATTGAATTCTTTAAAATTAATAAAAACAAAAAATACAAATAATAAGAGTCAAACATTCTCTGGTATCTGTGTTCCTGAGACAAGGTTCAAGATGTCAGTTGGAGCCTATTTTTGAAGAGGCACTAAAGAGCTGCGGTTATAACACTAGTGCTTCAGATTGTTAGATAATAGGAATTCAATCTTCCCAAGAAGTTGCTATAATAACAGTATTTTAAGGGAAAAAATGTTATTTCTTTCCAAGCTTTGCTGACAATACTTCACAGAAAAAGACAAAACAGCCTTTACCCTTTCTTTTTTTTTTTTGTTTTCTCCTATTCCAGTTGAGGATACAACTATCAATTTCACCATGCTTGTGCTTTCTCACATTTTATTTCACTGTGTTCTACATTTTTTTATCACTTAAACTTTATTTTTGACAAAATTATCTGGATTCTTCTATACTACATTTTTTCATGGAAAATCTTTCATTTAAAAAAGTGAGAAGGATAACAACATGAACTTCTCAGCTGCCAGGGGTCAGATAATGGTTCCTGTTGTGCTAAGGTGCTATTAATAGCATGGGTTTTTTCTATTTAATATAGTCAGTAAAAACTGTTTGGCTCTTTTGTAGTAGTTGGGTTAAAGCTAAACATCTGTAGACTAGTGTAGCTGGCTTGTTACAGTTTCTGGGAATTGAATAAATAATTTTTAATCCATTTTGTGTTTTCCGTCAAACAGTTAATGGCCTGAAGATTTAACAGTTAATGGCCTGAGATGGGCCTAAGGTGTTCATTTATTAATACTATTCAATATCTGCTAATGTTTTATTAACCTACTTTAGTGTACATATTCTACGGTCAGAAGACTGCATCTAAGTAAAAGTGATCAGTGCCCTCACATCAATAGAAAATCAGAAAGCTTTGCTGTTGTCAGGGGAGATGCTAAGCAAAATAAGGACAAGAAGTTTGGCTTATGTTAGGCTGAAGGGTAGTGGAGTTTCCAGGAAAAAGGCATAGTGATATTTTCCTTCCCATCTGGGTGGTTACTATATCAGCTGTTGATGATTCATTCTTTCTTGTTCACGGACCCCTTCTGTGGTATACCAGCTTGAATAACTTCCACCACTTGAAGCCAAAGGCCACCCATTTCTCACAGCACCTACCTTAGGGCTTTTTTTATTTCCTTTTCCTTTCAATCATAGCCAATGATTGACTCTCTCATTGCTTTTCTTGTTGATATGACAACTCTATAGAATAAATTAATTTTCTTGTCCTTGATATATTCACTTGCCATGCAAACGTCTAAAGAGTATTAAAACATAGGCTTTTCATTGCTTGTTCCTTTTCAAACCTCATTTTTGCTACTGTTGCAGCCTTTCCCAATACCAGAAAGTTACAAGCTTTTCAAAGGATTTGTTTTCTATGCTTGCTCAGATTATGTTAATGTCATTATCTTGAATTATCAGGATATTATGAAATTTGAGTTTAACAAATGTTGTTAAAGCATATTTTAAATATTGGTGTTTCCATTAAAATTTGTGCCAGGTGTTCATTATGTAAAACATTATAGGTGAAAGGATAAGTAGAAGAGTGCTAAGAGACTCTTTTTGTTATTTTTACCCTAGTCTGATTACTCATATGTAAGAGAAAATGGGGGAAAGCAGAGTCAGGCCTGACATCCTTAGATGTGATACCACCTGACCTGACAGTAAAATGGTGAATGTAGACTATATTGCTGAAAAGAATAGAACCAAACAAATTATTAGCTATACCATAGTGAACACTGGAGACTTAACTGATCTCTAGATGCCTGGTCAAGTTCTTCCTAGAGTGGGAAGAACCAGAACATTAGGTCCAGACCATCAAGAAAATGAACTTATGGAAGTCTGTTGTTGAATGAAGCCAACTGAAAATTCTAGCTATGATTTTTTAGAAAATGTGAATATTAAAATGCCTTTATTTG
This sequence comes from Urocynchramus pylzowi, assembly GCA_013397555.1. Lineage (NCBI taxonomy): Eukaryota > Metazoa > Chordata > Aves > Passeriformes > Fringillidae > Urocynchramus > Urocynchramus pylzowi. The sequence goes on from VZRH01006602.1 coordinate 17,482, forward strand.
TTAAGTTGGATACATGTAATTATATACAGAATACCTCATTGAAATATAAGGAAACTATTTTCTTACCTAGAGTATAATTTTTCAATCTTTCTTTTTTCATCTCAGTACAGAAGTTATATAAACAAAAAATCTGGATTTGAGCATCTCTAAATTTTGAAGTACCAGTGTTCCTCATTGACAATTAATTTATATTTTTACTAATACATAGGCCACATGTCAAGAATAGTCCAGATAAAAACAGTACTCTGAGCACCTTTAGTGTATAGTATTTCCTTGGACAGAATCTGCTAGTCTAGGCAGGGCAATGAACAGCACAATAGGGAAAGAAATCCGATAATCATTAACATTTGTCTAGAATGCAAGAATAAGATAATCCATTTCTTATCCATAATGCAAAACAGAAGAATGTTGGTGCAAATGGTATATCCTTTAATCTAGTAAAATTATGGTTTTGCAATGAATGGAAATAGCACAAAATTGTAATTCAGTTTTCATAGTAGATCCAAGTTGAAATATAAGTGGTTCAGATTAGGCCTTCTCAGAGTTTCAGTTTTTTGCAACCTTTTAGGAATGATTGTTCTTAACCTCAGGAGGCTTGAACTGTGTCTCAGACTAGGTTGCAACCTCTATTAGTCTGCCATTCATACAAATGATAGAAATGCATTGCTGTGACAAATTTCTCTCAATATGATTGACTGACAATCTCTGATAATAAGTATTCTGGGCTGAGCTAAATTGTAAGCAGAATTTAATTTGCAGTAAAACATTATGTCCTGCCCACTATGAACAAAATTAAGAATTTTGCAATTCCATAATCACCTTGAACAAAAATAAGACTATACAGTTTAAAAAAAAAAAAAAATCAGGAATTACAGTAGTGTTATATTGCTATGATTCCTCTACATCGTTATAATATTTTATCACTTTCTTCTTTCATTTCAGCTGTTCACCATGTTGTGGTACCAATTTAAATAGTAACTGGAAACATACCACCATGAATGGCCTCAAGTTTTAGCAAAATAGGGAGATCCACAAGGGGATAAATGCAACAAAATGCCCATGGAACAACCACAAATAATTCCCTTGCTGTTCATTTTTTCCTAATTTTGTGTTGGAAGCATGGTTTGCTGGATCCACTCCAGATGTCCTTTTTTTCCTATGTGGGAAGGGGTCCTATGGCCTGTTCCAAGTGACTTGAGTTTTTCCTCCTTGAGCTTTTCCTGACCAGAAGGCCTTGAAGCAGTATTAGAACTGTAATGTTTCACTCACAGAATTCAGACATGTGTATGGTCTCTCACTCCAGTTTCCATAAGAATGTCACTCTGAGAGTTGGTTGTTGATAAACATGTACACCAAAAGGACTGGGTGAAATCCAACTTCAACTAGTATAGGAGCACTTTACAGTTCCAGAAATTGAAAAGTTTGCAAAAACATTTCAAAGTTTTTACTGGTTGACAGACAGAATAATCAGTCTTTGACTGATCTTATCTTCTCAGAAAAAAGAAATAAAAGTTCTGCTGAACTGTTAGCTGCGAATGCACTCAAGTGGTAAAAGAGAGCCAGTTGGGGTGTGCCATTTGGTCTTCAGACTGGACTTTAATTTAAAATTATCAGCAGCATATGTTTTAGAATAAAAATATGTCTTTGAGTATTTTATTTAGGTTAAAACTTGGAATTTTTTGTTTAGTTTATTTTAGCTCTTACAGCATGAAAATGATCAATAAACACATGTACTTCTTTCATCTTTGGAAAACTAAGTTGCTTCAAATTTACAGAGAAATTTTGCTGGTTGGTCCCAAAAAAGCTAATTTTGTTTCTCTGGAATAAGGGTACAAGTACATGTTTGATTTATCCAGGACGTATTTTCTGTCATACCGTGTGTAGAGATTGTGGATTCCATGTGGGTGTACCCATAAATACATATTTCATAAAATATCTAGAAAGAGGATGTGGATGAGAGAAAGTGAAAGCTGGAAAATATATATATATATATGCAGAGACAATAAAGTATGAAAGAATTTCTACAAGGAGTTGCGCTCTACTCATTTAGTAGATTACTTTCTGAATAACAGTTTATATGTTTTTCTGTATAGGCTGCTATGCACAAAACTGAAAGACTTTTTTTACTACTGAGCTAGGACTAGAAGCAAAGACACTGCAAAGAACAGATATAATTTTTAAGAGAAATTTAGAACATTTAAATTAATGGTGAGTGGTATAATATATTGGATATTTCCAGAAACAGGCCCTAGTATGTTGATATGCTAGGCTAAGTACTGCATGTGTCACTTAGGGAGTTGACGAATATGTTAGAGAAAGCATGCTCCAGAGGAAATGGTTTGCACAAAGAAAAAGCAGTCATCTCATTCAGAACATAAACCTGGGCTCTGAACACTTGACACAGTGGCTGGTCCCAGGCCCTGGAGCAGGTGTAGCTTGGTCAAGGTCTGGGCTGTAAATTTATTCTACAGAACAACATCATTAGGCTCCCAGTTTCCCACTTACAGATTCCCTGCCTCAAAATGCTTGAAAACTGTCTGTGTGCTGTCAAAATCCAACGAGTCTCTACAAAGCATAGTTATAATTATTAAGAATAAAGGTGTGTGAGAAACTGTCACAAACACTACTAAAATGGTGACAATTAGTGCTTTGGGTTTTTGACTGATTCAATTTGGTGTATGCAGGGAGAAAATTCTAATAAATTGTTCTAATAAAGAAATCTATCCTGCACATAATTCAAGGAATTTAACTGTCAGATAAATGGAAAATTAGCTAGAACTTAAGGAGTGCGCACAGCCATGTCATATGTGATAGTCAAACTAAGTGATGTGGAAGACTTTTTAATTTTTTACTTGTTTTTAAAGAGTTATTTCCCACAGGAACTTGGTTCTTTGACAGTTAAGGTACTGAGCATTAGTAAGTAAAGGAAAAGGCTGAAACTGCAACCTCAAAAGAAGAGCAGTAAATTAAGTTCCTCTTGTTATCTCCTTGCAATTCTCTTCCACTTCCGAAATTTCTACACGTTCAGTGTGAAATTCAGTACAGTCTATTGGTGTGTATTTCCAAGGGAGCAAATCTGTCTGGCTGTCATTTCGGATGTGCACTGGCTTCTTGTGCAGACAGTCTTGCTTCCTTCATCCTCCTGCCCTGAATGTGCACAAGACTTGGGCTGCCGGGCTGGTTATCTCACTGATCCAAGGAAAACAAGATTCCACCCCTCTGGCAGCTAAGGCCACATCCATAGTTAAGTCCCCAGAGTAATATAAATAGACCTTGAAAACAGGAAGACGGCCTGTTTTTCCAAAGCAGGTAGATCTGACACCACTGTCAGAATTCCCTGAGGTCATGCTTTCCCTGGGGACTCCTTACCACAGGATGTATATATGTATGGAGTAACATCTCCCTCCATATTTCAGTGACCTCTAGGAATTGTTTGTTATAATTTAGGACAGTCCCCCATGGACAGCTGGATATCTAGCAAACCATTCTTTGATAAATATGCCTATTAGCAGAGTTTCAGAAGCAGCTATTTTGTCTGAACTGGGAACCCAAGTACATGCTTGATTTATCCAGGATGTATTTTCTGTCATACAATGTGTAGAGACCATGGATTCAATGTGGGTGTACACATAAATTTGTCCTTGAATGACTAACTGTACTTTCTCTTGTGAAAGAATTAGTAGTCCTTTTTTTTTTTTTTTTCCTCTGTTATAATTCATTTGTTGGAAAAATACTTTTGCTTAAAACTATAATTCAGTTGGATACAATATGGAGAATAAGTGATTTTAGATATCATTTTCTTCTTAAATATTCACTGGTTTTGCTGGCTTTCAGTTAGTTATAAATCATTAATTGTGTTTTCCTTTGCCCTTAAATAAGATCCTTTATACCTTCTTTTATGTAAACTCAGTAAAAATGATACATATGTTGCACTCTCATCCTGATGCTAAATGTATTATTATGGTAAAGCTGTAAAAGTCTCATTGGGTGCTTTCCTGGTGTCAAGTGCTGGATGGTGTTCTCCTGAGACTTTTGCTATAGTGGTGGTGTCACTCAGAGATTCCAGTCTCAACGAAAAAGTGGCTAAAATGTTGTTCTTCTTCCTTTGCCTTATGCCCTAGTATTTCCTTTAAAAGATTTTTCTAAAGAACTTAGAAGAAGAAACTCAGATTCAATTCCCAGTACATGCTGTGCACCTCATCCTCTCCTGCCACAATATTTGGTTCTGTCACTGTATTTCCCACTTTTTTGTAATTGCAGCTCATGATTGTCCATTTATAAAGCAACCTGGGGTTTGACAGTTTCCTAATGAGATGTTACAAGCCCTCATTACAGCTGCTTTCAAACATCTGAATGTGGTGTCTTTGGGGGTTTTTTTAGATCTTTTTTTTGCCATGGTTTTCACTCCAGTCAGAAGGTTAAGCAAGCAGGGATCCTTTTATTCTATTTGTAGCCCCTCATTTTTAGTTCTCCAGAGAAGATGATTAACAGTGCAGCCCTAGAGAGCCTTCAGTTTTAAATGTTGAACTCCACATGAAGCAGTCAGTTCCTCTTCCTTGTTCCAGCTGTAAGTTCTGACAATTTAGAAATACATTTTCATTCTCAGGTACTGAAGAAGAGGTTCTCTCTAAATCTAATCTTTGGAGAACTGTCTGATGCTTTTTTCATATTATTTGGCAGACAAATGAAACAACTGTTAATCGTCCTCTGAGTCATACTTTGCCAGCAGGATCAGAGGATCCTATTTTCTAGGCAGATAAATCTATATGTTGCTGCCCCATAACCTATTTTTAAGTTTCAGACCTTATTCTGCTGGAGATACACAACACAGCAATGGAGAGAAATCAGCTCCTTTGCACACTCTAAGGCTTTTGTCAAGTCACTGTCTTTGAAATGTTGCAGGACTCTTTAATATTCTGAAAAAACAGTAGAAGTTTCAATATGGTCACCAAAAAGATGTGGTGTTACTTGCAGTTTTGACCTTAATATCACAGGGATATCAATCTTCATTTGCAAGTTGGATGTCTTCCCATGGATTAGTTTTCAGGCAATAGAAAACTGATCTGCTGTTTCTACTGTGTATATGAAATAAATCAGTAAATACATGTTGTAAGTGACTTAATTTTTGGGGTGTCCAAACAGAAATACTTAGGCATATCTATTTTAAAAGTCAAATATTCAGTACTGCAACAATTTTCCAAATGTAGTATTGATTTATTCTAGAAAAAATATGTGCAAACATGAATTTATACATATATTTGATAGGGGAAAGCAAGCAAACACAGACATAAATACATTCAGTCACATATGTATGTTTACAGAAATAAGTTGACATTGGCCATTTTTTATTCATGAGGATGTAACCTTTTAGCCAAATGTAATCAACTAATATTCACATTGTCTATTGAATCTCCTACTACATTTAACTTTTGTGACACATTTCCTTAGCTTGAAAGTATTGTTGTGGTACCTCTGCAATGATAGTTCTGAATATTCTAATAAACAATTTCCTATAAAACTTGTCCCCACCTTTTAAAGGATTTGGAAGCTATACAGTGACTGAGACAAGAAACAGTAAAAGAAATAGATTTTATCTTTACTTAATTTAGCTGAAAGTCAAGCCAGTTATTGAGTCTCCCCCGAGGTACCAGCCAGTTGTTTAAATCAATTTTTTACCTGAAGGTCATTAAAGTTTCTCATTTTCTAAACACCCAGCTCAGGAAGTTGTTGATAATTTGAACGTTTCAGAGCTCTGACATCAAAGGGACTTTTGCATTTACCAAGTGGTGTAAAAACCTTAACTATGGTGAGAAAACAGACTGTATATTTTCCAAAACAGGCACCCAAAAAGATTGCACATACTTCAGGATTCAGCCTTAATATCTCTGAGATACAAGGCTCCACCTTTAGAACAGGTGAACCAGAGAGGTTTTGCAGCCACACCTGATGCAAAAGTCTGAGGTTCTACAGAGACAGGAAACTTTAGGTAACGTGCAATAAGCATGACCATAACTTGAATAAAGGGAAACACAACATTAGCAAAAGCACCAAATTAACAGAGAGTGGTTTTTTCCCCAATGTACAACTCTCATTTGTAGTAATAAGTAGGTAGTAACGTGTGGAAAATAGCATCTAATTTCACATTGTGCCCAACATATCTTTCCAAACAAATTAGAAAAGAATGATGATGAATTGAAAGACCAATATCACTTACTTGCCCAAAGGTTGGATTTGTTCCTCCAGTGTGAAACTGTATTATTCTAATTATAATCTAAGTGGTTTTAATTCTATTTTCTTAAACAATCATTTGCCAGCGAAAGTCCAGATAATCTCAGAAACTAATGAAAATAATTATTTTTTGCTATACTTCTTACTAAGTTACAGACATCTCTGTGGATTCTTATACAGGAAGTAAATGAGAAACAAAAAGAAATATTGCCTTTTGCTTATATCAGGGCTATGAAACCTAGAAAAGCACCTAATCCCATGTAAGTCCTGTGCATCCTTTTTGGCTTGAGCAAAACTCAGTTTTGCTACACCCTGCCTGATTACAAGCATAACACAGATGTGGATTATTCCTTTTTCCGTCTGCCTTGATACTTATTCTCGCAGCTGTGAAGGATCAGAACAGTTGTTAAGGTGACCTCTATTAAACTCTTGGATGATGTGCTTAAAGCATCTAAATTGATATTCTTCATAAATTTTCATGTAGATGTAAGATCTTGACCTGGGGTTCTCCTATCATTCTGAGTGTTTGATCCCATCTAAACCTTCTTTGTTATGAAGCTGAACTAATCCATTGTATGCTGCTCCTTAATTAGCAGAGATATCAGTTTCAGATATAAAATTTGGGATGTGTTTGTCAAAAAATTTTGAAATTTTGAGAGCCCAGCTGTGTCTGTGTCATTTCTGTGATGTGCTACAGGGTGTTTTTTTTCACCTATCACATGCAATGGGACAAGCCATTATTTCATTACAGCAAATGTAAATACCCAGAGCGTTACTGAGGCACTGTTTCCTCGGTACTGGAAGCATGGTGCCAGACTGAATATAGAACAGGAATGTTTCAGCACACAATGGATTTCAAAGACATTGTGTAAATTAGCTATTTTCTCTCACCTCTACTGTTGTGTCCCAGGTTCTGGAGTTGTCAGTGGTTTCCTATGGCACTGTCACTTCTTAAGAACACCTTTCTTCTTTCTTTAGACAGTGTAGGTCTAAAGACTGCACATCAGTCAGACTAGAGTGAAGGAGAGATTTCAGGCTATCAGAGATTAAGAAACCCTCACACTGTAATTTTTCTCTTACAAATAAAGGAATTTTTCTCTTACAAATAAAGGATTTTTTCTCTTCTTTCATAGCTTTTTTTTTCTATGTGTTTTTTACTTACCGATTTTTATTTAGACTGTCTTTTAAATCTCTTTAATATGTTTGAGATTATTGCATTTTTTTGATATCCAAAAACTGCATAATGATACCATTTTTTCTGCATATCCTAAGCACATATTTTGGAAAATAGCCTCTGGGATGATTGAAAATAATCCTTTATTTTATGTTATTCTGTTGTCTGATATCTGTAATACAGTTATTTTTTTCTGTGGTTGATATAAAGTAAATGGAGAGGATTCTAATTTTTCTTTGCTGGTGTATAAATGTGTCATTTCATACAACTAGCTGTTTTTCTTTGTTGTAACTTCTTTCCCTCTGTTTTAGCCTGCGGCTTCCCTTTTTATTTGATCAGTATAGTTTAGAGCATCACTTCTTCCCAGGAGAAAAACAGGATTTCAAATTGCTACTCATGATTCCTAAGGCGAACTGAAAGGGCGCTGACTGAATTAATGTTTCCTTTGCTGTTTTCAGGGCTTATTGGTTTTATTTCCTTTGCTCATGGATCTATTTTGTTTTTTCTATCTCTAATAAAATTCTTTATCTAAAGATTGACAATTTTTTTTTTCTCAGTAGTTTACAGTTCACCAGAATACAATTTATTAATTAGAAAATTAATCAATCTGAATATTACCTGACACAAGAGATGAATGAAAATTGCACAAAGCCTAGAGTAACAAATTTCTATCTGTATCATCAGAGGGAAAGCCATATAACTTGGTATTCATGTTACATACCCAGTGTCCCCAGGAACAAATCTTACAGAACTGGAATTGTTTCTATGAATTTCTTAATATAGTCAGAGCCATAAAATGATTTTTTTTTTTTTGTTTTCTGAAAAGTGGTTTCCTACAACACAACTATAATTAATAACATTTTTAAAGAGAACTTTCTTCTAAAACTAATTAAATTTCCACTGAGAAAACCCCAAGATTAGAAACGAAATTTTAGGCATCATTATTGTTTGAAGGAGTGTGTATTTTAAATTTGATGTTAGAACTTTGAAGCTGTTGGCAAATCTTCTGACCTTGAGATCAACAAAACCAACTTAGACTTTGAAATGCTCTCTCCTCTGTATTTATATACAAGAACATAGATTCAGGTTCTTGATTCCACACACTTATGTAACATCATAATCAGTAACTGAGACTGATAATTGTTAACTGAGCTCAACAGTGAAGATCTACTCTCCTTGTCTAATATTCAGCTTGCAAGATCACCTGGCAGAAAATTTTCTGTAGTACAGGGTTTTGTCTTAAGTACTTTTATATATAGGAAACAAACTTTTATATATAGGAAATGAGATATTGGTGATTTTATGTTTTCAATCCCAAATCCAACTATATATCATACTACATTCCTTGAATTTAAGAAAATGTGCCTTAGAAGGATATTACAGCTGCAAGAAGAGGCAGCATACAGACCATCTAACTCCAAATCTTCTTAGGACATCCTATTACATGTGTTTACAATGGAGGTGGGGAGACACTGGAAGAAGTCACCCAGAGAAGCTATTGCTCCTTTTCTGGAAGTGTTCACAGACAGATCAAATGGTGCTTTCAACAACCTGGTCTAGTGAAAGCTGTCCCTGCCCAAGAGGGATTGGACAAGATGGTTTTTAAAGATCCTTTCCAAACCAGCCATCCCATTTCTGGTTTTGTCTGTATTCCACTGCCTTCCAGCTCACACAAAAGGATGATTCCACATAATTCTGATTCAACAAGTCTGGCCATTTGTCTTTCACCAATGACTTTGACACTTTTAGTGATGTCATGCTTCCATTGATTTATTGATGTTCTTTTTGTCATTTCTGATCAGGTAACGCCCTCTCAAAGAGTTTTCCATTTTTCATATTGGCCTGGAAAGATTTTTTTTCAGTAAATTCTAACCAAAATAGATATATGGGAAAAAATGAAAAGATAAGAAAAAGGAACTCCAATCACCTGAGAGGTGAGAAATCAAACTTTTTCACAAAGTCATGTTGCCACAAAATGTACTTGTGGTTTTTCATATCAGTGAGAATATTGTCTGGGGACAGTTCACTAAGAAATATAAAGAAAGCTCTTTTCACTAAACAATCTGTTTATTGTTTTCCCTAAAGATATTCTTTGCCATCTTCATTGGCCCTTGTTCATAATTATTTCACAATACCAAATGAGAGGATATGTAAAGTTATGCATCAATTTCTAGTATTTGGTACTCTGTGCATTTAAAAAATGCCATTAGGTTGGAAGTCTGTGTCTCTTCCATGCTTTCATCATTGATTGAAAAGAGGGGAACTGACAGTGGATACTCTGATCTCAGCTGGGCTGAATCTAGACCTTTAAATCTATTTTATATTCATTCTGTCAGAAGGACTTTAAAATTTACTCTGAAATGACGTGTTTTACTTTCCCTTGATTAGATTAATATATTTGCAGTAAGTAGAGATGACAGGATCAGCTCTTTGGGTCTTTGATTATCTGTGGGAAGAATATGGAACTGCAGAGGCTGGAAAATCAGGATTAAGCAGTCACTATGAAGTTCTAAATCTGCCATTTGATGTAACCTTTGACAGAAAAGTCAAAGCTTGAAAACATGTTTTATTATGACATTGCAGGTCAGGGTCAGACTTCCAACTAATTTTCCTTCTTCATATTAACACAAATGAATTGTGTTTGCAATAGTCAGTTTGTCTGGTTTTTTTAATTAACTCTGTATCAAGGCTCTGGCTAGGGTTTTGGCCTGTTCCTGCTGTGAAGGTCATGCTTATGTTTGTCTTCTTCACCTTATAAACTCCATCAGCCTGCTGGTTATTGGTTCTGGGAACACAGACTCTCACTAATACTGAGCTCCATTATAAAACAGAGGTCAACAATATACTCAATATCTACCACATGAAAGCATTTTAACCATCTGCAGTTTGCTAGAAGCTATGGCTATCACCCAAACTAACACTGGATGAAATGTTGTGCACCTTTACAAACAGATGCAAATAACTCTGCTGCTATTGCCAAGGGTGAAAAATGAGTAAGTGTGTGTGTGATTAGGCACTGCTCATGATGTCTGTAACAGCTTCCACATTAGAGTCCTGGTGAGGAAGACATTTCACCTCTCCTGCTATGTGTTAAATAGCATCCTACACAAAATTGCTCATATATAATTGCAGTATTTGTCTGCACTAATCTTCACTATTTGATGGCAATGTAATTTTGTTGGATTGTTATCACTGAGTGTATTAAAAAACAGGAATGGTTTTGGAAAGGGAGTGGCAGATGTTCCATGCTGTTTCCTATGTCCCGATATGGAAGTGGAGTTCAGCAAGTCTATTTTTTCTGGCATATTGGCTTGGTCATTTGAGTTAATTTTTCACTGTCCTTATTAGTTCAGGCTTAATTAGTAAGAACAATATGAAAAAGTAGCAGAAGAGTGAAGATTGCCAGGCAAGGATAAAAAAAAAGGCATACAAACCAAAAAGGAAATTCGGATAATCTTTGCAGCATTTCTTGGTTATTGCAACCTGACAACCTGCCATCCTTCCCTTGTTTGGAAGACCCAGGAACCTTCCCCATTTTCATGCCTCCTACACCACCCTCCCACCATCTATGCAGTCTTTCTGTCTCAAGATTCTTTGGGGAAAATGCATAACCTACAGTCTTTTATGACAGCATAATTTATTTTTGGGTAATTACAAAGCAGATATTAGCAGTCAGCTCTATACTCAAGTTCTCAAGAATTTCAATATATCTGCCTTACCAAAGTACTTGTGAAAAGTGAATAGGGCTATGCCCACCAGTGCAGCCAGTGAGTTCAGAAATTACTTAAAGGCTATTATTTGTAATAATAGGATATCTGCAAGAGTGAAAATCTGCCTAAGTAATTAATTGTCAAATTTACTTTTTAAATGCTTGAAAATGACTGCCAGACCTTTGGTGGCAATGTATTATGTAGTTTAGCTGTTCTGTATAAAGAAGATGATTGTTGCCTCCTTCTTTCTCCTTGGCTCCACAATATGACAATGTCAGAGTGACAGCAGCTGTGAGTCCCTGGCCTCCTTAGTCTAATTCTATTGGATATCAATTGGCAACATTACAAAATGCTGACATTTTTTTCACTGACATTACAGTATGTAAAACTTTACCTTGGGATGGACTGCAAAGTTAAGGAAAATGCTGATGGAGCTGAAGTACTGCAGGATAGTGCTGTTGTGGCAATAAGGATAAAAACTATCATTTTGTACTATACTTTGCCAAACAGAAGCACCTCTTAGTAACACAAAAGGCCTCTTCTTTATGAACACATTTCAAATTGTATTTAAAAGCATAACATTGATTTCTCTGGGCTGTATGTTTTCAAAGATTGCTGTGTGATAATATTGTTCAGTTGTATCATGCTTTTCCAGAAAAAGGCTTCAATGACCTTAGGAGTCTTCACATTTAAATAATACTTCACTAGATTTCTCAAGGCATGGCCTTGCACACATTACTCAAACACTCATTTCTTTCATCTGCAGCACAGGGAAACCAATGTTTGTTTACCTGCCTAATAAGTATCTTGTGAGAATTAAGGTATTGATGTTCAGTAACATGTTTAACTAATGTAACCAAATGAAGCTAATTAGATGTTTAAGCATTGTTGTTACCTGGCTGATCCAAGGGAAGATAGAAGTCATTCTTGAAGGCAAGCTGGAACCATAACATTTGAGGTGAGGAACCCCATCTGTTTCAGTCCATTATGGTCTATGATCATGACATTTGTATTTGAATGGGACAAGTGGATTTCAAAGCATTTCTGCAATGTTATAAACTTCCCAGACCTTGAGTTCAGTTTGAGTACCTTGGAAGTTAGAGATCCTTGCTGGTTTACTGGAAGATCAGTTTACCAGATCTCTGACTGTATCAAAAACTTTTCACGTAGGGGACCATTCTTCTGTCTGCAAAAAGGAGTAGATTGATTAGACTGCCACTTCTGATTGGAAACTCAAAATAACTAGCCAGAGTCAAAAACTCTAGCTGATCTTTTCTGATCATATTCCCCACAAAAGTATTTGAAGAGCCTCAAAGGAAATTTAAGCATTACCCTAGCAGAAGACAGCAACTGGAAATGGGAAAACTGTCCTTGCAAAACTTGTTTGAACTTAGTCAGATTTCAGACACTACAAGTTTTCAGGACCTGTTTTCAGGTCATCACATTTAATGTGGTATGCTGAAGCAGGAGCTATTCTGGTCTAAAACTAGGTGTCCTTAAAAGCTGAAGTAATGTTATTATCTAGAGAAGTAATGTTATTATCTAGAATAGATTTTGATGTGACTAACTTTTCAATTGCGTGGTTTTTTGTTAGCAAATAAGATAACTGAGAATCACTAAACAGTGTTTGATGAAAGGTCCATCAAATACGTGGTCGTTGTAGTCGATGTCTGAAAAAAACCTGTAGCAGACACTTTAAAAAAAGGAACAGTTCATATAGGAAATGACTGGCCCTCCTCATCTTCCAGCTTCTTCTCCACAACAATTTACTGACTATCTGTGTTAGATATTGCATATGGACAGCTACATTTAATAGACACCAGCAAATCTATATCCTACTTCCTTTTTAAACCCATTTACACATTCAGTCTTGTGTGACTATTTCTATAGTCCTCATTTTTATGTATCCTATGAAAGAGTACTTTCTTTTATTTATTTTAAACTTGCAGTGCCCTCTTTCTTTTGAGAATCTCTAAATAATCTCACTGCTCTTCATGATTTTATAGGTCTCTCTTCACTTGCACATGAAAATGCCTCACACAACTGATCATGCATGTGGCCCTTGGCTGTGTTTCTGTGTCTCATACAAGAAAAGCAACCAGTACTAAAGCGCAGTGTTTAAGAAATTGGAGTTAGACAATTATCAACACGGCAATGTCTATCTATTGTCATCTCCTTTTCAATTAAATGCCAATATTCTATTCTCATTCTCATTAAACTGATGTCCACAGGGAGCTATTGAAGTGACTCCTAGCCATACACAGGTTTTCAAAAGCAAATGTAACCAACACATACAGTATACTATCATTTAGAGGTGCTGGAAAATAGGATTTACATTTCTGTTATTTTCAAGGAATCTTAAAATAAAATATACTCATAGAGCTGTCTTGATTGCAAATTGCAAAGAATTAAAAGAATGTCAAATGTCATTCCAGTGCATTTTACTGCCATGGTAACACAAAAGTGACAGGTGAGCAGGTTAAGCTACAAATTGCCTAGTCAGCTATTTAAAAATCCCAAAGAAATAAAGTCACTTAATCAGGCTTATCATTGCTTGTGCTACATGATCAAGAAACTCTATTAAAGCTGAAGTCAAAATGCTGGCTGTATTTGTGTTTTCTCTGTTCTCTGTGTGCTATAACTGCAGCATACAAACCCTGGTCTGTGTGCTCTAGTGTATCCAATGTGGCCAATCAATTAATATTACTGATTGTCAAAGGCTGTTTTGCCACCATGATAAATAGAAGTTTGCTTTCTTTTGCAAATACTCCACATGGTGAGTTTTCTTGCACCATTTGTAATTAAAGTTTGATCTTTTCAAACAAATCTTTTCATATGCTAGATGCATTCCAATTGCACACATCTCAATTAACAATAAAAATAGATGCCCTGAAAAGTGCACTCCTGGGTTTTCTCCTTCTAACCAATATAAAATTATATGTATAAAATACAAGTTTAAGCTGTAGTTGTTGCCAAATAAAAATGCATTAAAATCAAAAACATGCAGAACAAGGGCAGAAAATAATTTTTAGAAAATCTTAGCTAATGCTGTTTTAGGATAGTGGAAGAATAGTTATTTGGAAAAATAAGTAAAAATATTTGCTACAATTTATTCTCTTACTAAGGCAGTAGACGTTTACATTGCTTGATTACATTAACATCCATTTTAACAAATACATAACCCCTACCATCATACAGTAGCTTTTAGTGTTGTTCTATAAATGCTATAACATAAATTTTATAATTAATTCTATCAATTTTAATACTGATTTACTGTTCACTCCACAGACACAGTTGGCCTCAGCAAGTTTTGTAGTACCATGAAAAAGAATGCCGAGCTCATTTTTTTATCCATACCTAGAACTTTACCAGAAACTTTTTAAAAAGTAGATCCCATACTTGTTCTTCCCTGCAAAAATACATGAGGAATTTTAAAAGCCTGAGCAAGTCATAGCGCAAGGTTCCGAAATAAGTAAAAAAAAAAAAAAAAAAAAAAAAAAAAGCAGAGAGGAAATGTTCACTTGAACTTAACTTCAAATATATTGATGGAAACACTTTTCTGCATGACAATCTCATAGGCTTAACACTTACATTACTCTTTATTAGTATGAGGAGCCCACACCAGTGTTATGATAGGTTATTAGCACAATAATTTCTAGATAACAAGGTGGTTACTCGAGTGGTACTATCTTTACAAAACATGTCACATAAACACAAGTGATTACTGTGTATGGCTTGGGCTGTCTTTCCCAGCGTCTTCTAATACACATCTCCTGCAGCAGACACCCTTCCAAGGATTCAGACCCCAATCCAGAAAATCACCTATGCACCTATTTAAATTTAAGCATGTGAATAAACCCATTCATTTCAGTGGGAATACTTGCTCCTTAACCTTAAGCATGTGTTTGGGTTAAGGCTGGTGAGGGCCTATGGTGTAGTGCAGAGAAACTTACCACCTACTGCTTCATCAACACCATGTCCTGCAGCACCTGGGTTTTCTTTGGAAATTGTCCATCTTGTTAAAAAACAGACTCAAACTTGATTAGCTTATAAAATCTTAAATAGCTTGCAGTACGAAGTAGCTCAGCTGTACATGCTTAGGCAAGAGACGTTTTGTGCCAGGAAATAGACTTACTAATTTTTCAAAATGAGCTTATTTTTTCCCAATGGTTTTTTATTCATATCAAGATAAATTATGAGAAGGAAATCACAGTTTATTCACCTCATTAAATATTTACATTCTTGTAGCTATTTTCAGCATATCGATTTGAGCCTCAATTCAGTCCTTGATTTCAAAGGAAATGAGATCAAACCTATAGAACATAAAACTAAGCTTTCAGCAATGTAGTTCTGTCAAAAAATGTTAGCCAAAAATGAATATTTTTTCTTTATTTATACAAAACCAGTATTTTTTTTTTCATAATCATGTACATTTAGGTATAACTCCACTAAACCACATGGAGAAGACAGTAGCTCCAAGTTCCCAGAGAGTCTGGGCCAGGCTCATCTGTCTGGCCCCACCTGTGGTTACTCACTATTCATCCCAGAGCAGCTCATTGTGTTGTGTATGGCAGACAATGTCAAAAGATCTCTTTGATTTTGATCAAAAACTCATTGAGGTGCAGGTGCATGGCAAGACAAGAAAAAAGCCTACTGAGGTAATCCAAAATAACACTTGAATATTTGTATAAAAGTTACATTTATTGTAGCTTTACTATTGTGTTACGCAGAGAATCAGCTTTATGCACATGTGCATCTCTGGTTAACAACTCCATTTAAACTCTGATGGAATTTTCTACTGCATTAGCTCTGGGGCATGTTTTAAATTGTTCATAACTTCATTATATTACAATCAACTCTAATACAACCTAGCAAAAAAATGTACTATTCACCGGGGACTAGTTACATGTACCTGAGTTTCATGTACCAAGCTTTTGTCATTTCTAAGTTATTCTAAGGAGAAGAAATCAAGTCGAAACAACTTTTTTCTTTCCTTATTAAAACATGTAATGTTTTCACAAAGGCAAAAATCAGAAACAAGTAAAAGCATTTTACCCACACTGTAGAAGGGGGAGAAATTTACCTTTGAACCAGTTATGTGTAATCATGAGGCGGAAAGGTGAGAATTTGGAACAAGAATGTCGGCCAGCAGGTACTTCCAAGAACAAAAGTTTTCAACCTTTGCCCTACCTTCATCTCTCTTTCCTAATCTCTCTTCCACCTCATTGCCATTCTGGTCTCTCTCTCTCACTTTATTTCCCATCTAACATAGTTACCAATTTGTCTTTGCCTCTTTTCAAAGTTAGTAACTTTCCTTCATCCCTCCTCCCATTGCCTAGTATTTGTTGGTTCTGGAGATACCTGTTTATACCTGGGAAGCAATAAACTCTTTAATAATTTCATGGCTTGAAAGATGCAGTCATAGGTGTTTAGTGTCATTAGAGCAAAACTTTTGATTTTACTGAACTAGAAGCACTAGAGTTGCCTGCATGGGCCTAATGCAAACAAACCAAGTTTTCTAATATGTACCTTGTCTCATCCACTCAGCTGTTTGTGAGGACAGCTAAGGAAGGGGAGAAGAGAATACAGAAGAGAATTGGGGAGCAAATCCAATGGCACTTAGAATGTCCTAAAAAATGTGATTCATGGCGTAAGCATGTTATTGCCATGAATCACACATTTTCAGAAATGCTTATCTGTAACTAAATTGTCCACTATATGCTATTAATTTAGCATGCAACTTTATTTGTTATTCCATTTCTCTTATAACTCTCTCAAATGAGCTAACCAGGTGAATCCTTGGCAATGAACTGGATGATCTTATGTGCTGGCTTTGGCTAGGGTAGAGTTAATTTTATTCACAGTGGCTGGTGAGGGGCTGTGTTTTGGATTTGTGCTGGACACGGGGTTGATAATAATAATGTTTTTGTTATTGCTGAGCAGGGCTTACACAGAACCAGGGTGTCCTTTTCTGCTGTTTGTGCTGCCATGCTGGTGAGGAAGTTGGGAGGAGACACAGCTGGGACAGGTGACCCCAGCTGACCAAAGGTATATTCCAGACCATCATGCTCAGTGCATAAAGTTGAGGGAAGAAAGAGGAAAGTGAGGATATTTGGAGTGATGGTGTTTGTTTTCCCATATCACTGTCATGTCTGATTGGGCCCTGCTCTCCTGCAGCTGGCTGAACACCTGCCTGCCCATGGGAAGCTCTGAATTAATTATTTGTTTTGCTCTGCTTGTGTGTGTATGTTTTGCTTTCCCTATTAGCCTGTCCTTATCTCAAGCCATGAGTTTTCCAGCCTTTACCCTTCCAGTTCTCTCCCCAGTCCTGCTGGTGGGCTATGAGCAAGTGGATACCTGGAGCTTGGGTGCTGGCTGGGGTGAAACCATGACATCTATTGAGACACAGGTCATCCTCATCTTTTTTATCTTTAGTCAGACATAAGGTATTCTGAAGAGATCTTCACAGGGTACTGGTCACCTGCGTGAATAAAAATGTTACTTGAGCTTCATGACTACACTATAAAGGCAGGGGTTTTTCCTGTAGATAGCACAGGAACACTAAACTACCCACTTTGGTGGACTCAGTTAGATTTCTGTCAAGGAAATTAGTGAGCTCTGTGACAGAGCCTTAAGGATGTTTCAATGCTGTGAAGCTGATCAGAACCAGATGTCATTAGGAGCTTTAAATGTGACTCTGTCATTTTGCTGTATATAAAGTTTACAGGAACTTCCTTTTTTTTAGGAAGTTTTTCCTTCCTTATGCACAATGTTAATTTAAATCCAAAGCCTTCAGTAGTCTGAACCCACCAAACTGCTGACAGATACAAGTGTGAAGTGTGTACTTTTACAAAAGAACTGCTCTAAATACTTGTATCTCTCCTCAGCAATGGCCTCTCTGCTAAACTGTGTACATGACACTTTATTTCATAACAAATTTGTTCCTCTATGGCAAATATTCCTACCCTTTCTGTGAAAAGAGGTGTGATATGATCAAGTGAAAAAAATTATGTATCTGCAACTGAATATGAGCAGGAAGTTATCAATCCACTAACATACAAACTCAGAGATAATGTGTGACACTCCATTCACCTTAATTAGGTCTTATTAGAACTTCCAACTTATTAGATTCCTACAATGATGATTCAAAAGATGTTATCTCACAGGTTAACGAGAATCAGAAATAAATAGTGTTACTAAAGAGGACATGTTGAAATTAATCCTTAACAACTCCAGAAGCTAAATTTTTTAAGATTAGCTTGTACAAAATAAGATACAATAAAGAAGGACACAAATTGAAATGTTATCAAGGGGTAGGCTATTTCCAAGTCCAAAGCAAGTTGTCATTGCATTTTTGAGGCAGGAAATTCAGCTATCTATTTCTAAGACAAAATATTTTAATCCCTTCAAACAGTTTCTTTACAATAAAAAGTTGGAAAAAGCAGAAATAGAAAATGTTCTATAAAAAAATCAGTTAAGGTTGAATAATGAAACAGCTTTGTCCTAGTGGATGGGGGAACTATTGGCTAAAAATTTTACTTGGTTCTTTCTGCAAGCCTTGAAAAGAGAAGCTGACAAAGATGAAGCCTCTAAACCAATAAAATATTAACTTTACTAGCCATACAACCCAAATTTAAGAACTGTCTCTCTTTATCTCCTTCTTCAGTCTTTCTGAGCATTGTGGTCCCTACTTTTGGGAAAAAAAGACCGATGAAGTTAGCTTCTGTTGTCCTTGTCAATCTAATTTCCTATAAAGTAGTCAACTAGGGGGGACATCCTAAAAAGGTTGTTCCTTTGAGTGCTGTAGGTTCAGATCTTTAAAGTGGTTGCTTCCACTGATGTCATCACAGTATTGGAAAGAGGACACATGAGAAAAAATAAATCATATGTGGATTTGACAATACTCTCTTTCTCCTGATTTACCCAGTACATCATTTGTATCCTTTTTTTCTTCCCCTGACTGAACATATGGTTGTTCCTGATCATGTGGGCTAAGCAACACCAGCAGAAAAATAGCTCTTCTGAACTTAGAACTAATAATCTTCTGTGTAGTCTGATTCATTTTCTGGTGAACTGGAGTTGCAAGACAGCTTTTTCCATTAATTCCATTACACATAGGTCTACTATGTCATCTTTTATGCCTTTTCTTCCTGAGCTAAATAGTCTTTAAAAATAACTGTTCATTGAGAATTTTCTATGTCATAACCATTTTCATTGCCATTTTCTAGACCTTTTCATGTTCCTCTTGTTAGCTAGTTTGGTATTGTCTGAAATAGCTGGCCAGAACAGTTCACTGTACCTGAAATATTCTGTGCACCAAAATTGCATAAGACTGCATCTTGCTTTCTGCTGTTTTTTTCTCCTCATTGCTTCAGATTTTCTTTAATTTAATGTCATGCATAGTGGCATGCACATTTTTCCTGAATTAACAATTCCTGGGTTGTGATATGATGGACAGTTTCTTTCTGTTACAATACATGACATTATCTTTTATTCAATTGCACTACACTATTGATCCTGAGAAGATCTTTAAAATCCACTATGGCACTAATCTCACCTAAGATAGTTCATTCTAACTCACTTGAAAAAGCATCCACCCAACAGCAGGTGAATGATTACCTCAGCAGAAGTATTGTATGCAGCTGTCATTAATACACCTACACACTATGACTTTGTCTGAGCAGATTCCCTTTTTTTCCAACCCCACAATATTCTGTGCCAGAAAATTTCCCCCTCTAACCATGCATTAATTGCATAAAAAGTTCCTGTTAAACATGTTGCTACATAAAGTCATCGTGCTCCCTGCTCCCTGTATTGCTAGAGAGTGAATAAGCATTCCCTGCTTGTTTCCTTGATCAATTGATGGCTTCACAGGCCTTTTTTCTTTTCTTTCTTTCCTTTTCCTTTTTTCCTTTTCCTTTTGCAAGTAAATGCAAACACTTCTCCAGATTTGAGGAAAGTAATGTAAATCTATTATGGTGAAAATTTGTGTCCAGGCAAAGTACAGATAAGAGCGTGTTTTTGGAGACATATTCAGAACACCTATACAGGTCCTGGCTGTCCAGTTACTCACTATTACAGTCAACTAGATTTTAATGGCTGCACTGAGAGGTCTGGAAAACTCCTGTTGGCCTTACAGTTCCTTTACATGCTGGATGCAGGGAGAAGAAAGTATCTGGAACAGGAATTCATATAAGAATGAAATCAGCTTTCTACAGTTTCTTCCAAGAAAATGCACTTTTAAAGAACCAGGAACAGCCTTCCCTTCTTAATACTTAATACTCTAAAGTTATTTCTTGATACCCAAAGAAAGAAACATTGCAAGGCAGGTTTTTCTTTTTCTTTCTCCCTCCCTCTCTGTCTTTTTCCTTTTATGTATTTTTTGACTGTCTGATATTTTTGTCACACTTTAGCCAGCAATAATTAGCATATTTTTGCAAACTGGTGAAGCAGTCAACGTTTTCAACTTCCCTTTGAACATTATGTGAGGCAAAACACAGAAGTAACACTTACATGTAGAGGGTTCTGCTGTTGGCTTTGTTCCAAGCATCTTTCGAAACTAACTGTAAGAAATCTAACAGAATTAGGCAAGTTGGACCTTACACACCCATATGGAGCTGGAAAATCTAATGACAACACAGAAAACTGTCAGCTGGTTCTTGAAGTGTCACACAAGAAAGCAAATCATTACCAGAAAGCTGGTTTATTGAACCTAACTGACATGAACAACAACAAACCAAAATTAGTAAAAGCATGTGCCTAAGGCAATCTACTGCTGTTTATTTATTTTATGCTTCCTAAGGCTGCTTATTCCTTAGGTTTCTTTGTTTGATATTGTAATATAGCAGTCTTGCTATGATAAAATGATATTTTCCGAGGAGACAATTAATGACAATCAAACACATTTAATTTATAAATCAAATAAAACATATACTTATTCCTTGATAAATTTAATATTTTTAAAAATCAGGTACATAACTTTCTTCTCATACCTCTTATTTCCTCTAGTATCAGGAAAAAAAAAGACAGTGGATTTTTCAGAGTACTCACTTTGTTGATGAGGCTGAGAAGGCATGAAAATTTCTTTCCCTGGCACCCACTACCAGCCCTGAATGGGGCAGACTTTCTTGCTTTGAATGTATGATTTCCCACTTCATTCCCAAGTATAATGGATCAGAGGATGAATCCATCCCCTGTTCTGAACTGGGTCTGCCCAGTTCAAGCTGGAAATCATTTACCAGTAATCTGCCTCAGTTCAGACCTTCAGATGAGCTAACACATTCTTCATAATTTTCTGTGGTCTTTATTTTCCTCTGAAGCATTAGTATCTCATTCCTTATTTATGCAATAAATGGAATCTGGAGGATTCCTGGATGCTGAATATGGAGCCACAGACACCATATTCAGCATACAGGTGACACTGGCCTGCATAGTCCTGGAGGTGACTGAAGCTTCTCAGCACTTAAATTTTAGGTAGTCTTCCAGGCTGGTCCTTGCTGTCCTCCCTACTTTGTTTGCATGCTCAGACCCATCCTTTACTTATCTCAGGCCTTGACCAAGTGAGACATGACCTAAGAAGCTCTAACCAGCACCACAGAAGAGGCAGAAGGGGGTGGTTCACCTCCTGGTGCACCCCTGTCCAGGCACCAGCGCACTCAGTTGGGAATGAGGCACATAGTGTCTGACATTTTTTGTGCAGCCCAAAAGCCAGTAAGATGTAAGAGCCAAAATCATAGACCAATGGAATCAGTAAAGTTGGAAAAGGCCTCTAAGATCATCAGGTCCAACTGTCCACTACCACCTCGCATGTTCATCACTAAACCATGTAGTCAAGTGCCATAGCCACATGTTTTTTAAACACTTCCAGGCATGGTGACTTTATGGCTTCCCTGAGCATTCTGTTCCAATGCTTTACAACCCTTTTCATGAAGAAATTTTCCCTCATATCTAATCTAAACCTCCACTGGTGTACCTTGAGGCCATTTCCTCTTGACCTGTCACTTGTTATCTGTGAGAAGAGACTGACCCTCACCTGGCTACAGCCTCTTTCAGGGGGTTGTAGAGAGTGATAATCTCCCATTAGCCTCCTTTTCTCCAGGCTAAACAACCCCAGGTGACTCTAAATCTGGTCTTTGAGCTATGAGGTGGACTTCTTTTACTTCTGTGGCTTTACTTTTCTTGCACATGGATACAAACTCTAACTGGTAATTTGGGCCCCTATATATGTCATGAATTCACAACATAAACCAATGATTATATTACCACACTGTACAGCAAATTGTTTTTTAGGCAATAAAAATGCATTATCAGCTCCAAAGGAGCAATTACACTGCACACTGTGAAAGTATATTAAGAATAATACACAGAACTCCTCTCAGTCTAAATTAGTCTATTGACATCATGGCAGCTCTGAAGATGGAAGAGCGCAGGATATTCAGGCACTCTGGGCATTAAATTCACATCAGGAGAACTAAATGGACATAAAAACATCAGTGAAGACATTGGAGGCAGAACTCCCTCTGATCTAAAATACTGATGATTTCAGTAAATCTCGGTTAGTTTAAACCAACTGTTCTTTATTGCTTGAGAGAGGTGGAGACTGGTGTAAAGCGGGAGAGAAAGGGGGTGTTTGCTTTATTTATTTAACCAAAGGAAGCTTGCCAGCCTAGTTTCCACTTGCAGTAGTGCAACACATGTGCCTTGTACAGCAACCCTTCAGAAGTGGCTCTGAGCACACAGGGCCCTTGTGGCAGGGCTGGCCCTGCCTCCTGCACGTGTCCTCTGCAGGCAGCGTGGGTGTCAGTGTAAATGAGATGAGTGTTTGCCACCAAACCTCCTCTTGCCTGGACAGACTGGCCCTGCACCGTCCCACTGTGGGGGTGAAGATAGCACACACAAGCACTCCTGCCATTGCTGCTTTGCCTTCCCTCTTAGCTGCTGCCTTGAAATTATTGAAAGCTGGAAGGAGGATTACAGGGGAAGATTCAGCATCGCAGAACCCGAAGAGAATATTTGTTAATGCTCTGATTCCACTTATATAGTTTCACTCACAAATCATCTGATTCCACTTATATAGTTTCACTCACAAATCATTTTTTCTCTTGCAAACTGCAAGTCAGTTACTGGTTTTGTAGGGCTAGTTTTAGAACCTGCCATACTTATTACATTTCTTAAAGTACAGACATAGAAGACATTTACTATGACATCTGAAATCGTGTTCTTTCACTGCTGCAACGCAGCTTTCATTGGAAGCAATCAATTTGCTTTATTTAGAACTATTCCACATCAATAGGTAAAGAAATACAGATTTGTTTGGGGTTTTTTGTACAAACAAGAAAGACTTGTTACTGATTTACCTCTGATGTTTATGGATTTCTCTTTAGCACACACAGTATATAGCAAACCATTTTAGGTAATAAACAATAATTGCATTTTAGGACTCGCAGGTGTCAGTACCATATTATGTTCAGAACCAGGACAAATTTCTCTCTCCTACCTTTTTTCTGGAGAAAGAAAAATATAAATTAATTGTTGACTCACAACCTACGTTTTCTTCTCCTTTTCTCTTTTGTGCCACATTTTTAGTGTAATGATACATCAAAAAATTAATGTTTGCATTTATGGTGACTTGTACCCCTCCAAGTCCTGCCAGAAAAACAGAGCAAATTTACAAGCCACCAGAGCTAAAGGTTAACTAGAAATTAGTTTTATATTTTTTGTAAATTATTTGTGTTATGTATTTGTGTTACTATATAAAAATATACATTTAAGCAGGTTATCGTTAAGCACAAGAAAATTTTTAAAAACCCATCATTATTTTGCAATGGAATGGTTTGGCCTAGTTTAATTAATTTTTCTCACAGCACTAAAAGAACATCTTACATTCATACTTTGTATGCAAGTCACAACAGTTCTGTTCATAACCACACTGTGTCTCTTTTATATATACCAGCTATTTGCAAAATTTCTATGATCTGCACAACAAAAACCAGACATTACTAATGCTTTAATGGCTTAGATTTCCAAATACCAAAATTATTTAAACTGGTTTTATTACAAGACAAATGAAGATATAAGCTGGAAATAAAGAATCTAGTCTTGATATTCTAAGGATCCAAATCACCTACACAGAAAAGAGATCTCATCCATGACTTCTAGATCTTGAACATCATTCTTTTTTCTGTTCAGGCTACTGACACATAAATAATTCTCTGTGCATAATCTGTGTTAAATATGCACAGTCTGTGTGAAGCATAATACAAAGAATGGTTTCCACCTAAATGCAAACACTGAAAACAGCTATACGAAACATTAATTGATTTGTTTTGAATTTATATCTGACAGTAACAAGTATTGAGCAGCTTTTGCTTTGTTACTGTAGGTGTTGTTAATGCACTTTCCACATCCATTTAAATGCAAATCCTCATGCAAGTAATCATGTGAAGGAGGAAAAAAGGAGTATGTTCAGCTGAAGGCAAAGCTGGAAGGATAATAGGCAAGCATGAACAGAGTGTCAGTGGAGGGCTTTACAATAAAAAACCCTTTTGGAATGCCAATGAAAACACAACTGAATTGAAAATATCTGAACAGAATATCACACCACAGCAGAATGTATACATGATTTCTATGAAGTGAAATTAAACAAATTAAATTTCTTTCTTTTATATATATATATATGCATGTATTTTTCCATGTTGGATATATATATTTACAAACATATAGTACTCTATTCATGCATTCATGTTAGCACCATAAACAGAGCTTCAATTATTGGCTAAAGGCAAATATTTGTTATTTGAATCTGGAAGTGGAGAAAAAGAATCATTAAACAGACTACTGTATAACCAAATAATGCTTTAGGGTGTCATTTGTGCAGAAAACAGGAAATGAACTGGGACTTAATAAGCATAATTAAACTGGAGAACAGCAATTTTAGACCTATGTACTCCAGGGAAGTATGATCTTGGAAGAAATTGTATTTTAGACATTTCTCAAGGCCACTTAAGTCGCTAAAGATCACAAAGCACTGTACTGTGCTAGAACATAGAAATAAGCTTCTTGTCCACTAGTACCTTTTTAATATTTCCAGCTTACCCTGCTCTGAGTTGTTTAGCCTGCCTGACATGCAATATATTATCATGGCTAAGGAGAGCACTAGATACAGCTTTAATGCACTGTGAGATTCCTGGCGTACCACTGACTCATTTGACAGCAGCATCATGATGATAAAGCCTTGAAATATTGTTCAGCCCATATTCTGAAAAACACTCATTAGTCTGGAGACAAGCACACCTCAGTACAGAGAAGGGACCTTCTTTCTCGGAGATCAGTTCCTGGAAGTCCCTCTCCCTCTGCTTGTGAATCCCAGAAAGTTAATTGAGTTACATTGGTAACCAACCTGATTTTCATTTACCACAGGGATTGGGGAAAATAGAGCTTCCAACCTAAGCTGGAAGCTTAGATTGCAAGCCTTGGAAAATAAATGTCAGATATGACCCTCTACAGTGAGAGATTTTTTCCATTGCTAGCCACAGCAAAATCCCTTACTGATTAGAGCCAGTTGGTGCTCTCCAGCAAAGAGTGTGTAAGAGGCACATTGTGGCCTTCCAGTGACAGATATTTGTAAATCAAATAAATAGCAGCAATATTGGTTTCCTCCTTCCTATTGCCATGGTTTTTTTTGCTGTTCTCCTTCTAGATCAGATAAGCACTAATCAAGACTATTAGAGTTAAGCGAATAATTTGCAATGAATAATTTAGCAGATGTATTTGCCTCTTTTCCTGACTATTGAATATTGCTGAGCAGATCATCATCTCCATTAACATATTCATTATTCTAATTTATTCTGAAAATGTACCCCATGAAAGCTTCTGTATAGCTGGCACTCAGTATTTCCTCTGTGCATGTTGCCTGGCTGTGACTGATCAAACAAATCATGTGATGTTGACATAGTTGCTTGACTGGGTAAACACTTGAATACAACCTATCAAAAGAATATATAATAATTTATATTTAATTTGCTTACTTCTTAGAAAATGATTTTCTGTTAAAAATCTACAAAAGAAAAAGTCTGTCTTATCAACCCTCAATAAACTGAAGGGATTTTTGGCTTTGAGTGTCGCTTGTGTGTGTGTCTCACCAACGCCAGACAGGAAGTGAAGAATATTCTGCAAAGTCTGAAGACTCTTCTTTTCATTTTATTTTCAACTTCAATGACTCCTCATTGTGTGATGCACAAGCTGTATTTGTTTCATGGTTTTGACCAATCTTCTTTCTGTCCTCTAATAAAGATCTCATAGCACACACTGATGGCATTATTTATGTACATTTATGTACATTTTCTTTACAGTCTCACTGCAGAGGTGTAGAATAACTGTGAAGTGAACTGATATAAGCACTGATTGACTATGTAAGAGGTATTCCACACCACAAATGAAAAATAAATTTATTAATGAACAAAATAAAACTAAAATAAAATGAAACATCTCTGATGCAATCAGTGTACTGTGTCTGTAACTGGTCCCAAAATCACAAAGTATATCATTGAAAGCCATTGCAATCATATGGTTTGAAACTATCCCTAAAATATGCCCCAAACCCTACCTAAATCTAACTAGATTAATTGAAAAAAGAAAAAAAGGTAAAGAAAATATGAACAGAATTATGTTTTCAGAATCTGGCATTTCCTATAGGTTTGTTACAAAGCTCAAAGCTCTTAGTGGATAAATGCAAAGGCAGGATCCAAATCCTTTCTTATGGCACATAAATATTCTTGAACAACTTCCTACTGTGAAGATTGAAACAGAGAATTCACTGACTTATACAGAACCATACAAGGATGGAGCTGTAGACTTACCGCTGTTGAACACGGAGCAGTGGCCACAGCTGAAGCAAAATCTTCAGACTCTTTCTAAGACAGAGGACACAGTTTCCTAAAATTGATAAATTTCCTAAAATTGATCATAAACCAGAGCCTAAATTGATCATTTTCTTAAAATTGATTCTAAAATCTGCCAACCATTCCTGCCAAACCAAACTATCCTGAGCTGATTTAAAACACACTTAAAATTACAAATAATACAGTATATTATTTTTCCCAGTTAACAATTTCTGTAAAACAATACTCCTTCCATGCTAGATGATGCCTAAAATGCTGATTTTAGTTGTGACCTAACACACAGGAAGATCTTGGTATTTTCCAAATATTCCAAATGAAATATGTTGTGTCCTGCAATGAAGCTGTGTCCTGAATACACTAGCAATCCTGAAATGAGTCTAGGATCCTGGAAACACTTATGCTGTCCATGGCCAAATGTTTCAGCCAGACAGGAAGGGTTTCTGCACTCTGAGTTTCTCTCGAATCTGCCAAAATAGAGAGTTGAGAGCCTTTGGCTGGAGTTTCCAGGGTTGGGTTAGATGGAAAATCTATAGGTTATTTTAAAATATTATGTTTCCTCTTTCTATGGGAAAGCCTCAAATGCATAATTTGTGTTTCAGAGTGGGGCAATTCCCTCCCCTCTCCCACTCACCTCCCAAATTCAGAATTTTCTAAGAAATGGGAAGGTCAACGTTTGACCTTGTCATTTACAGGCAGCTTACCTCTGTGCTTCTATGCCCATGAAACAGCCAGTTCCTCCACACATGAACAACTCAAACTATTGTATGTAAATTGTACCCAATTTCACCCCAAGCTGTTAACTCTGCTTTCTCTTAACAGCCCATCACGGTGATCTCAAGACCAACCATGCTGGGCTTTTGCAGATTTCAGACTTATGGAGGTTTGTAGAAACATCTTGAATGTTACAGGTCAAAGGGTATATATACCACAAAGAAAGCTCATCAAAGAATAACAAGTGTGTTTATTTGGGGAACTGGATATTCTCATACTTTGTGAAGCAATATTTTGAAGTGTTTGAGATATCACATTCCGTTCAATGAAAGGGAGTGAGACTCATGGGCTGCACCCATCTCAAACTGACTGTACAATGGTACCATTTATTCCCTTGACAATTTACAAAAGCAAGTTCATCAATCTCCTTATCCCCTACTCCCATACCAAAATGGCTGGGAAATGCAACACTAACTTAGACAAGCTCTCTGTTACTCTGTGTCCTAGTTCGTGGCAAAATGCTCTGTTCCAGCAATGAAACTTAATAAGGAGCCATTTAGCTAAGATTTTTAATGGCTCAATCAAGAATGCTGTTAAGGGTCTCCAAAAAGGCATATCCCACTGTGATTCTTTTGTTGACTTCTTTTGTATGGGCAACCCTTGCCCAAAATAAAAAAAAAAAAAATAGATAAATAAATAAATGAATATTTTTAAAATGCTGAGACCACTTTGCTATAGAAATGGATCATTCTTAATGTCTCAACAGAATTGGTATTACAATTCAATTGAGTTTGTAATAAACAGTGGTGACAGTGTAGATCTCTTACATAATATCAACCATCACAGTAGTCTACTCCAAGTCTTAACATGTTGTCAGCTGCACACTAAGGACATGAAATATGATTTTGCAGCTAGCTTCATCCCTACTTATTAAAAATACATTTACTCTAAAAGTTTATACCTATAGACATGTTGCTGCCATTGAAGTAAAAGAGGGTGCTGTCATTTAACCTTTGAGAAAAAAGCATGAGAGAAAATATATTCTCATCATTTTTCAAATGTGCAAATAGACAAGACAATGTAAATAATAGTTCTGGGTTTGTCAGTGGCAGCATAAGTATCCACAGGTCTTAATAAGGGTTTTTTTAAAAATCAAATTTCCTCTATTAAAATACAGTAAATGAACAAAATCATAAATTATACTTGTTCTCAGGGGCAAACACATGCATTCCATTCATCAGAGCTCAGACAGTGATGTCAAAAAGATTTCACAATCTTAACCACTGAGATCAATAAATTGCTATTCACACTGTGTTACAGTTTCACTTTAATATTCCATCTTTTTTTGCTGTGTTTTGTTTTCCTTTTTTGTTCTGCTGAGGTTTTTGTTTGTTTTTTTTTTTAATGCTCATCCAGGGATAGTGTTAACGCACATCAAAAGGGATTTATTCCACGCTGCATTGAACAGATGGCAGCTAGAGGACTGTGTGAGTAAAAAAGAATGTAGCTGTGGGGTGTGTGCTTGCTGATATTAGCTGGACTAACAGTTCTTAAGCTCCATTATGTGTCCATGTGCTTGGGAATGTTGGTTTATTCTACAGTCCAGCAAGTCATTCAGATGTAAGCTAGATGAAACAAATTCCTCCCTATCAAAGGGATGCTGAAACTAAAAAGGAGCTGTTTTAGTTTAAACACAACTTTGCTGTCATTTTGGGCTCATCTGCACTTATGTTGATGGTGAACACAGGAAAGCCACACATGCAGACATACATATGCAAACAAAGATTTCAAAAAAGACTTTTTTTGCTGTTTTCAGTAAAGCAGTTTGGGGGGTTTTTTTTGTTTTGTTTTGGCTCTTTGTTACCACTAACTCTTCTTCCACACTCCAGGCACCTCTCTGCTAAGCAGAGGACCAGATAAACAAGGACTGCACAAGACTTCAGATGCTCTCCCTTATACTACAGTACTTGCTGCTTTATCATCAAAAAGTGAGGGAAGTGCTATACACACCTTTATATACAAATGCACAGAAACCTCAATACCTAACATACAAAAATGACAGAGAAGCACACCATTATGTTAGACAGGGCTATATCAGACTACAAAATCTTACCTTGTATCTTGTCCTAACAATATTATAGTATAAATTTTTGATCAGAAAGCTAAAAAGAGCTTAGAGAGTATAGAAATCATCCAATTTAAGTGAGCCATCTTTAAAAGTATGCACTTTTGATGTAACTCATGAAGAGCAAAAATTTATTAAAACATGTCCATTGTCTGCAGGGACATAAGTTAATGATTCAGCTATCAGTTAATTATATATTAGGCATCCATTGCAATGCAGTTGCCATGGGTTTTTTTTACATTAACCCATGACATCATTTTATTCTTTTATTTACATGGGGAAACTTTGTAAGTGTGTGGCTCTGAACAAGCTTCATGCCATGATGGAGAGAGATCTTACTTTTGTGTTTTCCTGATGCAAATAGGATTTCACAGAGTCATAGAATCATGGAATGATTTGGGTTGGAAAGGACTATTTATGGTTCAAATCTCCCTGCCATAAAGGCAGGCACATCTTTCACTAGATCAGGTTGCTCAAAGCCCTGTCCAATCTGTCCCTGCACTCTTGCAGTGCAGGGGTACCCACAACTTCTCTGGACAACCTGTCCCAGCGTCTCACCATCCCCATAGTAAAGATTTTCTTCCTAATATCTAATCTAAATCTGCCTCTTTCAGTTTAAAGCCATTCCCCCTTCTTCTGTCACTACATGCCTTTGTACAAAGTCCCTCTCCAGTCTTCTTGTAGTCCCCATTTAGGACTCATGGAATGTGCCATGAGTCCTGCCTGGAGCCTTGTCTTCTCCAGGCTGAACAGTGTCAACTCTCTCATCCTGTCCTTGTAAGACAGGTGGTCCAGCTCCCTTATTGTCCTCATGGCCTCCTCTGGATTCATTTCAGGAGGTCCGTGTCCTTCCTGTGCTGGGACCCCAGAACTGGGCACAGCACTTCAGGTGGGCTCTCACCAGAGCAGAGCAGAGGGGCAGAATCCCCTCCCTCCCCTGCTGGCCATACTGCTTTTGGTGGGGCCCAGGACACATTTGGCTTTCTGGGCTGTGACACATTGCTTTTTGCAATTGCTGGACTTCCTGCTCATTGCTGAGACTTGTTGAACTTCATTGACCAGCACCCCCAAGCCCTTCCAATTTTTATTTCATTCCCATTAACTGTCTTCCTACCAATACCTGTCACACTGCAAGCTTATGAAATTCTTGCAAAGTAGAAATTAAAAATCAGAATAACAACAGTAATAACTTTAGCTTTTGAGTGCACCATTCAGCCAGGACTCTCATACTTTATATGAGTATGGATCCTTTTAAATAGGGTTAATCTTAGGTTGGAACATTCAAAGGCTGGATTGACACATCTGCAATGTCTGTGTGCATGTAATAACATTTTTTGGCAACTTCCTCCATACAAAACTGGTTTTAATCCAAATGTACAATCATATCATTACACCAAATCACTTGGCTCAGACTCTTTTACCTAGAATTTGCCTCAACTTGCATGCCATACCTACTGTGCACACTGCATACTAGGGACAAAAGGAAAAATCTTTCACTTGATAACTGAATGTGAACAATTGAAAGTTTGTTCCATGCTAGCAGAATTGCATCCCTGCTTACTAGTTTTATAGCACCTGAACTAACTTGTGGATAGTATCACACAGCAGTTCATATTTCAGTGATATTGTGCTTACAATATCCAAAGGTGAATCTTTCACATGGTGATCTACCTCTATTGTCAGTACTGCACCAGTCCTCACATGTCCCTGTTGCTGAAATGTTTCTTAAATTCAGTCTTTCTTCAAGCTGCTTAACAAGTGAGAAATTATTTTAACCAGTCATCTTTACAGTTCTTTCACCTGCCTATTGGCATGTCTGACAGACCCGGTGGCTTCATTCTTATGTGAAATACTTTCTTCTTCTTTCTTTGGTGACTGTTAGAGAGAAGGGTTATTAATTTCTGAAAAATCTTCACACCATCTATCTTTTTCATTGAATAGATTCTACTTTTTAAATATATGGTAATCAACATCTATTGATTTCTAACTTTTATTTCTATAGAGTCTTTTTTTTTTTTCCCCACGGATCCTATATAAGTCTATATAAGCAGGGACTTGGAAGGGACATTTTAGTTAATTTTCCTCCTTTTGTTCTTTTTGTTGTTAGGTTTTTTGTGTTTATTTTTCATCCCACTCTCATTCTACTCTTAACTGGATTGTACAATCTGTCTACAAGGTGGGTCCACAGCCATTTCAAGTCAACAGGACTTTTTTTTTTTTTATGAAGGGCTGTAAAATTTACAGCACATTCAAGTAGGATGTAATATGACTTCATATACAAACTTGCACACATGTTTGAATTCAGAAAAGTAAAATTTCTCTTGCAAATGTAGCTAGGACTAGAAAATGTAATTTTAAATGCTCGGTGCTAATATCCATGCTTTTAAACAAGCTGTGTATTTAGTATTTAACATTATAGGTTAGCAAGGATTAACATCTATCTTTTCTGAAGCTATGATCTGTTTCATGACACAATGAATGACCAATATCATTATTATACTGTGTTTGATCCTTTTTTAAAGGCTTCAAACAGGTTGGGCTATCACTGTGTGAGAAACTGTGCAAACACAACAAAAGACAAGCCACACCACACTCTAAGAATTACTTCAGGAAACTACATTCAAGGTAAAATATGTATCTTCCCTAAATTAAGTTGAAAGGTTTCTTTCTATTTTCAGTTCATATGAGCCAGGAATCACTCTTTTTCAGCTCAGTCCTTCTGGGCTTGCATGCCCACAACTAATCCAAAAACATTCTGTGGCAAAAGAGAGATGTGGATGGGGTTTTTGTTGTTTGTTTTCAATAGCTGCTCTGGAACAAAATGCTTGCATATAAGAACTGATCAGATCTCAGAAGAATGTGGAAAGTGTAAAACCCAGTGTTCAGAAGGAGATACAAAAATAAACTGAAAAGTCATGTATTCAATGACTCTGTTACTTGTATATTCAGCCAGAAATGTACAACACTTTCTGGTTCTATTAAAACATTCATATTTGTAGATGTTTCTACAGACCTTAGCCTGTTTGTAGAATCCAAATCCCTAGTTTCATTGTCAAAAGTCTTTTCATACATTGTCTGAGACATTAATATATCAGAGTCCTTCAATTATAAGAATACAATAGTACCATCAGGCACTCTTGAGTTCTGTGTTCTGTTACTGATCCTGGTCTTACATCTGCTATGGGAAGAAGTACGAAAATCAAAGCTACCATAGCTCTTCCTCCTTTTATTTGCTGTCAGCTTGCTGATGAAGGTACATGGACCATTGTATACAACCCTTAATCCTGCAGGGGCATCCTGGTATATCCCTCTTCCAGGGGAACTTATCTAATTGTTCCTTTTTCACATTGTGTACATTAATATTTTTGCCATTTAAGATAACTAGCACTGGTAAGTTCCCGTGTTGTTCACATATTTTTAGCTTTAAGCCTGATAGTTTTGTTTGTGTGGTTGTTAATTCTTGTGTTAATGTGAATCTTCACTTTATACCTACAGCCTCTGTGTCATGCAGCATTTCAGAGGCTTCTGTTACATTTTGTATTCAGTCATTCCTCTCTTGTGGTAACAAATTCTGGTTCTCAGTCTACTCAAGATGTATTCATATGGAAGTTCTCATCTTTGATTATCTCCTTTATTCTATTGTATCCAGTCATGTAGTTCAATATTTTCACATTTCAGGCAGCTTGAAATACTTATTTTTACAGCTCTACAAACTCATGTAGTTTCTTATATTTGGCTTACCTGAAAAAGAGCTTATTCTGAAACATATAGCAGTGGGGAAAAAAGATGAAGAAAAATATTGTATTTTAAGTCTATCTTGGAGAAATGTCTTGGAAACTAGCAGTGACTTATCATGTCTAATGTTTTTACCCAGCTTAATGTC
This sequence comes from Urocynchramus pylzowi, assembly GCA_013397555.1. Classification (NCBI taxonomy): domain Eukaryota; kingdom Metazoa; phylum Chordata; class Aves; order Passeriformes; family Fringillidae; genus Urocynchramus; species Urocynchramus pylzowi. Next base: position 51,212 of record VZRH01006602.1, read on the forward strand.
TATAAAAATAATGAGTTGTAAATTTCTAAAAAACAATGAATTTCCTCAGGAGTCTTCCAAATAGTAAGGAAAGGCTAGTCAGACTAGTGGATGTTCAAATATATGCATTGCAACATTATTCTGTGCCAAATTGATCTCATTATCTTCAGTTTGTTCACCCACACAGATATACAGCTGATATCCTCATGGTTATCCACAGCTGATAGTACTGTGTGTAAAACAGCAGTGTGTGTATTTGATAGTGATTAGTCTGTATCACTTTTTATGAAGCAGACCAACTAATACTTTTATATCTGAAAAAAAAATCTAATTTTAAATCCATTTATCTATAAATACCTTATGAAACTTGGCATAAGGTAATTTGGTTAAAAGATGGATGATTTGTAATGATGGTATCGCATATAATTTTTATTTCTTAAATTAAAGAGTTATACTTCAAAATGTTCATTTTCTTAAGCTTCAGAAAGCTTAATTTTCCTCTCTAATCATATGGTTGCCACACGTATGGCACTGGGTGGTCTCATCACCTCCTCACAAACATTAATATACGTGTCCTTACTATGCCTCTGTCATTTAAAATTGTCATTTTCCATGTTTTGTAGACAAAAATATTTAGGCATCTAATTATTGCATTTCTCAAGCCATTAAGGGTATTGACATGCAAAAGTTAAGATGGTCAGTGAGCTCAGACTACATGATTTCCCCAGCTATGAGCAGAAAAACAAGCACCAGAGTTTGCCAGGCAGAGGAAGACACATGTGTCTTCTTCCTTTCTAGACATTGTCTTCTACTTGAGACAAACTACATCCTATGCTTTGAACCCTTTCTTGAAAAACTTCAATCTTCAACTCACTTGCTGACTCCAAATGCAGCTGCCCTGATTTTGCAGAATTTGAATTTGAGCATATCTTTGGAAGGGCCTTGCTTTTTTGGCTACATCATGCATCAGATAGCCAGCTGGGGGAAGAAAACTTTGCCTGTCAAGGGAAACAAAGATCTATCAAAGATTTAAACGTGGGCTTAAGTGTAGTCAAAGACAAGCAAAAAACTGAGTGAAGCCAACTATAAGTACTGGTTTTTTGTCACCGACTTAATGGGATTTCAGCAGGCAATTTAAGATTGCCTTTAAGATTGGAGTCAGTGGGATGCAAATCAGTGGGATCTATATATAGCATGTGGGAGAATGGTAGGCTTGTCTTCCCCACTCATCATCACCCATGATGGGGCCCTCCTCTCCTGGAGGTGGCTGAAAACATTCTAGTTTTGCTTTGCTGGTGTACATGGCTTTGTTTTCCCTGCTAAATTTCCTTTACCTCAGCCTGAGATTTTCCTGGTTTTTACCTTCTCCATTTTCTCCCTGATTCCATTGGTGATGCAGTGAGCAAGCAGCTGCCTGAGCTTGGCTGGTGGCTGGGGTGGAACCACAACACACAGGTTCAATCCTAAATAAATTTTGAAGCAAGGAGATGTGTCTAGGGATTTTATGCAAATGTAATTTGTAAGGATTACATATTATTGATTATTAATTAAAAGGAACCATGTGAATGTCTAATGATTTTACAGAAGTCTACAAAATTTGTTCTTTCTGGAGTCTCCAGCACCCTATCCAGAGTGGGGACTTTGGCTGTATCTACCACTTTCAACCATAAACATAATTCAATTACATTAATTATATAATTGTATGGTCTAACAAATCTCCTGAAGTAGATTGCATTTGTGAGATTAGATTGCTTTAGGAAGCAAGAAAGGCAAAAATAATTTTGAAACACATAAAATTCCAGCTATTGATGTACATCTCCTTTGCATTTTTTACACACAAAATACTCATTATCCTATGCCATGTGTTCTGCAAGAGTATGAATGTAGAAAACTGCATAATCCTGCAACTGTGGAATAACAACACGGCATCAACATCACTTTTTAATCTATTTCTCTGCAAAACAAAAATGTGTCGTTTGCCACTGTAAGACAAAAATGTAGTGTGAAAAAGCACAAAAAACTAACAATAAGTGACTGTAGACTAAGAACATGTTTATCCACTGAAATTCTTAGAGAAGAAAACCATTGTGCATTGCATTTGTATCACTCTAATAATTTGTCAAGGAAAAAAAAAATATCCTCAACTGACTGTTGTTTTACTGTTGGTAAAAACAATTATAAACTTAACCCTGGTAAACTCTTCACAAAGGTGCCTTTTTTTGTCTAAAGCAAAGGTTGTGTGCTGTTTGATGGGGTGTAAAGGAGGTGCATCCACCCCCTGATGCATAGCTGACACTTGGGAACAAAAAAAGAGATCCCACTTTGCTGTCTACTCAGGGGTGGGGAGTGAGGAGGGGGTAGGGCGGAGCTCCTTTGTGCTAGGTCAGTGTATTTCTTCTCTGAGAGTCATGGAAGTTAGGGTGTCTCTTGTTTCTGATGGTCATATTCTTCCCTTGGTGTTTTCTAAAAATGTAGAGCTTGCACAGAATCTCTTAAGCCTACAGTAGATGTTTCTCCCCTTCCAGCATCTTAATTACACCTTTAGAAGACCAAATCTTTTCTGAAAAATCTTTATTATGTGATATTTTTGCTGTAAAGAGAAAGCTTGTTTGTTGGACAAAAGGGCTTTCTCTTTTCTGTTTGTTTATGATAGGGCAATTAGACTTCACAGGAATGTTCTCTAATAATTACACAAAGCAAAGGGAAAACCTTAATTAAATTTTAACGATGAGTACAACTGCGCTGATTAAGATAATGTGGTCATTATATCCTACCACAAGACTTGTTTATATTGTATGCTTCTAGTACTTATGAAGCTTATCTCAAAGTTTTATTTATCTGAATTTGGTAATCTCTGCTGTTATTAATTACAAACTCCACTAATACTCTCTACACCTCATCACTAATATAATACATGTTCCTCAAAAAGGCACAATTGTATGAATGACAACAACGTTTCTGTAATGCAGGTAATAATTTTCTCATGCAAGTTTTAGGAGGTCAGTGACCTAAAGTCAGATATGAGTAAATTAAGTGTCCAAAATGGTGACATGGATGTTGTCTAAAAGTTTTGTTTGCTTCCTTTTGGTAAACTGGCCATCTTATAAGGCGTGTGGGCTTCAGGACTTGATCTCTTCTTCTGTGATAATCATTGTAATAATTTTGAGCCTAGCAGAAGTAATTGGAGCATTGGGAGAGACGTTTAGACACTTAAAGACATGACTCAGCCTGCAGAGATGCAGTGCAACAGCACATCTGGTATGCTGTGATTCCCAGTGACTAGGCAGGCACCTGAGCCATGTGAGTTATCTGTGAGGTGAGTAAATTGAGAGATGCTGAAAGTCCAGATACAGTCCATAGGAAAAGCTAAACAGAGTTCTGTTTGCAGAAGTCTATGATGCCCGCCTGTGCCTTTGGTATCTTCAAGCTTTTCAGACATACAGAGCCAGATTCTGGAATTATTTGTTGCTATTCTGGAATAGCAACAACAGTTGCTGTTTCTCACAAATGAGAAACTTGATGAGTCACGCTAGTGAGATACTAGGCTACCTTCCTCTGATAAAGTTTTTTTCTTGTATAGAAAAAAGATCATATGCATAAAGTCAGCAAGAGGAAGGCAGAAACTCATTCAAAAACTGCCCTTGACAGTGCACACTGGGGAGAAAAGCAGTCTGCAGCCTGGTAGCAATGTGTCCGTGGCAGCAAAACCTCTGGGATATATAAGCGAATTAAAGCCAGGACTCAATATCTGGTACAAGGGTAACATCAGAGAGTGAGGTCTGACATTAGCTTTAAGCACTCAGTTATGAAGTAACAAAGTGGGGAAAATGAATACACCATCCTATTTTGTCTCAAGGCTTTACCCTGGGTGTTATGAGCCCAAACACTTTATAGCTTATTTCAGGCTGAGGTTTCCACACTGCTTGCTCAAGCACCAAAAGCACATGCAGTTAGAACTTGAGCATTCAGATGTAAGAGATCAATGCACATTTCTTATTTTCACACCTCTGTGGAAGGAGATGAATCCAGGAGTACACAGTAGCTTCAGAGGTGGCTGTGGGAAAGAAGGTATAGAAGCATCAGTGCTGTACCAAGGGGCAGGATATCTTAGGGGTAGTCTTAACTTTTGGTCTGCACCTATCTCTTTTGCATCAATACCAAGATCAATACTATCTCCTTCACCTTCTGTTTCACATTTGGAGTTCCCATCTGCACTGGCAGGTTGCTTGGGCAATACTTTCTGTGTACCCCATTGCAAATGATCACTACTGTCAAGCTTATTGCCGTCTTAATGTACAAGATGAGTAATGACCCAAGTTATGCCATCATTCAGCATCCACTTTCCTTGTTCTGCCATGTCATCAGAATATCAGTCAGTTCTCAACTGGCTTAACCTTCTCTGCAATTACTCTGCAATGGATCTCCTGCAGAATGCTGCTTGCTGAGGTACATACGAGTTGTGGCTCACCTGGGGAGAAGTCTGTACAATTTTATACCAATGCAAGAGTATTACAAAATGCATCAGAGATTTGTTTGGCTGGTGAACTTTTTTGTGCTTTAAGGTGGCTGAAGGCAAACAGCTTTGCAGTGTAAATGATTTGCCACAGTCCCTCTCAGTCCCTCATGTAGGATGTGATCCCTAAAGGAAATAAGTATGAGTTAGCAGGGACAAAACCAAATAGTTTTGGGTGAGCAAAGAGCTCAGTCTTTGTAATCTAGTATTTCAGATTTCAGTGACAAAGGTATGAAGGACTACTTGGGGTCTTTATTAAAGGACATCTAAAGAAATAATGAAGCGTGAGGAAGTGACATGATCAATAGATTACCTCCAGTTTGCATTTGTTATAATTCTCACCTAATTTCTTGCTTGGGTCTGCCCAAGCCTTAATTTCATACTGGTATGTCACCTTTGAACTCTGCTCTGTTAATTTTAATTGTAAACAATGGACTGCCTGTTAAATATTTCCTCCAGTTTTCCTTCTTTTCTGTCACAACTGAACCTATGCCTCCCTGACATATTATAAAAGGAAATGTTTTTCCCCTGTTGTGCCTGGAGACTTATTCTAAGTCAAAAATTCAGAAGTTCGTAATGGCCTAGGTCTATCACTGCCCCTAGAAAAATCACCACTACTTACAATAAGCAGGAAAGGTGACTCACCAAGTGTGGAACCTGTTTAACACACCTGTGAGCACACACACACCCTATGTCCAAAATATTTCAAAACACCGTGGCAGACAGAAATTCTCTCAACAGTACAGCAAATGCTGTAGAATTTGTGGATTAGGATTTTTTAACATTGCTCACTGATCTTAAAGGATAATATTGTACCAATAATGTCCTTCAGCTTAATATAAGCAAGGAACAGATCTTTCTATCCATTGGGTAACATTTACATTTATTCCCTTGTATGTCATACAGAGCCATTAATCATTCCAGCAGCCTCTCTACCTCATAGGAGATGTAGGGTAATGATAATGTTTTATGTGTGTAATTAATCCTGTAGCAGATGTGTAGTTTCCAAGACTACTGCCATTAGAGTATTGACAGGATTCAGAACAAATATTCAGGCACCAGCTTAGTAATGATTTTAATATGATAATATCCTGTTACTCATAAACACAGAATATTCAGACCTTAAGTTTTACATAAGTGTTGTTATTTGTTAAGGCTTACGGAGAACTAGTGGAGAGGATTTTTTATTCCTGATGCTGCTGTTAAACAAACAGCACACAATTAACATATCAGCTGGGTGTGCATAATTCCTCAATTCTCCATCACACAATGAAAGTCACCATTTGTGAAGTGAGAGAGGTAATTTATAATGAAAATAAAGGTTATCCAGGGAAAACAAATGATGCTAAACAAGCTGCATATACTTTTAGAGATTTGCTTTTAATATTATTCCACCTTTCATTCCTGCTAAAAGGATTTCCTTAGCTGGATTCTTGGCAAAGTGACAAATTCAATTACACATCATAATAAAATTGGGGGAAGTAAAAAATCCTCTAATTTTTTTTCACAAGGCAATAACTTTGCAATGCATATAGATCTTCAGTTGAGGAAGGACAGGACTACTACATATTTCTACATAATTTTACACTTTTTCCTCATTCAGTTTTCATTTTTTTTACTGTATTGTTCCTCATTTTGCCAGGAGATGGGTGCCCATGTGAGCCCTTCAACTCTGAGGGCTACACTTCATATGTTTTTTCCCACTATTTTTAAAAAAGTATGTACTTTCTAAAATGCATAGAAGTGTGAACTGGCAGTTCCTCCTAATTTCAAATCACATAACATGCATGTAGCTAATATGTCTCCTTATAGAGTGGAGAAGTATCTTTTGTAATTAGTTTGGACCAATTTGATTTTACAGTTTGATGGAATTTATGAATGTATTAACCAACAGCCCTCAAATTGGCAGACCTCTGTCAGACTTGCTCCTCAGAAATAGATGTGCACCAATATAAGAAAGGTTTTCCCTTCATTGGCTTCACAGTGTGGTTATTAAAAATGATACTATTTTTAAATGATGAAATTCTATTCTCTCTACCTCACAGTAGCAGAAACTGCAGAGTGGGGAGAGATGCAGGTTTTCAGACTTTACTTTCCACTTCTCTGTGCCAGATGAACAAAAGAGATGGAGGGCATCAACAACTTCTTGCATTCAGGATAGGACTTGGGGAAGAGGGCTACTCACTGGAGAAAACTCCAAGAAGCTCTTGTGGATTGGGAACACTGCCCACTTGCTGCTTTTACCTGTGCACCGTTGTGCAACTTTTTCAAACATGGAACTGAAAACATCCAGACATTCTACAGGACTTGGCAGACCTGCTGTTTATATGCCACATGTGGCAAAGACCAGTGGAAGGGAATTCCAGCCCCACTGTGAGCTATCTCCACATCTGCTTTCTGCAGTGCAGCCATGATTCACTTCAAAGTTCCTGCTTCTCAGCTCCTTCACTGCTCTGAAAAGCACTGCACACAGTACCCTGTTGCCACTGGGAGATTTTCACCTCTTGTTCTGTCTCTCCATCCCTAACTCACATGCAGAGAGAGGGAAAGGGTGTGTGCCTTTGTGGACAAGGGTAAGACTCAACTGCACACATAGCAACAACCCCCACAAAAAAAAAAAAAACCAAAAAAAAAAGAAAAAAAAAAAAAAAAAGAAAAAAAAGGAAAAAAAAAAAAAAAAAAAAAAAAAAAAAAAGAAAAAGGACACTTCATGCTGAGTCCTTTTCAAGCACTTCCCTCACTTAAGAGTATACAAAACTGCCATTAAGGGGAATTTAAATAAAATAATGCCTCTCAGATATGTCCATGGATATACCGAAAGCTCTGGCACAAGGACAAAATTCTGACCCNAAAGAAAAGAAAAGAAAAGAATTCCAAGTGACCTTGCTTGCTGAATGCCTTAGGTCTGCTTAGGAAACACAACTTTGGTAGGGTTTCTATTAATTTTAATCGTCCCCTCTCACTGCTCTGTGTGAGGATATTTTGACCTATTTACTTGTAATAGTCTCTAAGCTATTTTGCAGGAGTAGAAACTGGATTGTCGAGGTTATTCACAGACTCTGCTCACAATGAAGGTGGTCTCAGCAGAAGGTGGTCTCTTGGTGGCCTCTCCAGGAGCAGGATATCCATCCAGGAGACACTGCAAATATTTAGCAAGTTTCATCATCTGTACACATTCTTATGTACTATCTCATACTTACTTTCTTTGATCCACAGATTGAAGGAGGATTTTTCCTTTTTATATTTTTTTCTGCAGAAGTAGTAACTACAATGTGATTTCCAATGTGCTGAAATACTATTACTACTACTACTAAAGTTCACATCACCTAAAAGTATGTTTTATGGAGAATTTAAATTAGCAAAAACTTGTGTACTTTGGAGTGTATGTATTTATTACTGTTTGACTATCTTTTGTTTATATAAAACAAGAGTCATTCCATGTTTCAGGGGTTTTTTTCCACATAGCCTGTAAGTTATCTGTGTATATTGGATTGCTGTTAACAGCATAACTAACTGTAAGCGTTTTTAATATTAAAATGGTGAAAGAAAAGATAATAAACATGTTGTCAGAAATGTTTAGAACGCCTGAATTCTGTGATTAATATCTGTGAATCTGTGAGTAGCTGCTTGCCAATTTGTCCCAATTAAAATGTGAAAAAAGGTTATTCATTATAAATAGCCCAATTATTATGTACACTGCTCCTTTCTATCTCCTTTTTTTTTTTTTTTTTTTTTTTTTAAGGTTAGGATGAAGCTAGCTTCTTCATTAAAGAAACAGTATGTATAGCAAGATTGGAGTTGGTGCCACATTTTAACCTATATAAGTCATTTTGTTGAAAACAAACAAATGAAAATATACAAACCAAAGTATTAGCTCCATGTCCTGTCTTTACTCATATAAAGAAATAAAAAGGATTGCAACTGGTCAAATCAAGCATCTGTCCAACAAACAGAAGTAAGCATGACATGAGGTGCTCAGAGTGGGATACAGCAAGCTTTAGCAGTGCAGACCTTGTTTCTGGCAATTCATGGACTAGAGACTCTCACTGGAAGTTGAATCAAGATCCTCATTTTTAATAGTCACTGAGTAACCTAATTCTGTGATTTTGTTCAAATCTCTCCTTGAATTCCCTTATGCTCAAGGCTTCCACAGTTCTCTGCAGCAGTTAATAGGACAATGTTACTTATAAGGGGTATAGAGAAAAAAAAGCAATTTTTATTTCTCTTAAAGTTATTGCCTAGAATTTCCATTAAATGCTTCCTGTTCCTGATATTACCAGAAAAGTAAGGAAGCATTTCCTTTTTGTATTTTCAGTAGTTTATTATGTTACGGATGTCTGTTCATCTCATTACTCCAGTCTTGTCTCTTGTCCCACAGCACCTTCCAAGTCAATTAAATTTCAGTGTTTAAAAATAGCTCCATGTGCCTAAGAATCCCTGATGTCTCTTCCTGTGAAACCTCCTCAGACAAGGTGACCATATATATATTTAGGAACCAAGATTAGTGTTTTTAAGTGTATTCAAGGATTTATACAGTAACATAACGCAATTCTTTGTTTTGCTCTCAGTTCTTCATATGCTATCATTCCTTTTGCCCAGTTGGTGGTTCATCATGTTCTTATCTGATTTGTTTTGGAACTATTGAGTTAATGCTGGCAGCAAGGCTAGAGCAACAGGGAAAGACTGCATGAGTGGAATGTTCACCTTCCCAGCACTTGAGAGATGCCTAAGGGAACATCTCCATCAACTCCTGGGAGTGCTCCCTGGATAGCAGTGTCAGTAAAACCTTTTAGAACAAATCCACAAAGGGGCTGTAAGTCTGCAATGATGAATAGTGGAAGAAGCCAGGAATGAAAATAAGGCACAGAAACCAAGCACCAATCTAGATCCAGGCTGTTTCAAGGCAGTTCAACTTAGTAATTTGCTCCTCTTTCCCCCCTGGAATTGTGAAAAGCAGGTTTCATTGATGATTCAGCCTAAGCTGTTCTGTAGAATCATGTCATGCAGAATGAACCAAGCAGTAGTCTTTAGGATTTTCTCCTGAGTGAAAAAATGAAAATAATCATGTTTGTTTCTCTGCCATGGTTTTTATCTTTCTTTTTCACATCAGTCATGTACTAGTTCCACAAACTCTCTAGACAGGATCCTGGTTCTGATGCACTTAAAAGGCAAGAAAAGGCCTTTTTTTGCTTTTGATAACATGCTCTTCAAAACATTTTCTAGCTTTTTTTTTATTTTGGCTACAGATTTGTCTTGTCTGGGATAATAATATTCTTTTTTTTTTTTTATGTTGCTTCTATATTCTTTTTATGAAGGTTATCTTTTTAACTGCCTCTCTTATAGCTTCAGCTTTAAATTGTGAAAAAAAAAATTAAATATAATTTTTTAATTATCTTGTGAAGCACTGGAACAGGTTATGCCCCATCCCTAAAAGTGTGCAAGATCAGGTTGGATGAGACTCTGAGCAACCTGCCCATGGTGGGAGGTTGGAACTCAATGAACCTTTCCAACCCAAAACATTCTCTGATACTTTGGAGGAAGAAGAGTGTGGGTTGTTGTAACTGTAGTGTTCCTGCAAGCATGAAAATGGGAACACTGCAACTTTTTTTTGTTTTTTTCTCTAGCTTAAAACTCTATTAGTTCTACTGGTTGACTTAGTTTTAGGAGTTTTTTAGTATTGATGTTGCTTGATCTGAAAGTATACATTTAACTAACTACCATACACAGTCTAAAAATGAAAAAGACAATCTTAGAGAGTCAGGTGAAAATAAACTTGAATTCAGTGAGGGCTTTCTGACAGATAGCCAAGACAAGAAGATAGATAAATATAGGAGACTATCACTAATATTTGTTCTTAATTTTAGCACAGAAGGAAATGTTACAGATCAAGTGCAATTTCTTTCAAAACAAGACCATGCAAAGAAAATAATAATAATAATAATAATAATAATAATAATAATAATAATAATAATAATAATAATAATAATGCAAAAATATTAAAAATATAATAGAATATTTGTT
>VZRH01006602.1:62158-74935 GCA_013397555.1 Urocynchramus pylzowi
AATAATAATAATAATAATAATAATAATAATAATAATAATAATAATAATAATAATAATAATAATGCAAAAATATTAAAAATATAATAGAATATTTGTTAGCCAGTTCAGGCTAAGAAGCACATTATATAAGTAGGTCTGTTGTCCTCCAGCAGACAGGGCCACCTTTCTTTTATGCAGTTTGCCAGCATACACTGACTAATGTGTTATTACTACTACTGTTACTGATTGCGTGACACGGTTTATTTGGAATCCATCCTCACATTTTTGCCATACACACTTGCTAGTCCTATCAATCATTTCCAACATGAAAGACACATTGTTTAACTCCTGCCCAGCTGCACAGATTTTCATGTTACTAATTTGAATTATTTACAGTGTATGAGCTTACCCTAAGAACCATGCAATGCAGTATATTGTTTCCCTCTTGGCAGTGTTTATAGCTGTAAGAGAGGAGCTACTGTAATTTTTGAAAATTGACATAGTATCTGTTTATGATGTCTTGTTAGCACATGCTGAACCCATTTACACTATCACCTGCTTTTAAACTAGATACCATGAGCTGTGGAGAATTATTGGCTGTTGTAGCATGTGAAGATGTAATTCAGCCTCATGCATCCTCTCTTCCAGGAGAGTTGGGCCAGAGAGAAATGCCCAAGAAATTCCATGCTGCTAAGCAGATCTCAGATTTGCTTTGTGAAAATCCCTGTCATGCACTAAACCATGCATTGAATAAACTGTGAGTAAAAATAGCTTTGTTATGCTTTTAAGCTTCTGGCATATCTCAGCAAAATATGTGGAGCTAAGGCAAAATGGCTCTCCAATTTTAGGGAGATCTCCTACTGCTGACCAAGTAACAGTGGCAGAAGTAGTGTTGTCTCACAGACCAAATTTTTATCACTGCATTATCCACTGTTTCTCAGAGCAGATGCTTCTTGATTTGTGCCAAAATGCACTACATTCAAGCCAATGACATCCATTTGAAACAGTTTAACCCACAGTTAATCTACTATACTGTGTGGTCACTTCTTTCTTGTGCTTTCAAGGGTGTCATTGTGTATGAGAATAAAATATTAGATAATGCTGCTTTAACAGCAACTGTAATTAAACCCCTGTCACAGTGACAATCCACAAAAAACTATCTTATGGAGGGAATGGGGGGAAAGTACAGGGCTTTTTTTTTCATGGTGAAAGCTGCTATGGAATTGATATCAGTGGTACTCATTGTGTTAATATGTGGAGTAGCTTTTGCATCCATATTAATGTAACTGGATTTATAGAAACTGACTGCGTCTGGTTAAACTTGGACAAGGCCTAGAGGAGATACTTTTGAATGATGTATTTTTCTTCATCACTCATTTTAGCATTTCAGCAAATATCTGACATCTTTGTGTTTAGAAAATAATTTCTCACAGCAAACAAAAAAGCAGTGTATAATACAATTGCTTAAAATTAGTCATTTGGGGGTTGATCCAAAGTCCTTTGAAGTCAATGAGAGGTTGCCATTGACATCAGTACCTTTTGAATCAGATCCTCTAAGGGACAGATAGAATAAAAGCTGAAGACAGAAAAGAAGGTAAAGCTAAAAGGTAGATAAAAGGAGATGAAAGGATAGAAAATTGCCACACACCCAGTTTCATACCACTTGCAGTAAATCCATTAGTATATTTAACCACCTAAGATAAATAAGTTTCTCTTTACTGTGGTCTATTAAGGGATAGGGAGAATAAACACACAATATCACAGATTTTCCATCAATGCAGGCTACCAAATCGTGTCCAAAAGTAATGTTCAAAAAGTGTGGCACTTGGAGAGGCTGTCATTGATTTATGAGACAGCACAGGCTGCAGTGGAACACCTATGAGACACTCAGTGTCTTCCCGTGGGTGGGTCTTTCTTCATAACCTCTCTTCACCCAGGCAGTGCAATGCCAAAGAGCTATAACATACCACACCTCAAATGCCTTTTCAAATATTATTCTCTTTTCATGGCTAGTTCCTTTCTTCTTGAAAGAGCCTCCTTCCAAATATTATCTTTAAGTGCATTTTCCTTGTTTGTTTCTTTATTTGGGTTTTTTGGTAGAAACCTTTTGTCTTTTATTTGCACCCTTTTTCAGCATCCATTCTTCAGCACTGTGCTTTAAGTATGTATTTTTCAGTTAGAACAAGCTGAAGTTTAAGCAAACATAATATAATTTTTCCAGCTGTAGAGGGCATTTTTAAATATTAATATGCATTTATGGAAATACATGCTGGTGAAAGGAATCTCATTAATATCAAGACAATCTCCATCAATGTAGTTTTGAGACACTGTTTTCTGAGATATATGTTTTTATAACAGCATGCACATTTCCTGTAGGTCTTGCCTGCATTTTCCTGCTGTATATACATAGTCCAGCTGGGAAGAAATATGAGTGCCTCTGGCTGAAGGCAAAGTCAAATACTAGGTCTTCATGTATCTTTGAATTTATAATAAACAATCCCACACAGAGAGCAATAGTACAGTCAAATACATGCATATAGCTTTGAATATGTGATTCATTTAAATGCTCTTAACTTTCATATTTGTATCAACCTTGAACTTCATATTCAGCTCCTAAAAAACTCCTATTTTACTTTATTAAGCAATATGCCTCAAATACCTTTCTACTGAGCCCATAAATATTTAACAGTTATGTCTTTCATTAGATTTTTCTAATAGCTCTTTCAGAATTTTCAGATTTGAGTGTAAGTAACAAAACACAACCAGATAGTTATGGTATGTTATAATCTGAGTAATGTGAGGTCAGATTTATTTTGAAAGCTCACAATCTAGACTTTACTTTCATGATTTATTACATCACAGCTGCAAAAAGTTGGCATTAAGTAGAACTAGGACTACTTTACACAGTGCACTGTGAACACATGTACCTGAAATACATGAAATGACAAACATCTTCCCCAAGCAGTGCTAAATACCAGTGAAGATTTAGAGAGCAGAAGCATTGACCTATTTAGGACTGGGCAGGCTTCCCATCCCCATGTCTTTAGATGGAAAGAAAGAATTTGACAGTGCCATATTGAAGTATTTAATATTTCTGAAAGGTATATAATTTTTATCTAACCCTTATTAAGGCACTCGAAGCAAAGGGAAGTGGTATCATTCAATCAAGACTTTATTTTTGTAGATCAAGTTCCAGACAATCTGGCCTATGGCAACTAAAATTATCAGTAAGGGTCAAGTAATGTCTACTGGTAAATTTGGCACAAGTGTGGGAGCATCACTTTTGTTTGTACATAACTACAGAACCTGCATGTTTTTAAGGAAGGTCTAATTGATTATTCAAGGCAAACCACACGGGTAAGGAGGAGCATGTATTAATGTAATTAAATATTTATGCAAATGAAAAATCTTGGGTATTTTCCCAAAGATTTAATGGACATGCTGAAAAATTTTACTTTGGTCTAAAGGTGCAAAAACAAGTGGGTTGAATTTTTTCCTTCATTACGAGTTTTATTTTAAAGGAGTTTCAACTTGTATGGTAAAACTGGTTAAGTGGATAAGATTTCCTTTTTAAATTTCTTGCAGTTTATACCTGCATTCAGTTATCAAAGCTAAAATTTACAATGTACAGTCATATTTTCTGAATCCTAAACATTCCGACAGAAATTCATACTGATAAGTATTAAAACCCATATTGACTCATTAAAAATGAATAAACTATTTTTCATTGTTTTTCTAGATCAAATAAATATGTGCTTACACACCCTTATTCTCTGAAAATATACATTCACAGCAGCAATTATAGATTATATATCAAGAATATAGTCAAATGAAGGAAGAAAGAAAATAATATTTGTTCATCTTTTCTCTCTGTGACACTATCTACAAAGGCCTCAACAGATTAAAACTCATTATTGTGCTAGAAGACCTCTTAAGCCAACATCATAAGCATGGCAATGTGCACCTCAATAAAAGGGGACTTTTGAGATGCATGTTCAGTAATTTTTGGAATATTTCAGCTTTTGTCATGTGCTGATTTTGTCTGGGATAGAATTAACTTTCCTCACAGTGGCTGGTATGGAGCCGCGTTTTGGATTTGTGCTGAACACAGGGTTGATAATACAGAGATGCTTTGTTATTGCTCTGCAGGGCTTACACAGAACCAAGGCCTTCTCTGCCTCACACTGATGAGGAAGTTGGGAGTGCATGAGAAGCTGGGAGGAGACACAGCTGGGACAGGTGACCCCAACTGACCAAAGGGATTTCCAGACCATGTGACATCATGGTCAATACATAAAGGTGGGGGGAAGAAATGGCATTTGTCTTCCCAAGTGTTATGCACAATGCCCTGCTCTCTTGGAGGTGGCTGAACACCTACCTGCCAGTGGGAAGCAGTGAATTCATTCTTTGTTTTAATTTGTTTGTGTACATGATTTTTGTTTTTCCTATTAAACTGTCTTTATCTCAGTCCATTAATTTTCCCGCTTCCAGTTCTCTCCCCAGTCCTCCAGAACTGGTAGAGGGGTGAGTGAGCAGCTGCCTGGGGCTTGGATGCTGGCTGGGGTTAGACCATAACATATCATTGGACAATAATGGCTTCTTTTGGTGGGGTTGGTTTGGGATTTTTGCATGCATGACTTTTTGGTTTTCTGAGATCAATCAAGTACGTGATACAACCTTACCATGCTGGAGTTGTGCAGTTTGTTATTTGCTGCTCTTTTTTTTTATGCTTTCCATGATTTTCTTTGTGGCAAAGAAATAATTATAGAGTTGTCATTGTATCCCAGTACCTTTCAAAAACCGTAAGAGGTAGACAGAGTAAATCTGGACTTTTCAAAACAGCAATAGCAGCTGAACAAAAATTATTATAAGATTCACTCACACGATAGCTATTCGATAAGAAATGGTCTGAGTGCCAGAACTACCCCCTGTGGATGTTTAGCAACAGCTAAGGAATTATAGTGATGCTTTTTAAGAGCTTTTCCATTATATTATGTTTGAAACCAAGATATTATAGTGTCAAAATGTGAGGAAAAGACTGCTCTTCAGATGGTAAAGCTCTGTGTCCCAACCCACCACATATTTGTCGTCTCAGGATAGCAAAGTATTTCCCACAGCAGAGGCAGAGTGGCAGCATGAGCTGGGAGCCCAGAGCCATCTGGCTGCCATGAGGAGGGCACAGCAGTGTCTCTGGATGTCTCTGCTCATGACCCAGAACCTTCTGCTTGTTCCTTTGATGGCCCAAATGATGAGGAGAGAGCCCAGCCTGAAGATGCTGTGCTTCTGGAATGGGTCTCATATGCTTGCATGGCAGGGAAGGGATGCAGGGAGGTCAGATGCATTCCTGTTGGATCAGGCTGCTCAGGGCCAAGACCAATTGGTTTTAACACAGTTCTCTCCAGCTCTCACAGTTTACTGAATGCTGCAGCCCGCTGACCACCCTGGTGGCCCCACATCTGGCACACACTGGGGAACCAGAACAAGACACTGCATTCCAGATGTGGTCTTACAAGTGGAACCCCACCAGTGGAACACTTACCCAGCAGTCCCAATCCCACTTTCTCCTTCCATACGGATGGAACTTACAAATCTGGGGATGAGTTCCACTGCCTACATACAGGTGCTGTTAAGAGATGTCCATTCCCAGACCTTCATGTGTCTGAGACATCCATTAGCTTTGTGCACAGGTGAAGTCAGAGTTTGGGAATCCTGTGGCTTTCTGGAGTGGCAGCTGGAAAACCATGTCCCTGACATCCTTGTGCAAGCAGCTGAGTCTCTCCATTAGTGCTCTGTTGTAGAAAGACACTCTAGGAGATACTTAAATCCTGAATATCAGGAGATATCCTAACAACTTTCTCTGTCTCTTTAAAGGCAGAGGTGATGGCCTCAAAAAAGTCATCCTGTGGCACATACCTGGCCACCCACTTGATTAAGCACGTGCCTTTATCTGTGATTTTTATCAGTCCCTCCACCCTAAACACTCCTCACCTGCACAAACTTCAGTGCTAATCCATTCTTCATTTGTCCTCCCTGCCATGAGCAACAAAATGTCATGATTTAGAGTCCTGGCTTACAGCTGTGCCAGATAGCTGTACTTAGCATTGGCTATGTGGGGGGGGTATGTTGAGTGTTTCTTCATATATTTCTGAGGCATATAAATTGCCAGGAGGAAACTGAGAAGGGAAATTTGCAGGTAAAGTAATAAAGGCAGAAAAGACGTGCTATAATTCCGCCAATTCCATAGAATTTAAAAGCAGGGTAGAAATCTACGATAATAAAGCTCCTAGAAATTGGCAGCTGGGCAGAGAACAGAAAAACTCCCAGTCCCTGTGCAGAAGAAGGGGAAGAGTGGCTGCACTCAGCCACAGCAAGCGTTGCCTGATAGCAGCTGCCTGGCCAGCAGCACACGAGCTGGTCTGGAGCAGACTTGCTCCCCTTGCCATGGGGTCAGCAGGAGGGTAGAGAGGCAGCACTGACTGTGTGGATGGCACTGTGCAGGATAAAGTATGCTGCTCTGTAGGAAAACGGGTTTCATTAGCTCTCCTATTCAGCAAAAACTATTTCTTATGGACATTGGTAGCAAATTACCAGTGAGCTCATGGAACTAACAGTAATGTGGTACTTGATTATTCTATTTGTCTAAACACCTTCACCTCTAGCCCTTCCTTTTTCCTGCCAGTTTAGACTGATGTGTTCAGGGGCAGAGCTTGTCAGGTTGCAGGATCTTCACAATTATTAAGAACATTTTCCTCGACAACTGTTCTTAATAATAATGAAAGTCCCACAGCATGACTCAAAATATATATACTGTTCAGTACAGTTGGCTGATTTGGAGCCCAAAATAACCCAGAGGAGTAGGTGAACTGATCTATAGCTGTCGAAACTGGCTCAGCACCACATATGTGTCGAACAACAAACTGAATAAACAATGTCAAGAGAAACCAATAAGGCATTAACACAGGGACTGACAGCAGGTGTTGGACCTCACAATTAGCTACCTACAAATAAAATCTATGTAATGCTTGGAGCTACAATAAGCTAAAACAATTTAGAGATCAGTCCAGTGGTTTAGTTTTGGTTTGGGGTTTTTGTGGCAGAGAGGACATAGCTCACACCAAGCTCTAGAAAAACTGGAGACTGTAGTTCTTTGTTTGGTTGTGCAGACCTGTACCAAATGCCAAAGTTTCATTTTCATTTTCCATGTAATCTCTAGACTGTTTTCATCTGGTCCTTCTAAAACTCAATCATAATCTCCTCCTGAGCCCAATGAGACTCAGGGAGAGGTACATTTCTCCATTTCCTTGTTCCCTGACCTGGCTTCGGAAAAATCTTCCCATGGCACACACAATGGAGATATCACACCATGCTTGTTTGGCTTTCTGACAACACTGAAACAGACACTCCTGTTTTACTGATCAATGGTACTTGCCTCCAAGCAAGCTGTATTGCACTGTGAGCTGGTCTCTGCCATAAAAATGCACACATGATGTATATAGATGCACACACATACCTTCATTTATATTCCCAGCACAGCAGATGAAATAATTCTGCACCACGTATATTTTTATGCTGTTAAGGTGCACTGTTGCTTTGCAAGCAAAATAGTGGATCTTTCATTTGCCAGTGACATTGCACAAAGTGCTTATAATTCAGTGTTAGCTTATCAGCCGTCCAATCTCCCACTCCAGGGAATGTGTCAACCATCAAAAGGAGTGGAGGAGGTGTGCTGAATCTTAATGGCTTCTATTTCATCAGACTCACTTTCTTAAGGGCATTTAATCAATGAGGACAAGTAGTAGGCAGATTTTTAAATAAATGTGTCACTTTAGGTTAATCCGCAGTACAGTTGAATGTATTTGTTTATGTGATTCCCCGAATATGTTCCTCTGCTGCTCAGCTGAATTGATAATCTGTAAATCAAAACATGTTACAAGTAGTTTTAAACTAGCCCTTGAGCAATGACTTCATTTGACCTACTGGTATCTAAAGCATTCAGAAGTTTCAGATCCAAGGGTGTTTAATGTCAGTTTTGTGTTCAGCACAGTTTCAAGTAAGCTTTTGGTTCAGTGAATCCAAATTGGGTTTTGATCATTGCAGGTTTATAGGAATGTTTTTGTATAGGGTTTTTATTTTTTAATGTGGCAGGTTTGTTCTCTTTTTCTTTCTTTTGTTTTTTCTTTTCCTTTTGTGAAGCAGTCTTTGGGGAATAAGAAGATCACAACCCTTTGCACTATTTAAGCATTGCCTCATTATTACTTAGCGATCTCATACAGCAGTTAATGCAACTGTACAATAGGACAAAATAGATAACTTTTTAAAAGCATATTTACTTTTTTTAAAAAGCAGTGAAAACATAAAACCAGATAAAATTGATCAGATGGGAATGCAGATAAATTCATTTGTACTCATGCAGGTGATAAGCAGCTACCCATGAGTTCTGATTTATGATGTTAACTCCCTGCTAATTAAAGCACTGAAACCGTTTATCCTTCTCACTCGCATATGAGACAAAGATTAGCAAAAAATTCATGGAGGAAAAAAGGATCATGCATTAGCATACATTAATCATGTTTAGTCTATTGTAAAACAGATCTAAATTACAATTATACCAATATATATCAGTGTTCAGAGAGAGGTAAACTGGCAAACTAGCGGGGAAAAAAAGCTAGCCCATCTGTACTTCAGACTTTCACTGATGCAAAACATTGGCAAGGCTGCTTTGATTTACACTGATATGAACAAGATTACAATCAAGCCTAACAGCTAGACTGTATGCTATTTGTGCTACTCAGCTGTGATAACATATAAGGCCTGAATGTGTAGTCAAAATCCCCTTGGAGACCAACGCAAACTTCACCCACACAACCACCACAGGGCTGTACTGTAATAGTGTAGAAATTATTTTGTGATTTAACAGAAAACTTTTACCTACAGCCATTTATGGAGGTCTTTTGCAGAAATACTGTGTAGATTGAAGTGTCTGACATTGCAAAGGACATCTGTGATTATGAGAGGCTGCTTGTGTTATGTAATATAAATCATTTGAGCATGGGCATCCAACCAGAATATGACTTTCCAGTTCATGTGAGGAGTAATTAGATCTGTGAGAACACACCATGTGCAGAGTAGTGAAATGAAATAAAATAAAATGCATCAATGGATCTCACAGACAAAACAGGAAATAGGGCTGAGGAGGTGTTACAGGTGCTCTCAGCAATGTTCTTACGGTTTTAAGGGTGATTTTTACATGACCTTAACCTTCACAAATTCTGTGTTTCAAAACTATGCAGCACTAGCTTATAAACATATATATATATATATATATATATATAATGATTACTTTCATATCTGTATTTATCTACCAATTTGAATCCCAATTTCCCTTTTCTCCATAATTCCTGTGCATTCTACTAGTAATGTACATTTAGCTTCCTGAGGCTGCAATCTATTTTACTTTCCTACCTTGCAGAAGGGTTTGAAGACCCCAGGTAAAAAACACTGCATCACTTAGGGAAGGATCTTTAATATGGATCTGAATGCCATGTAAATCAAACCATTCTGTAAACTATGCTTCAACCTCTTTAAACACATCTCCATGTTAGCTTTAACATCATTATGTCCCATTGTGATGAAAATGGACTTTCTGTATCCTGTGATAATGAAAATAGCCACTTTATGCAGTTTCTGTCTGCAATTATCCAGGCTTTTCTCAGACTCTAGAGGAATCTAAGCTAATTGCTTTGGGACTTTTGCTACATTTCCATAAATTCTTTGTTAATTTTTCATGAGAAACTGTTATTGCAGTTGGCCTTAAAGTTCCCATTGTATTCAATAATGTAAAGAAGTCATTATGAAAACATAACCAATTCACTAGTGCCTCTATCAAAGCTACACTCTTTTATCTACATGTATTCTCAGGTGAGACTGAATGACTCATCCAAACCCTTCAATGTGCTTTTTTTTTGCTTTTTTTTTGCTTTTTTATGTATTTTGATACACACTTTTCTTCATTTGAGTTTACTCAAAACAAATTTAAAAGTGATTCTTTGTGGTGCATTATCTTGTCATTACGGGACATGAATTGAGTTTGTTTTATCTCAAGGCAAACTTCTCAATGCAGAAAGCAGAATATTTGCATTCATTTTGGTGGCATCATGCCAGTTTACACTCCCTACAGCACCAGCCTGAATGAGATTCATGCTGTAACAAAAACAGCAGTGCAGGCCACTGAGATGCCACTTTAAAAGTCCCCGCATCATATGAAACCTGCTTGGCCCCCTCAGAACCCTGAAAAACACTAATGGCAATGAAAGCCCCTCTGCATTTTAAGAGCTTATTGGGTATTACTGATTTTCACCTTTTAGCTCTTTCTGTTGTGATCACAAAATACTGCCATTTTTGT
The DNA here is from genome assembly GCA_013397555.1 of Urocynchramus pylzowi. NCBI lineage: Eukaryota > Metazoa > Chordata > Aves > Passeriformes > Fringillidae > Urocynchramus > Urocynchramus pylzowi. The sequence goes on from VZRH01006602.1 coordinate 72,540, forward strand.
AATCAGATGTCACACTGACAGCTCTGAAGCAGCTCAGGCAATCTGCAGTACAAGACACACTTTCACAATGATTTTCTCTCGAATGCTACAACAGAAGAATACGTAAACTACTGAGAAACAAAAGTACTAGTGTGAAAAAAACCACACTGAAAAATTGTGATAGGCCAGTATTTTTCTAGTTAAAGAACCGTGCTCAGATATATGGTTTATGGAAAGCACAGGTTTTGCTGATATCAATAGAAGCCACTATAGATTAGAACTGAATCATTTAATGACCTGTCTTTCTCCAAGGTCCTCTAAGGTCTGATTGCTGAAAAAGGCAAGGGATTGTAAGCAAACCTCAGAAATCTCTAAGGTTTGATTCAGAAACATGCTCAGAAATCCCATTGCTTATCCTAAGCTTTTCTAAACCTCTTTCGTGTGGTAATGAAGCAGATGATCATTGCATGATTGGATCTCTTGTTCTCTTTTAGGTAGGTGGTCTAAAAGGAAAGAAAACCAATATTACTTGTGATATTTATCTTAATATTACATGAAAAATTCTAAAATAAGTAAAATGTTACTGCACTTTTTGCTTTTTCACCAAAAAGATAAAGCTGGCTTCAATCTTGTCCACAGATCAAGTTTTTCACATTTGTTACTGATTTTCCAGTGCTGGAGACTACCAATTCAAGACCTGAGCCCTTCCCACACTTCCCAGGAGCTGCGGTGCTTTATTCTCCAAGGAAGTGGCTGCTGTGAACAGGAATATTGACAGCATATGGCACCACTCAGGATGCCTGAAGTGGATGGCATGTTGCACTGGAGGGAGATTTACTCTGTTGCAGCTCTGGTTGTGTGTGCTCCGGAGCAGGCACATTCCCAGCCTCTCTCCAATGGCAGTTTTACTACCGCTGCTTTCCGAGGATTTGCTGCCACTGATGGTAATAATGAGACAAGTAAAAAAAGCTGTGCAGTAGCTACTAGGATGAGATTTTGCCTTATAAAGAGTCTCAGCAACTGGGTTTTTCATTAATGCAGTAACATCAAAAATAATGAGTGGTATTAGAATGCTAAGCCTTCCATGTATATGATTTCAAAACACTTCACCACTCGACCATCTCTACCTTATGCAGAGCACTGGATATATAATTTTTTTCCCCAAGAGGTACATCCACCCTCTCCACATTGGTTTTCTTGCATACAAAACTGGGTTTGCTTTGAAAGAGAGAAATTATTGAAGGGCCTGTCATCATGCAAAAGTCATCTCCTGTAAGAAGATTAATGGTCTTAACAGCTCATCTGCCTTTCTTTTCACCATCTTCCCCAGCATCTGCTCCATGCAGCAAATATGCCTCCATGCATTCAGAGTGCATCATGGAGTAAAAATGGATCCACTGGCAGAGGTGGTCTCCCAATCCATAAGGGATGTGCAATCATGTTTTTCCCCGTAGTTGCTGAGTGGACCAGAGGATACAGGATATCATTTGGGGTGGCTAAAGAAGATGTTAACTGAGAAGGGTGGAACAAAGATTATAGAAGAGAGGTGGGGCATGAAGCGCTGGAAACAAAGAGATACACATAAGAAAGGACATAAAAACACCTGCTTGAATGAATATATGTGCACATCTGTCTACTCACAGGATTGAGTAGACAGATGTGCACACGTAGATTGAAAGAAAGCAAAGAGGAGTGGAAAGGTGCAAACACAGGAAGCACTTCCAAGATTTTTGCTCAAGAGTACAGCGATGGCCAATGTTTGTTGTACAAATGGCTGCAGCAGCGCAGGAAAACAGACTTTGAGCTTCTGGGGTATGTTTGGCTGTGCTTCCCCAAGCAACTCATCCTGCTTTGTTTGCACACAGTAATTGCAACAGGCTTTACAGACTGTAGCTTCTTTACTGGCAACAAAAATTTCACTAGCGTAAATTCAGTCCAGCAGACCAGGTTTATTGTATCCTGAATATATTCACAAGTTCTTAACAGGCTATGTGATTCCTTCTTTTGTAGCCGGGTTCTGTTGGAGGGGTGTCTTACATGTCAGTTTCTTTCTAGCTTTGTAATTTTGTTGCTCTGATATTGCCTGGACCAAGACTGCAAATGAAGTGATTACACAAGCTAGTGAATGTGACTTGGATCTTTTCCCTTTTCTTTGCTTCAGTATCTGCTAAATTAGTAGAGAGACAGGTGCCTGANCAAAACTAAACACATATATTAAATAGCCTTGTTTTTTTCAAAATCCTTGGTGCTTAGTTTCAAGCTATCAGGCAATAAAGATTATTTAGAGAAAATATACACAAGAAGAACATAAAATTTTCCCTGAATTGTTAGCTGGCTAGCTGTAAGACTGACCAGCAAAAGCAACAAAAAAAAAAAACCAAAAAAAAAAAACCAAAAAAACCCCCCCCTTTTATTCT
>VZRH01006602.1:75010-138338 GCA_013397555.1 Urocynchramus pylzowi
TATTCTTACAACATTCATTCTTTTTCAATTAGCTGAATGTATGGGAATAATCCCTTGAAATATATATATATTTATATATAGTACCTATATATACATATACAATGTGAAGACAATGGTTCATTGAAAGCTGCTGGGAAGATAAAGTTCACATGCTTTCAAAAAAAGTCTCAAAGCAAAACAAAAAACACCCTGAAAACTTTTGACTGTTGAAGTCCGTTATCCATTATGTTGTTCTTTACTTGAGTGAAGGATCTCGTAGGAATGCTGTTACAATTACAATGAAAAACACATTGCTTTACATGAAGCTTCATTTGCGAATTCCCTGTGGCTAGCACATTTCTTTCCCAAACTGAAAGAAATGAAGTGTCATGTGTATCAGCTTGTTCTTCATTGCTCACATTCCTCTTTATGTTGATGAGAATTTCTCAGTACAAGCATTCAAGAATGGTACTTTACTTAAAGATACTGCCTTACATTAAGCAGACAGTATTGTCATTGTTTAGCAGCCATGGTAGACCGTGGATGCAGTCCTGTTGATTTTATTAAAAAGAGGCTGTCAGGATCTATAATTCACACATCATTAACTGCTTCATTAAGACTACAGCAGCTCTGTGAGCCCTAAACTTGTTGCAGTTGCATGACAATACAGGTAAATGTTCACTGGTTGAGACATGCAAGTATCTCCAGTGACTTGTTCACTGTATAATTAAAAGCCAGTACTGTTTTTTAGGACACACTTTTTTCAAACTACAAGCATAAATGCATAAAACATGTTCACTTAGAATTGATTTGATTTAAGTTAAAAGCATTACTTTGCAATGAGGTGTGCAATCTCACATCATCAATCAAAAAAAGGCAATAACATACCAAAATGTACAGTCATTTAAGTATTTTCATATGGTTTGGGTTTTCTTTACTGGACTATGAAGCAGGCTATGTGCTGAAGCATTGTGAAGCAGAAATGTTACAGACATGAGCAATATGAATCATATTTATTTAATTTTGAATTTAGAATTAATGGACCATTAATTATGAAGAGAAAAATTTCATTTTCCTATTATTTTTACTGAGTCCTGTCTTGATTTGAGAAAATTTAGGAGGACATTTCCACTCTTGCTTTTCCCTCTTCTCTTTCAATAGATGTCTCCTTTCCTCTCTCCCTGATTATTTTGTTAAAGCTGTCAGCTCAGATGTAAACACAGCGTGGATTTTGAACTGGACTGTGGAGCCTGATAGACTTGAGTAGATTTGGAAGCAAGCAAAAAGATTTACACTGAATGAATTATGTGGCAGTCTTCTTGATGGGATGCATGAGCAGTTCTCACAGCACCACTGAGCTTTTCCCTTCTCTTCTCCATGATCTTTTTGCCCTCTTCCATCCATGGTCACCACTATTTGTACATGCCTGGGGGAAGTGGGAACTGGTCCAGCAACTCATGCTGCTGGCTTTGGTTCAGCCACCTTTGATGCCTTGTCCCTCAGAAGAGCTCTTTGACACCAGGACACTGCTCATGTTCTGCAAACACATTTGCTGGTGGGAAAGGTCTCCTTCTCGTGCTAGCCACCACAGATTTCCAGCCTTCCTCACCTTGGGAGCTTCAGACACACTGTGCATGGGGTCCCTGGGAAGATCCTGCCCACCTACCCCAGTGGCTGCAACCTCCTCCCACAACTCTTTCATCTGGAGCACCTTGATCCCTTGGGACACCCCAACAGCTCAGCCCTGCAGCTCACCCTGGAGCTGCCCTGGCTCAGGGCCACGGGGTTTTGGGGCAGCCCCTGGGCTGGGGCTGGAGGACAGGTGCTGCAGCTCCTCATCACCATTGATGCTCCAAGCCTGGGTGTCCCAACAGGTCTGTAGCAGCATTCCTGGGCCCAGCATCCTGTACTGAGGCACCCAGCAACAGCAGCCTGCACCCCTAAACCAATGCTCTGGCTACCTACAAGTGCTCCCCAAAAATCAGAAAACTGAAATCTGCTTTCTTTTCAAGAAAACAAGCAAAAGTTTTTCTGATGGCTTGGCAGCCCTGTGTGAGTCTCAGTGTGACCTAGCTTTAGGGTTATGGCCAAGACAGGAGCAAGGCCAAAGTTAATGTAAGAGTCATGCTTTTCTCATTTTTTATCATGGATCTTTTGGAGGCTGCTAAATAAAATAAATGCCATGGCATTGCATTCATTGCATATCAGGAGGAATACGCAAGGCATAATTGACTGAAGTTACCTCAGTAGTTCAGTTGAAATTTTCCAACTTAATTCCTTGAAGCTTTACTAACAATACCACAGTTGTTGCCATAAATTAAATTTTTGCCAGCAAACATATTGGACATTCCTTGGAGCCAGGACATGAACATCTATATTGACTTTTTTGTAGGGAAATATTCAAATTTTTATTTTTTGTTTGTTTGTTTGTTTGTTTCTCCTCTGCATTCACTTAGAAACATGTGCAGACAGATTTCTACTCAGTCACAGTGTATCCTTTCAAGGTTAAATCCCAGGTCTCATGGGGAATGTATTATTCTCTCTGTAAGGTGCCAATGTTTCTAATAATGTTCTAATCAAGAAAGAAATAATCTTACCAATAGCACAATGCTGACAGCTATTTTTGCTGAAGGACAGTGGCTGTATAAGGGTCACAACATACTAAGAATTTATAAAGATTTCTGGGCCAGAAAACTTTGGCTAGGTTATTCTTCCTGTGTTTTGGTGTACTATTGATTACTGAGAAATAAGATCAGCTATAATTTCTGACCCTTTGTCTTTAGTGCTGTTCAAAAGTGTCAAACACAAAAGAACAAAGCTCCATGTATTTTTCCTGTCATTGTCACTAGTGAATACTTGTGCTCTCAATAGCAAAAGCACTGGTTGGGAGATGGTGGACTTTGTGAAGACTGGAAGGGTAGTCACTGTGCAAACAATTAGAGGACAATAGTTGTCACTGTGACCTTGCACTGACCTTTACCATGAAGTATAAACTTCTTTTCTAGAAGTAAAACATGAATTCCTTCCTGTCTTTCCAGGACAGATGGCCTAAGACATGGTACAAAATTCAGTATGCCCAAGGCCAATCTCCAGCCAACCTACACAGAACAGCACATTCTTTCCTCTAAATTATGCTCTCATTCAAAACAAGGCAACCAGATCCAAACCTACAACTTGTGTATAGGCCCATCTCTTGCCCAGCAGATGGTATGGGCCAAAATTGGGATGAAGGAGCCCTGGCATTGTGTCAGTATGGATGGGTAAGCCTTGTGCCCAGCATGGTCCCCAGGTCTCCTTAATTTAGCAGTACAGAAATAGCAGGAGGCTTATTCTGATGCTTCTGAAACTTTTTTGGGAGTAAATCTACTCCTTCTCTGTTAATTTTACTTAGAAAACTTGCAGGAAATACAGAAAGGTCAGTAGTCAGCACAGCAGCATCTGAGGAAATCAAATCATATTTTACACATTTTTCCAGCTCAACTAGCATATTCCTTTCACAGTTTTATGCTTTCCCTGAAACCTATATTCAGTTATCAATTAAAAAAAAAAAAGAAAAAGAGATGAGAACAATCCAATCAGTTCAGATATTCCTAGCTGACCTGATTGTGTGGAGAGCTGCTTGTGTCCAGAGCAGGATGACAAAAGGATTGTATCGATGGTAAATCAAGGAGCACTAAATGCTACAGAAAGTTAGCAAAGCTTAATTAATTGGCCCCACAAAATATTATTGGGCAATTCAACAGTAAAATATTTTTCCTAAGAGATCATCCTACTTCAGGAGAGCTGAAAAACCCAAAAGTCTGCAATTATGGACTGCAAACAAAAAACAATGAAACTCAGCCTGTGTAAATCTTTCTGACAAATGATTGTAATTAAAAAACAAACAAACAAACAAACAAACAAACTGGAAAACAACAGAAATGTTTTACCAATAGGTGCATAGCAAACTAAAGAAAACTGCCCTGTCGATCCCATGCAATTCCAGAAACCTGCAGACATAACAAAAAGATTCAGTGGAAGCAGGAAGTTCAGGTCCAACATTCTTGCCAATGCTTCTCCTGGTAAGAAAGAATCATCATCATCATCATTTTGTGTACTAAAGCAACCATGGTGTTTGCATGTGGTTAAGTCATGCAAAACTAAAAAGCCTCCTTAGGAATATATAGATATCACCATGACATTATGACATTTTTAATATAGAGATATACATTTTTATTTATTTTTTTTTTAAGTAGACATATATGCCAGCTGGATCACAGCATGAAATAGCCTTCAGAGCTTACACCTTGCACCTCAACAATGTTTCAAGAATCATCTATATATGATGGCCTATATGACCAGCATTTTGGCTTACAAGAATTTTTATAAGACCCTCTAAGACAGTCCTTAACACTCTGCCTTTTCTAAAGATTATTGTAAACCTCCCTTGCTGGAACCTCATGCCTTAACTTCTCAGTCTGTCTACAACAGCCATGAAGTAAAGTTGCTTTCCCATTTTGGAGGTTTTTTCCTTTGTTTTAAGACTTCTGCCTCTGACCAGATTTTCTCAAAACTGAATTCCTGCATTTCTAGCAATTCCCATTCTCCTTCAGACTCACTCTACTCAGACCACAGCTTGAAGTGTAAATGGCCAAAAAACAGACAGGGCATGGAGCCTTCTCCCCCCCACTGCTCAGTGGAGAGGGATTGTTAGTTAATGTGTTCCATGTTGTTTCATATCCCAGCATGATATGTTGATGTGTTCACAAGAGCATGACATTGTTGACATTGTTCACTTTGATCCATGATAAACCCCTACAGAGTCACTACCTAGCTACTACTCATACAAGTTTATTTTCCTCACCTGTGCATCATGTTTCACATATCTCTTGCACTGTACTTTTCCAGTTCATGAAGATTATCCAGCAGTCCAGTCCTATCCTATTCCATTTTGGGAGGAACCATATATTTTTAAAGATCATATACTCTATTTCAATATGGAAGTTATTGATTAATATATTGAAGAGTGGTCTCAGAGCAGCTGAATGGGAGTCTCTTCTCAGTCCACACACAGCCCAAGAAGTGTTGATAGTTATTTTCCAAATATAGACTACTAGTCACATTTGTTCCTACTTCACAACAGCTTAACAAAACCACAATTCTCCCACTTGTGTTTGGGAGCATTGTGTAATACACACAGCCAAACTATGTATAGACATAGTTTGTCTCTTAACTACAGTCAAGATAGGTAACATCTGATGTTATTCTCCCATTGCCCTATTAGAGAAGAAAATGTGGTTATTTTAAAATTATTTGTTCTTTTCTTGTTGACAGTTGCACTACTTCTTGTGATGCCTAATGATTTTTAGCTTTCTATTTTTTTTTTCAAATATTTGTACCTTTGTAGATTTTTAATACATAGTTTTATGGTTTCTAGCACTTTTCCTGCCCTTTCTTACAATAAGCTAACTCTTACTAACACATTATTGAAATAATGTTTGCTCTTATTCTTAAGAAGAGAATTTCTGGCAAGGACATCTTGTTTTCCAACAGAACTTAAAAGACATAACAAGAAATGGGGCTAAGAAGCCCCTGGACCATCTCCAAGGGGCTGGCCCAAGGGTGGGGCCACTGATTTCCTATTGGATGTACCTGCTAGATATGCTGATTAATTCACCTTACAAAAAATGTGGAAATACTTTATCATGTGTGCTCAGAGCCATTTGTGCCTCTGCATTGTGAAATAAGTTTTCATTAAAGAGTTGGGTTTTTTTTATATTCTCTCTATAATTCTAATAATAATCACTACATTATCACACTTATCATTATTTATTATATTTTTATATTTTTATATTTATTATTATTTTAATATCATTTGGAAAGCTTTTATTCCAGGCAACACTTGTTCCAAGTAATTACATAGAGTGTGTTTTACTATTTGTTGTAACATTATTCTGTGAATTTAAATATGAACTCACCTCCTGACCTCAGCTAACAAGCTGCACTAACCTTGAATCCCATTTTCTTCACCACACAAAAGTGGAGAAATTATTTCTGCACAATGGCACAAAACAAGAAAACAAACTAGTACAGTTTCCTGTGACCCAAAAGGAGAGAATCCCTTTTTTCACACTTGCACGGGCACAAAATAAAAATTCAGAGACTTTTTAAGCACCTTGTGGCAAGTCAGAGGTTTCAAGCCAAAATTTCTACCATAAGCAGTTTACTCATCTCTGCTCTCACAGCATGTTTGGCACATAACTTCAGAACCATCTTAACTTTAAAGCCCAAGGTTTGGAAGGAAAACAAAAATCAGGAACTGTTGTTAAAAGAAACAGATAAAAGCCTATCAGCAACTAAATACGAGTCTCCTGGAATAAACACTTTCTCCCTTAAGGTCCTTGGCCTTCTCACATTTCTTCTGATGTCAGGCTGAAAATTCTCACAGCTCCTCAGCAAAAAGTTTAAACACCCGATAAGTTTCAAGGTGGAACTAGACTGTGGCTTCAATTTCATTACTGCTTTAAATAGTGTCATGATACTTCAGCAGATGCTGAAGCAAGTTAAACTATTGTCAAAGTGGGCATCAAAATCTTTCATCAAAGCCATAGGACAACTGTATAGGTAATAAAATTCAATTGCTTACAGGGACTTTTTAGCTGTATGGAAACTTGAATCCTAAAGAAGTTTTGTTTTCATATTTATCATGCATTTCACATTCATCATATATTATGTGCTTATCAGGAGTTTCATATTTATGTTAGGTACATATCTTTAGTCTTGGTAAAACATTACTTGAATCTAGATATAGGATAGCCTGAAAAAAAAAGACAGAAGATTTGCATTAATAGCTCTGCCAACTGTGCTTTATAAAATGTCTGTCCAATATCACTGTGCTAATAACAGTCTGAGCAACTCATCAACATATCTCCTGTAATTACTCAAAAAAAGAGCTTTCTCATTCTAACAGTGTATTCACCATTAATAGTTCCAAAAAACTGCTGTAATCACACAAACATATAAAGATGAAGTTCCTCAGAGTGCTTCTGAAGGCTGGAATCAATGGCAATTGCTATAATGCTATTTATACATCCTCACTGTCAGGTACCATGCACCACTGGGATTTTTTGGGATCTGGCCCAGAGTTATGACATATTTCTGGGAACCTACAGTGTATACTAAATTTGTGTACATGGCCAGGATATATATGATACACAGAACATGCACACCAATCAAAGCACTTCTCACGTGGCACTGTGAAAATACAAACCCTAACACACACACGAGCCTGATCAGTGCAATGAGATCCTCTGGTAGGCAGATGGCCTTTATCCATCAAGTACTTGTTATTGTTTTTCAGCTTAATGTTAATCAAACCAAGCAAAACTTCATTTACAGATAAGCATGTTTTAAAGAAATTAAGTGACAGTGGCTTTGGAAGTGCTTTTTCTATCATGGAAGTAATGTATTAGAAAAATTATTAGAAAAAATGTATTAGAAAATGATCATCTCACACTGATTAAGGATGCAACATTTTTCTCCACCAAAATGTGATTTGTGTCTGGGAGGCTGCAATGTGTCTTGCAAATGGCTTCAGTATTTCACAGACAAATTATATATTTCTCACTTCCATGTGTTCTGTCACTAAGAGAATGGAGACGCTAGAAACTTCAGCTCAAAAAAATGTGCAGAGAATTTCTGTCCAAAACAGTCGTTTCACTGCAGTACAACCTTTTTTCAAGGGCTTTAATCCATTTTGAGATGTTTCTCTTGTATTCCCATAGCAGGCTATGACACAGTTAGACAGACATGAGGAAACTTCAGCCCTGTGAACACTTGCTCAAGAGAGACATGTAATCCCTGGCAGTAGTGCTTAATCACATTCCTCAGTCAGGTGTCAAACAGAGCAAAAGCACAAACACACAAGCAAGTTTTGTTTAGAGGACCTCAAAAAACCAGCCAAGTGGCAAATTTGGACATCTGTGCTAGACTGTGGCTGTCCTGTTTTTTCAGTCTAATCTGTCAAGATAACCATTTCCCCATTCTCTTAAACAAACACAGACTTCCTTGTTTAAACACTGCAACAGTTCTAACAGAGCACAGGTTTTAATCATTCTCTGCTAAGTACACTAGCAAGAGGCTCAGAAAAGAAGCAAAACATCTTAAATGTAAGCTGCTGATTTTGCTGTGTGCAAAAGAGCAGGGCATGTGACCCTAAGATTTCAGATGAACAGTAAACAGTGGGCTTGTAAGAAAAAAAAATGTGACCCAAAAGGAGACAAGCTTTTTTTTGTCCCTTAATTAAAAGAGACCAAATTAAATTGAATTCTACTCTGAAAAAATAATTAGAATAATTAATCTGGGGGGAGGGTCACTTTTCCTATAGGGTAACCTTTTCTATTTATTCCCTTTATTACTCAGATTACATTAATGTAGCACGAGTAAAAGCTATTCCATGAACATTATAATGACAAAATGTGATAAATGCAGCACATTATTCTATAGATGGCCACTGATTTTAATATCAAAATCTCAGAAGATATGCCTCTTATAGAAAGACTCTTAGATACAGACAAGCAAATAAATACAATTAAAATCCATCATCCTTTTTTTCCTGAATATTGACTCATTTATTCTCTTCAGTCTTTTCCCCTCCTTTTCTCTTTTATTAGTTATGATTCATTTAATTCACATCTGTATTATTTATCTTAGATTTTTATTGTTCTGCATGTTTTCCTCTTGCCTCTCTTCAGTAACTATTTTTCTCTCTCAAAGGAATGTTTCTTTTCCATTCATTCTTTAATGCTTTTATGCCTATCACCCTTTACTGACTCACACACTTCCTCTCCTTTTCCTGTGATCTTTCGTTTTTTCTTTTGTCTGATTCTTTTCATTGCATTCTACTCTTCTTTTCTTTTTTTTTTTTTTTTCCTACAAAGTTAATTTTTCTTTATCCTTTATCCTCAAAGTCTCTTTTTTCTTGCCATTGAATCCCTTCCTTTATCTCTTTCTCATCAGGGGATTTTCCTACATCCTAATCTTACATCTTTTCCAACCCAACATATGGTGTCTCCCACCCTCTCATTCCTGATGGGGTCCTTTTTCCTGCAGTGCTTCAGAGGATACGTTTACATTGACAGAAATGTTATTCTCCCATCTTGCCCTTTCACCTCTTGCTTTATTTACACTGCAGCACAGGCTGAGTCTTACCACATGCCTGGCAATCAGTCCACCCAGGGTCTGGACCTTGTGATATCCCCACAAATGACCCCAAATATGTTCTGCTTGTGAGCTACCTGCATGTAATGTGGGTGCATGTGCTTTTTTGGGAACCTCCTTCTCGCTTGGGAACGAGGTCTTGAACAAGTCAGGGAAGAAGCCCTCCATCACAAAGTTTCCTTGGTAGTTCATATAATCTTCTTGTGAAAGAGCTCCTCTTTCACAGCACTCTTATCAAAAGTGTTTATCCTTAGAAACCACTGTTAAAGAAAAGAACAAGGAAGGAAGTTTTAAAACACTTTATTCTTGGATAATAAAGGAGCCACATCACAAACAAGGATACCTGTGTTTGTCTCTCACACAGCATTTATCCCTCCCACAGTGACTCTGCAGGCTCAATACCTAATTCAGACAGCTGTACTCCTTTCTTCTTCTTTGTTACTCTCATCTTATCAGTGAAGTAGGGAGAAAGAGCAGGTAGGTCTGGAGAAGATACACATCTCCTACGAGACTTTTGCTCACCTGTCATGTTACTCACCACTTTGTTACCCTGGTCAAAATGTTCATACCTAATTCTCAGAGACAGACTGAGACAACTGGCTTCCATTAGGCAGTCTAACTGCTCTTGGCAAAGACACCAAACAAAACATCTCCTTCCACTTCTTACATTCTTATATTCTAAAAATAATTAGGCATCTGGTTTTACAGCACAAGCTGGATAAAACAATCCAGAAGGAAAGTGTCATGGACAGTGAATCTGAAACACAGCCTGAAATGAGATACAGACAAAATATCATGTTTTCTTGCACAGTGATGTATAGACATTGCTTCATGAGTGATGTGCCGGCACTGCAAATAGCATGTCACATGCCTGAAAAATATTTCTCCTACCCAAAAGGTGATCTCCTCAGACTAATACTTCAGTTTGAATAAAATAGTAACTCTTAAGTGTTCCAGTGACACAGCTGCTCTTTTTGCTCATTGCTGAATAGTGCCAACTTCCAAACTACCTTTCAGAAAATAGCAGCAGCTGAGGATCATAGGCAGTTCAGATACGGAAAGAAGTGGAAGGTGTGAATCAAAGTCCCAGCAGGCATAAATTCTCAAAACCCCCTGGAAACAAAAGACTGAAAATTCACCTGGAAAGTAATGCCATAGAAAGTATTAGTTATAGTCATGAGGAAAAAGTGAAAAACCAGCCCTGAGCTGACAAATTGAGGGTTGGGGAAACAACAAAACAAAAGAAGCAAAACCTGGCTAGGGCCTGTGACCCAGGCTCTGATTGTCTCCAGAGGTGAGTTCCCCTCACACCAATCTCATCAAACCCAAACAGTTTGCAGTTTGCTAGAGTGGTTCTGAAGATGCCAAATGCAGAACAGCCTGGTTGTCCACACTCCCCGTCCGAAAGCATCGATTTAAAGCTTTGCAAAGATTTCCAGCTGTACTTACACAGAAACCCTTCTGTTGCTGAAGAGTGTGAGCATACTTAGAAAGTCATTGACCTTAGAATTCACTTAAAACAGATTTTAGACATTTCTAAAATTGTACTGTAATCCTCTGTGCTTACAAAGACATATCCATCTTTGGACCCGCTTTAGATGCTGCTATCTTGATATTGTGAAAAATTTCATGCTTCACAATTATATATATAAGTCCTGTTTTAGGTGATTTCTTTTGTTTACTATGTTGAGGTCATCCATCAAAACTACACATCATTGCTCTGTAGAGTCTCCCCCTTACTGTTGGAAAGTTCTGCTGAAGGCTTTTATGTTTATGCAATATCATTATGCCTTCCATTAGTTCTGATAAGATGAATAAATTCATGGAAGGATCACAAACTAGAGACACAAGATTCAGATATCCTTCCATATATTCCTTGCAATCCTGCCCTACAAGGGGGTCAACTAAACAATTTCGTAATCCATCAAACGCTTGGACATTTTGCAGTTATTAGTCACCTAGGGAAATGTACAGCTTGGGGGAAAGGGCATAGTTCCAACATGAATGCAAATATTAGTGAAGGCTGAGGTTATGAAGTTAAAGGATTTTCTCACAAAGGGAATATTGTCCTGAAGATTTAAATGTCAGAAGTATATGTGGGAAAATACCATCTCAGTGAAAAAAAATGAGCTTTTCATAGAACTTGATACAAAAAAGCATGAAGTAAGGAATCCAGAGGAAGACAGTAAAGTCCTGCAAGAGTTCAGAATTGGAATATAAACATCAGAAGCATCAGAATGGAACAAGTGATTTAAAAGGAAAAATCTGAGAATGAAGAAATAGTGTCCTGTCAGACATGGTATAGGAGTCTGACTATGCATATTTCAAACTGATATGACAGCAAGTATAAAATTTGCCCTGTTCTGTCTAGGACTACCTTGCTTTGCTGCTGAAGCACACCTCTAGCTCATGCTCAGATTGGTTGCCCACCAGGAACCAAAGGGCCCCTTCAGATAGATCTCAGCCTGTGTTTTTGCTTTGGACTACTGCATCCCAGGAGCAGGAATTCACATTCTCCTTTGTTGAAACTCGCACAGCTCTTCAGAACCCAATCTCATCTCTCTTTAGAGTGGCTATTCCTTCCTGAGTATGTACAACTCTTCCTGTCACGTCACACACAATCCTGGAGCAGCAGGTGCACTCAGTGCTATCATCTGGGCCAGTTATTAGGATGTTGAGCACTGCTGGTCCCAGAATTCCCCCTGAGGAGCTCTGTTTATGAGTGGCAGACAATTTGAGCCATTGACTACCACCAGCCAGTCAGGCAGTTTTCCATACTCCTCATAGCCCTTAACATAAGGGGTTGCCAGCCAGGACACAATGCCACAATTTTATCAAGCATCTTGCTAAAATCAAAGTAAGTGATATCCTCAGCTCTCTGCTCACCACCAAGCAAGTTGTTTCACCACACATCGTGACAAGAGAGGTCAGGCACCATTTATCATTGGTAAATCTGTACTGGCTTTCCCAGTCACATTTTTGCCCTCCACATGCCTGGATAAAATAGCTAGCAAGAGGACCTGTCCCATAATTTTCTCAGGGACAGTAGCAAAGCCTGTGACATTCTCTATCTGTTGCTGCTTTGATCTAATTGTGATTTCCTATGTTTTCAGTTTAACACCACGTGTAGTGGAAGGACACAAAGGAAGGGCCTCCAAAGTTTGTGTGTAACACTTGGCAGAACATGCAAATTGGCACAGCAAAATCAATTGCACCTAGGAAACCCTTCAGACATTCATTTGGGTCTTACAGCATTCTATAGGTGAGTTCAAGGAACAACTGGAGAGCTGTAGAGAGAAAAGAAAAGAAAAATCCTGTCTGAACTGTGAAGAATATCTTCAGTTCATGTGTCAGGACAAGGACCAGTGATTGTGCCTCTCCCCCTTTCCCAGGAAATCACTCCATACACGTGCAACACTGTGCTGCCCACTGTGGAGCTCAGCATGGCTGTGAAGTCAGCACCTTCACTAGCCTGCCCTCCCTGAGAACACTCTCACATCTGTTGGGGGGCTGCCTGGGAGGCTTTATTTATGCAGGCAGGGGGTATTGGCTTGCATCTCAGGGTCTCTCTGCTCAGGAGCTGAATCTCTTGTCTGAGCACCTTAAAGACCAGGGGGGAAAGCTTGCTTGATAAATTTAAAAGAGCAGATACCTGGGTGCATTTTCTATAGGACGAGACAAAAGAGGTCTTACAAAATAACAAAGCCATATTTTGAATATATGCTAGAAGAAGAAATAGATTTGGTAGAATAATATAATAATAAAAGAACTAAGTTGTGGCTAATATGTTTCTACTGGGGTATATTCCTGCCTTTACTTTTAGGCAAGGTTATTTCACCTTTTACACTGTACAATTAGCTCATAAAGTCACAGCAAGGCTACATTCTTTTCCAGAGGAATGTAAATATTAGCTATTCAATAGTGAGATGGATTCAAGGCCTATGTTGGCACAATCGATACAGTTTATGAATACTTAGTTTATTAGTGTCATATATAATTAATTAGACTTCTTTAAAAAGCAATTTGCTAAGCTGTCCAACAATACAGCAAAAAAAACCCAAAAAAAAACCCCACAAAACTTTGCTAAGAGGCATAATTTTAAAAAATATTAGTTACTAGATTAAAAATATGAGAAATACTTTTCTTCTGAACCTGCAGCTCAATTGCAGCATTGTCTTCACAAAAATTCACAACTATGTAAGGTGGAAAGACAAAAATGTTAAAATGTTAAAATGGAAAGACAAAAAATGTTATTTTAAATAATAAAGGTTTTAAAAATGTAACATACTACAAGAGATATTTCCTATCTAATAGAGGTGGTAAATGAATGCATTACTTAGTTCAGAATGATTTAAATATTGCTTAATAATTAATGTGCTGCTGTGCTAACGTGGCATTATAGAGAAGAACTAATTCAAAGGCAATTAGTAGTATTAGATGAAAGTTTTGCTTTGGGGACTTTTATTATTTAGAAGCTATTTTTTACCATCAGTTGAAATTCAATAGCTTACAGTTAAGCTTAGGCAGAGATGCATGTACTCAAGCTGGTGAGTCCTTGCAGCTCAGGAAAGCAGTGCCAGAACAGCTCCCTGAACTCAAGCTGTCCCACGGCTGTGCGAACACTTTTAACCCTGCCATCCCGTCAGCCCTGTAGCTAAGATATAAGGGAAGAATGCAGCATCCTGGCATTGTCTTGCACTTCACTACTATGGAGAGGCAAAGGTTAAGAATGAGGAAAATTAGGCAGACAGCCCTGTGTGGCCCACAAAAAGACAGGCTATTCTGTGGGGACCAACTCCCCTGACACAGATGGGAGAAAGCTCTATAAATGAGATCACTTTGACTTCCTTTGCTTACATGCTAATGTGGGCTTTCTTCCTCGGAGCCGGAGCAGGTCAGCCGTGCGCGGGTCCCGCAGCCCCGGCCCCGCGGCTGTGCCCCCGGCTCGGCCCTCCCTGCAGCCACGGCATCCTGCACCCTGGCACCCACCACCCTGCCCCCTGCAAGATCCCTGAAGACAGGCCCCCGGGATCTAGGGGGAGAGGGCTGGGTTTCAGTGTGCCTTTCAGGAGTTTATTAAAATCACATTTGTGTGTGCCAGCCCTCTTCCGCAGTACTCGCTTTGGACAAGGGGGCAGCACCCCAACATTTAGGGGTGCCAGGGATCATGTACTAGTCACCGTGACCATTCACCAGACAGACACTCTTTCTTCTGCTTTTCTTTGGTGACTTTTTTTTTAATCCTTGGATTACTTTCCCGTCAAACTCTTTTATAGTTTGCTCACTGAATTATGTTCACTCCAGAGAAGTGAATCCAGTTCCTTCTGTTCCCACAGTAATCATCAATTCAAGCTGAAGTGAAAGGGTCAAATTTAAAGGCAAGAAAACAGTGGTGTAAATTTCTCATTAGCAAATCAATGCAAATCTGTGAAATTCAGTGTCATTGAACCACAGTCAGCCCTGCTTTAAGTGTACACAAATTCCCTTAATTTCTATGGGAATAGAATATTTTTTACACTCCATTTTATCCACTGGGCCAAGTTGCCTCTATACCTTTGACACTGTTATGAATTTGAATTTATCTGGGAGGTCAGCATCTCTGGCACAGTGAATATAAATCTGTACGATTTACCTGCTGAGAGTGGAGTGGAGCTGAAGTAGAAAAAAGAAAGAGTCAGCACAAGAAAATAAACTTGGCCACCATAAGATTTTCATCATGCCTTTGAGCCTCGCTGGTGGTGGCAGCTTCTACTTTCTCAAAATGTGCACTGCATTACCCTATCCAAACACCCAAGGAAATGATGAGCAGATGCCTGGGAGACAGGACATAAAGTACCCCAAAGGAGGCTGCTGTGCACACCAAGAAAATGCCATTCCTGCTGTCCCAAAGACTGCCCTTGACTGGCACTGCCTCCCCAGACTGAGTGATGCTTCTGGGGGAAGAAAAGCAGCAGGACCTCTCTGGAGTATTGGCTAACCATGTGCTGAAAGGCAGCATGTTATCTTACATGTATTAAAGTCCTCTAGAAAAATTAGAAGTACTGATGAATGAGGAGAACCCAACACAGCCTCCAAAACCTAAAAAATGTTCTCCAACCAAATAAAGACTCAGCTTTATTAATAAAGACTCACATGTCCACAGGCATGTGCTGTCTGAGCCCCTTCCCAGAGGATCACTGTGCCTGGCATGCCAGGGAGGGTGCAGGCAGAGTGCCACCCTCCCTGCAGTGATGAGGGTGGTGGCATCCACTGCTCCTGCAGCAGAAAGGGAAACCTGCCACAGATATCAGCCAGGGCTGGGATGTACTCTGGGCTAGTCCACAGCAGCTTGCAACTTTTACATCCACATTCTTTCTCTGTTTAATTAAAAAACAACTGACTTATTTCAAAAACAGCCTTTAAAGCTTCTGCACTTATGAGCAACTTAGTGAACTTTATTTCACTTATGTCTTTGAAAATATATTGTATTTAACTGTCTGAAAATCAATTGAAGTTTTACATATTTATGTGCATGTATATATACTTAAATATCTATATACATAAAGTTTTAAAAGTAGACTTACACATAATACGTATATATACCTATAGTATTAGAAATAAGAAAAACAGAGAAAGAAATGCACTTAACTGTGAAATTTGGTCTAATTACAAGCTTTTTAATAAGCCTGTTATCATTTAAATTCGCATCAGAGTGCATTTTCTCCTCTTTTTCAAAAGATCTTACCAATACTCTGTCATATTACAAACCCATTTGTAAGAGACTTCACTTCTTGGGTTGGATGGATGCATCATTCAGACTGGGTCACATTCAGAAGCAATATTGTCAAGGTCAGCCTTGGCTGCTCTTTTTTTTATTATTTGTTTTTTATGTTGTCCAGGTTTGACTGATATTGTTTTGCATTTTTAGCCCTGTTATCTCTGAAAACCAAGATGAAGAAGCATTATACCAGATTCATGTTATCATCTCTGAAATAAATATGAACAAAGAAAAATGTCAAGCATAAGCAGTTTGGAAACAATGCCATATTTAACTGGAAATATTTAGTAGATCAGATTCTAGTTGGCCCTTTTAGGCAGAACTGTTTCTTCTGTGCACACACACACACACATACACAAACATGGATCTAATACTAATATTCTCTTAAAGGAGATTTGGGGCCCCAGGAGCCTCACAAAACTTCTACCAAGGCTAAAATGAATTTGAGAAGAAGCCAGAACAGGATGATAGCACCTAAAGGTGTCAAGGTCACCAAACTGTATGCCAAACACATGAGCACTCACCCACACTTCCTGCCATAGCTACCAATACATATTTAGGCAGACTTCTTGTCTGGAGCAAGAACCTAGCTGCTGTTGTGTATCTGACTGCCAAACAAACCTGGAACTGGACCTTGGTTTGTAATCCGCAGCATTGTTCCTCTTTTGACACTCACTAAATACACTTTTCTGGAAATGGTAAAGATTTGCAATAAATTTCAGAATTGCAGATGTGAGGACACACAGCTGGAATAAAATTATTGCCTCTGAATATTTTAAATTTCAGACCTGGATTCCAATCTAAGCAGACAGTCAAGGCTCAATTTGCTGTGGTCAGTGCTTTGTGAGTTGCCAATTGTATTTCCTATAAAAATCGCAGGAATTTTATGAAAGCAGCTGTTCTGGAGAGATTTTTTTTTTTTGCTACCCTCCAGATTGATTTCAGCTGATTTGCCTTTACCTACCCCAAACTACACTCAGACTCCAGGAAATGTAATTCTGTGTGCTTTGTGGAGCAACTGATATGAATCTGTATCACCAGCAGACTGAAAAGGCTCACCTTGCCACTTTACTCCATGGAAGGGTTATAGATGTGAAGTAATGTAATGGCAGACAACTGAGTGGGATAGTCCTAACACAGAAACTCCCAGTACTGCAGTGAAGGCTTGTTTTGCCTCCTTGCTGTACAGCTCCATCCCTTCTGCTGGGAACCACAGGAATATCAAGAGCAACACACACAGCTGCTGGATATTTTAAGACCCCAAGTATGCAAACTAGCAGTTAAAACCTCATCTGGTCTTTGCAGATCTCTCTGATGGAAATCACTTTAGTCTAAGCTGGAGCATTGCTTTAATTTCTACTAGCTTTTGATGACCCCCTCTGGGGTGATTATTCTATTAGGATTTAACTTTGTAGTGCACATGCTCTCTGCCCTCGTACGTACTGTACATATTACTACATTCAGCCAATGCTTCAGGAATTAATTAGTTGCTGACTTCTAGTGAAATTCTTTAGATCTAACCGCCTGTTTTTGAGTAACCTAATTAAAAAACTTGTTAAGGATTTATTCCAACTCTGTGTGGGTAACATTTACATCCTGGTCCTGTCCCGTTCATTATTAGGAACAAGAACTGAAACATGCTGCTGCTGCTGGTGCTGTCAAACCAATGCATCAGGTCATAATGGCTAAAAAGACCTGAGTGTGTTCAGCCCTGAGAAAGGAAGGGAGATTTGACTGCTGGCTACAGCTATGTGGTGGAAGGATGAGGAGAAAATGGAGCTAGACCCTTCCCAAAGCTAGACAGGGGTGGGTGAAAAGAGAAAAGATGCGAGATGGAACATGGGGAATTTCAACTAGGTAATTTTCACCATGAAGGTAATGAAATACTGGAACAGAAGCCTAGAGAGGAGTGGGATTTCCATCCTTTAAGATGAATTTCTTCAGCCCTGACCAACCTCTTCTATTTTGAGCTAGATGCTGGACTGCACATCCTCATCGGTGTCTTCCAAGATAGATCATTCTGTGATTGTAAGAGCAAAATAAGGAGGTAGACTTAATAAAAAATGGCTGAGGGTACACGTTTCTCATTTTCCTAAGTTGTTTCCTAAAAAGAATCCTAAGGACTGTGTGTCATCTGCTGTATTCCAAGTGTGTCTAAAATCCCAAGACAATTCACAGCATTAGATTAAAATGTCAAAGTGCCTCTAGCTCTGAGTGACTACTTCTTTTTCATGCTGGAAACATTTTCAGCTTGGTTCCTGTATACCATTTCTGGCAAGGGAAGTCCTGCCTCACAAAGCTGTTGACAGTCAGGGGACTTGTGTATATGAAAAGGGTGATTCAAGCAGACTGCTCCTATTTAGCTTTCCACAAAGCTTTTAACAGGCACCTTCACCATGCCTTTTAAAGAAGTATAAAAACACACATAGGAAAGATTACCCAGCTAAAACTGGGAAGTTACAGGCATGAATAAATGGGATGTTCTACAGCAGAAACATAGATATGAACCCCTGCATCTACAGAGGATATATTATAAATAGAAAAGTTTCAAACAAGAATGGCAAGGATGTTCCATATCAAGGATGTTCAATATATGATGTTTCATATAGGAAAAAGAGAAAAAAAAAATAGTCTGGGAGTCCTTAGTGTGGAACAGAGATGATTTAAGGTGGAATATGTTGGAGACTATAAAATCATGATAGGTATAGAGGGATGTCTAGGAAAGAAATGATTTTGCTGTTTTTTCCAGTACAAGAATTCTTGGTCATCAAAAAAGGTAAGAAGGACTGTATCCAGGACACAGAGGGAGTCTTTGTGTGATTGGCAATGCATGTGGGAAAATCCTTGGAAAAGGAGGAACATCGTGGATACAAAAAGATCATACTGAATTCAAGAGGAGATTGGAAAAGCCCTTTGGCGGCAAAAAAAGAAAAAATGTTTGTTAATTATTGCATAGAGAAACTACACTAGAAACCCCCTGACTGAAAATTGTCAGAAGATAGAGGAGCATTAGCACTGAAACATTCCCTACTCTTGCTCTTCCCTAGGCATTTAATCATGGCCACTTCTGATGACTGGGCTAGCTGGAAAGTGGTTGAGTTCATGTTCTCTGACCTTCCTTTGGCCAGGCAAGAGGTCCATCAGAGATCCCCAAGCCATGCCTGAGTGCAGCTGACTCACCCTTGGCTGTTGGCATCCCTGTTTCCTGACGAGCTGCCCACGCAGCGCCCTGGACTCCCGGGATGGCCGATGCACATCTGACCTCCTGAGCAGCACAGGCACATCCAGGGGCTGCTGCAGGAGCCTGGCCAGGACAACAAACATCAGCACAACTGAGATGATGAGTCTGGGAATATGAAACCATTGATGGCTTCAGCTACATGTTCTGAACATTCCTGCAACAGGAGAAGCTGTGTTTTCAAAAGAACTCAAGCTCTTTGCAGGAATCTCAAAACGTGCTTTTCAAGATAGTTACCAGATGCCTAGCTCCCCTTGACTGCAGAGTGATAGCACTTCTGAAAATACATGAGACACCTATCTACATCTTTAGGTGCTTAAATCTCTCCAGCGTGCTGACCCTGTGCCCTCCAGAACTTAAAAATAACTCTGCCTAATTGGGCTCCTACTTGACCCCGTGTGGTTTGAGGCCTGCTCCATCTGCATAGGCTGACAGGGCAAATGAAAATATATTAATCTGAAGTGAAAAGCACTTATTGCAGATGGAGCAGGATCCCTTGAGGTACATACCTGATCCCAAAGTTACAGACAGGCACAGCAATTTTAATATTAATACTATGTTTTAAATAATAGAGAAGGTGCGACATTATCAATTTATGGCTTAACAAAATAGAAATCACACTGTTTTGCAGCAGGTTAAAGGATTGCAGTCTATAACTTTTCATGATTCTCTATTAGAAGAGCACTTGTAGTGGTAAACACTACGAGACAGGAAATTTCTATATGTGGCACTTTTTTTCCTCAACAAAACAAAGAGAAAGTAAAGAAGAATGAAATTGTTGGGATCGGGCCTCTCCCTGCAAGTGTATTTGTGCAGCACTAAGCTGAGTAGGTTGGAACCTTTGGTGGGCACAATAAAATAAACTCCAAACAAAAGAGTTCAGAAAGACAAAAGATTAAGCAGGAAGCATGTCAGAGAACAGTATTACACTAACTGTGTGTGCATGTGTGCCAAAGCTGTACCTGATCACCAGATGATCTCACATGTATGCATACTTTTCTAAGCATCTCACTATTTTTTTTTCTCAGCACTTATGTTATCAGACTGGCATTCCCATGTTTGTCACACTCAGGACTCATTTCCATGCCTTTGCTATTTTTTTTTTTCCTTTCTTGTTTTCCATTTCAGTATGAGGCACTGTAAGCACAATTTTTTTGGCTGGTGAATAAGCAGAGAGATCTTCTTGTCCAACTCAAGGACGCATTCCCTCTCATTTTCAAAGCAGATGATTAGCTGTACTAGGCTTTGCCAAGACAGTGGGTGTTGCATAGCTATATCCTTGTGCAGGTCTTTGAAATTATTCTCTCTTGATAACTAATTGCAGCAGCTGACCTTCACAGTTTCACATCCATCCAGTTTCCCAGCAACAGTGCAATGCACCACCTACTACGCCAGTTATCCACTGACCATTATCTGCAAAACTGCACAAAAACCATTTACTTAGTACAGTGCTTTAAATTCAAAAGCAGGTAAATGGGCAGTGTTCTGATCCTGGATCTGATCCCTCTCATCTGACCTCAGTGGTGGCCCAGAGCTTTGGGATATTGCTGCCACCAGCTACCCTTGTTACCTTTTTAAAACACAAAAGTCATGCCTGTGTGAGCAGCAGCCAGGCAGGTAGTGTGGCTGTGCCCAGCCTCCCACAGGAGGGGCAGGTGCCAGCTCTGTGCCCTGCTGCAGGACCTGTCCCCAGCACAGCAGGCACGTTCAGCCACGAGGCAAGCAGAGCACGTGTGACAGGAAAACTCCTCTGCTCTCCCCCAGCCTCGGCAGAGGCAGGCTGCTCGAAAAGCTTCTCTGGAGCACAGTAATTATTAGTGGAGTGTTTACTGGGTCACTTCAAATGGAAACAGAATGTCTTCAGAAACACTGCACAGGGCATTTGATTAGCAGTGGAGATGAACCTGTACCAGGAACTTGGATTCAGAGAATTCATGTTCAGCCTTTGCGGCTGTAACTGCTCAAGTCAGGATGCCCTCTTCCCCCAGCTATTTATTTAGCTGAAACACATAATGTTCTTGTTAGTTCAGCTAGGGTTGGATATTTCTTTTTTCTCTGTTCCAAGAGAAGCATTGTTCTACAAAAGAACAGCTTGAGTCTAAAAGTAAATAGGTTAGAAAAATAACCCATGCCAATGGGCAACAGGAGCACTCTGGGTGGTTAAGTAAGAAAATAAGAGTTTGATTTTAGGTGCCAAAGTTTGAAAGTGTTTGCCTATGTTCCTCACTCAGTCCTCTCACATCCTAATTCAATTCATATTACCCTTTCTGTACAGCAGAATGGTGAATCCTAAAACTGGATGCTTGTTGTAAACAAATTGGAAAACAAAAAAAAAAAAAGACAGCTGCACCTTCAATGGTAGTTATCTGAACTCATCACAGTGGTGGAGGTATATTCTTTGCAGTGTATTCTTTGCATAGTGTTTCCTAACACTGAATGTACAAGTGCATGAAAGCGAAAAATGATCCCCAGCAGCCGCGCCAACCTCATTTGAACATTAGATTATTCACTTTCCCAACTAATCAATAATTGTTATAATTAAAATTGATAGTTGCAAATAACATGACAGAGTGCTGCTGCCAGAATACTGATTGTGTATTTGGCTTGAAAAGATAGGCAGTAGCGTGGAACACTTATTTTCCAATTTGCTTTTAGCTGTGTGCAAATTGCTTTAGCTGTATCCAGCTGATTTAGACCTTGCCTGGAGGTACACTAGATTAATTGGGAGCCACACATTCATTGCTTACAGAATGGACTCTGTAATTGGTGAAATTTGTTAGTGCCAGTTATAAAATAACTATATAGTTCTGCTTTTTAGTCGTCTTTTCATTACTCTTTCAGGAAAAGGAAAAAACAATTAGAATCTTTCAGACGTCCAAAATTGCTTTTAAGTCTTTATGTAAAACCACCAGTGTGACTACAGTCAATATTTTATGCAAGCCAACATTAGTGTGAATATAGTATTGATTTTTTTTCAAAACTGAAAAGCTCTTCAGCATACATAAGAGGGATTTCTTTGTCCTTGTTGTGACTGAACTTTAGATAATGAAACCATTATGTGCTTAATACCCAGAGCTTTCAAAAATAACTTTGTTCTTTTTTTGTACCTTAACTAGCTTATTATTAACCTAGAAAAATTCATTGTTGTTTGCTGGCACCCAAAAGCATTTAAAAGAGACTACAGCTTTTCTTAAACCCAGGCTCCTTTTTTTTGCCTATGTGTATATTATAATGACACAAAAAGCCTATAACTAAATGCATAAATATAATGGACTACTTCCAAGTTATATATTCTCATGATTATTGATGGATTTAAGACTCAATGCCATGACCTGGGCTTTTTTCAGTTTCCCTTTTCCATAACCTTACCCTAAGACTAAATAAATTCTGAACAAGTTACTTTTGTTTACCACAGCTGCTAGGCCACAGATGTTCTGCACCTTACTCGTGGGGCAGGGCGTGGTGCAGGGCAGAGGGGTGGAGTAATTTCACAGACAGGGTCCACGCCTGGCCTCGAACGCCTCCCACCTTTGTGAGGGGAAAAGATGCTCTCAAACACATTGCCACCTTTCAGCTTTGTAACTGTTCAGGAGACACACACAATAGGGCCATGCAGAGAAGACCCTTGCAAAGCTCTCATTTACAGTTCCTGTGAGCGCACCGAGCCTACAACCTTTCCCTAGCACAAAACATTTGAGCCCATTGGCCAGTTGCAAATAAACTACATACTCCGAAGACAGTCTCTACTTTGACAAGTATTGCTAAAAAGGCAAAGCAGAGATGGCCTGTTAGTGGCCTCATGTAGGAAATGTTAAGAAGACCACGATTTATTAAATATCTGAGGGTCTGAAGAGAAAAGAAATCCATTGAAAAGTGGTTTTTATTAGCCTCACTGGTCACAGAACTATTTGTTGTTGTCTCCTTTCCTTAGTGATTAGCTGGCAATTTGCTTTTGATGGTGTCAGAAGATATGGGTAATTCAGCTGTTGATTCCAGTAGAGGATCCGACCTTGATGTTATCACTAGGGACTAATGGATGGCAAATTTAAGCAGCAACCCAGGGGCAAAGCATAATCTAAAAGGGGTGCAGGATTCTGAAAGGGCAGTCTGGTCTGCATCCCTAACTGCTCTTAGCCATCCTGATAAAGCCTCCTGAAAACTGTCCTGTGTTTGCCTTGCAGATTCAAAATCGAGAAGGTTTTCGATTCACATCCTACTGATCATTGTATACTAGTCAAATGAGTCTTAGCATGAGTCAGAGGGATAATAATATTATTGATAAATGTTGTCTTCATTAAATCAATTACTTGTTTTGAAATTTGTTTTCCCTGTCAGCTACCAAATCCTACCAAATCCTGAATTATTTGGGAATTAATTTTGTCCTTTTGAAAAAATGGGGGGGAAGCCCCCAAAATGTCAAAGCTGAATTCCTGCAAGCCTCTTTTCCTCTTTCAATTGAATAAGGTTTAAAACAAACAAAGCTGCACACTGAAGTGCTACTATTTGTCACTAGAGCAGCCAAAACGAAAGCAAGTACAAAAGTAAGTACAACAACATATCCCATGATGGAAATATCCTTCTTACAGTGAAAAATACTCAAACTGGCTTCTTAAACACACATCAGCCTATTGATGAGGAGACATGGGCCCTTTACACTGGTGGCTAGTAGTCTAATACTGCCATTTAACAGGGCCCAAAAGAATGTAAGAATTGATAATGGTAACAATGAAAGAGAACTGTACCAAAGGTTTCAACTTACTACCATGAGAGGAATAGACACACACTTCTGGTTTGCCACATACAGTCCCTTGACTGATAATTTTCTACTCTGCAATAAAGTTCTCTTTCTCTGTAATTTGCTCCTGCCTTCAGATGGCAGACAGAGAAGGTGTATTCTTACTGTATAGCAGCCTGGAGCAGGACAAATCATGTCCTTTGGGGCAGGTGAGTGGCATGTCAGTAATGAGACAGGTGTAGTGCTCTCTAAAGACAACTTTTTGTCGAGACCATGCTTGAACTTTAAGACTGACCCATGCTTTATCCCATCTTATCCTCTGTAAGTTGCTCAGATGTATTAGGTTAACTTGGCTCCCTTCAGACTGTAAACACTGTGTCCCTTGATGCTGCAGGCCTGTGTCACTGAGGAAAGCAGAGCTCATGGAGAGGGCAGCTCATCAGCTCATAAGCCAGTGGCATGTAGCAAGCACTCAACAGCTTCAGAACAGTCAGATCTGCCCCGAGGGCATTTGCTCCATGTTAACTCCACAGTGAAGGTTTGCCTGTCCAATGCCAGAGCTTTCTTTACTAGGACTCACTGCAGTCTGCAGTGTCAGTGTCTGGGCACTCACGTGCTCCTGCTCAGTGACACCACTGCTCCTTGTGCTGCTTGGGTGACCTTGCTGGACCCACAACTCTCCAAAACCCTGTATGTCACTACAGAGCACAGCACTGAAGTCTTTAGAGCAGACTCAGAAGTTTTCTCCCAAGTCATTTTTATGTCAATGCCTCCTGTCTTCCCTACATATCAGGGCCAGATTTAATTGTTCCCTCCCCTTTCTGGGTGCACATTAGATGATTTGCCAGGCCAATACACTGATGTACATATCCTGCTCTCCTTTAACACAACTGGATTTTAGTGTATGCTCACTAACCCTTTTAGAAGTAGACAAGGTTTTAAAAGCTTGTGATTTAGTGTGAAGTGCAGATATAAAACTCCAAAGCTGAGCAATCATTGCTATTGGAGAGCTATTTCATTGCCAGTGGGCTACAAAAGAGACCCCTAAGCAAACTGGTATCAAATCATGCATATGGCATATATATGTGACCCTGTAATAAAGGGGAGAGTGAGTACATGAGCATCTGAGAGGGCACATATGCTCAAGGAAGAAGGAAGGAGCTATACCGAGTAGCAATTACTCGCTCTGCCTCAAGGGACCAAATCCTTATCTGAGTTGCAGAAGAGTCTGCCTAAGCCTAATGAGAGGTGTTCTAACATAAAGGACTGGACTCTCTCTTGCTATTTTTAGTGTTTTCTTTCTCTAGCAGTTTTCTTCTACACCTTCTTTGGGGAAACAAATCCAAACATGGGGACAGACTCCTGACAGATCAAAGGGAAAGTGGTCAACTGGTTTCAGGAAAGCCACAAGTCATTTAGAGACTGAGGATTTGGTGATTTCTCTGTTCAAGTAAATCAGCTTCTTTTCAATCAGGAAGATAATGAATTAGGGCTGCAGATACTTGTGGCAAAGCTTGGTATTAAATTGTTATGTTCCAATGCATGGCATGGAACGTGTTGTCATTGACATTTTAATGACCTTTTCTGTCTGGAGCTCTACTTGAAAATCAGTGGCTTGATGAGGCTCATCACTGCAAATACTTAAGCTGACTTAGTGACAAAGTGGGGAAAGGTATGAACAAAAGGAAATTATAAAAAGCAAGCCCTGCTCTGGCTTTTATAAGCAAAGGAAGAGCAGAAATTTCTGCTCTTTTTGCAGTCCATGTAGCCCCTGGTGTGGTTCCTCCCACTCTCTTCTGGGGAACAGAGCCCAAAGGAAGAAGGCAGTCAGCTTGCTGAAGCAGGCAGCAGAGCTGACCACTGCTGAATAGGGAGCTCATTAATGAGAAACATGTTCTGTGTACAGAAGGTGCCTAGATTGAGTACATGTATTAAGAGCCAGCTCCTTTTACAGCTGACTGTCCCTTTCAGTCACTCTCACTGGAAGGAGAGAGAAAAAATTGCTCCTGTATTCTCACGTGATTTCTAGGGTCACTTGAACTCTCAAATACAAGTTTATACCATTGAGGAAGGATGGATTAAAAAAAAAGAAAAAAAAAAAAAGGACTGTTTTTTCATGGTGGCTGTTAACTATGCAAGGGGACTCTTCAATCTGGGGCTTTTTATTCCACACCTCATTTCCACTGTTTGATTTGAAACATATAAAGACAAAATTCCTCTTTAACATTTTATTTGTCTATTAAAAAAAAAAAAAAAATATAAGCAGGTGTCTTACCNTCTTCAATCTGGGGCTTTTTATTCCACACCTCATTTCCACTGTTTGATTTGAAACATATAAAGACAAAATTCCTCTTTAACATTTTATTTGTCTATTAAAAAAAAAAAAAAAATATTAGCAGGTGTCTTACCGAAGCCCTCTCCCTGCATAACATTCTCTAAGAAACAGCCTAAACACAAATCCCTCAAGAGCAGAAACTGCACATTCTTAGTCATTCTAAAGGTGCAGCCAGGGCTGGGGGCTCCTGGAGCCTGGCAGGTCCCACCACACTAACCCCAGCAAAGGGGAAAGACTGCTAGGGTACAGCTCTAGCCCGAGGCATCTGTATCCCTGAGCCAGAGATGAACAGCCTGGACTGAAATGGGAGTCCTGGGCCACTGAGCAGGGGTGGGGAAAGGAAGCTCCGTGGGAGGCTGGGCAGGGAGAGCAAGGCTTGGTAATACCCTCAGGGCCTTGGAAACAATTAAAAGAACCGAAGTCATTTACTTGTCAAGATGGATGCTTTAAAATTAGTCTCCTGTATTAAGGGTTTAAACAGGCTTTCAGAGAGCCTTTGCCTACTAATCTAATTCGACTTTTTATCAGGCATTGCAGCACTGTTTCATGAGGAAGTCCTGTAGCATTATGCCCAAAGCAGTAAGCAAGCACTATCCCATCAGAAGCGAACTCAAATGATAGCTATCACATAATTAATTAACAGACATCTTTATACCATTCAAAATGGCCACGGAATACTGCTGTAACATCTGTGACACCACTGGAACTGAACTACAGGTATCAGCTGGGTCTGCAGGAGTGCATTTGTTTGTAACAAAATCTAGACTTTCACAGCCCTAGAACATTTTTCTGTCATGTTAAGGTGGAGTTTAAGTTTTCTTCATGACAAATATTTCTAGGCTGCAAGTAATAATTACCTTTGCTAAACCTTTAAGTTTGCTAATTTATCAGTCAAGATGAGAAATTTCAGAGTTGCAACTGAAGTTGAAAGCCCTATTTAGTGTATGTTGCACAGAAATTACTAACAGCATAAGAATTTTACAGGGTGTCTATCTCCCCACCACTGGAATAAGCACAACTCCAGCTGATGTCTCCTCTCCTTAATGAAAATCTCTCGCATTTCTTGGTAACAGTAAGATTTGACCCCCTCCAAAAGAAAAAAGAAAGACAAAAAAGAGGAAAAAAAAAAGGGAAAAGAAAAAAAAGCCAACCTTGGAAAAAAGGCAGAAGCTATGAGAACTTAGGAAATACTGACCTAGAAAAAAGAAAACTTCCCGAGGGAGAACAGTAGTTCACAGTAATGCTATAGGGTGTTTAGTGCAGAGAGCCACATAAAGTGCTAAAAGTGAAACCAGAGCTCTCTTTCTAAAGCAGAACAAAGCTGGCATATTAAGTAATGACTGTACGTCTCCAGTTCCCTCTGATGCAGGGAGATAAAGGCTCAGACTTCCTATGTGGGCTTCGTATCATTCACAACTTCGAGCCATTGGATGGTTTCAAAATACCTTTGAAAACTGTAACGTTTTTTGTTACAGTTAGGCTCCTTGTTAACCAGTGGTCTGTCCTAGCTGCTCATGGCATCTGGTGCTATCATCTGTGAGGGGCTGTTGCTATTATTAAGAGGTAGTTGTACGTAAGAACTACACTGAATGAATTTGAAGAGAAATATGTTCTCTGTCCCAAACACTGTAGGCTAAAGAGAGGCAGGATACATTAACACAGTCTAAGATAAAGGTGCAGGTCAACAGACGAATTGTGATAAAAGGAAAGAGAGAGAACTAATCAAGGGTCAAGCTCACAAATGTATGCAGAAAGCTTTTAGATGTGCAAATAGAGTTTTGATGGCATCAGATGGATGTAAGAGGGATCGTTAAGCTGGCAAGTGGCACAGAGAGGGGAGAGGAGAAAAGAGGAGAGAGTAGTAAGCAAACACTAGAGTGGAATTCTGAGACAGAAACACGAGGACAGTACTTCTGTCAGTTGTGACAATGAAAAGACTCTGATGCCAGGAGTGAAATATGAATTAGACTGCCTGCCTGAGTCTCACTGGTTCTCTGAGAAGAGCCAGGGTGGAGAGCTGTAGAAGGGCACTGTAGTGTCCTTTGTTTATGCCAATATCAACAATCCCTTGTGTGGGTTTTAGGATGGATTCAGGGATTCTCAAAAAACATGTCCTTTGTGGGTCCTTGTTCTGACAGCAGTGACAAGTGTAACTCAAGACCAAATGGTAAAGCCCAACCAGTGCACCTATCAGAAGCAAGGAAGGGGTGTGTGGCACTGAGTTAGCTTTGTGACTTCTCAGGTGTTCCCCAAGGCCACCAGGGAATTCTAAAATTACAAAACTGAAGTTATGTTTCTCTTAGCCTCCATTTCACCAGCTCTAGGCCAGCCCTGGTAGCCAGCCAGCTCAGCTGGTTAGACCCCTGTCCTGTTTCAGCCCCTAGAGCTACATGATATCTCAGAAAGCACCCCACCCTCCTTTGCTGTTCACATCCATTTTTCTCCCCCTGCAAGTTAGCTCCATGGTTGGGTTTTTGAGTCTGTGTGATGGGCTTGCACTGACAGACCTTTAATTTCTCTAGCTGCATTTACATGCACAGACTTATAAACTCAAATGAGTGTACTGCATAAGCCCTGCTTCACCTTTGCAAGACATCCAGCAACATCTGGATGAAAGACAGAAGCAAGGTCACTGTTAGCTGCTGCTGGAAGAGCAGGGTGGTAGAGGTCAGCTAGAGGTAGCAAAAAGTATAATCCCATACTGTGGAAAATAGAGTGCAAATGTATCTGTATCATGATGCTTCTGCTGCCCCTTTTCAGTGACCAGCCTCTGCAGCTCTTAGTTCCCAGGTGTATAAATTGTCCTCCTTGTATTACTGCTTCAGTTTGCTCTTCCTTTGGATGCTCACACAGTGGTGAAATGACCCTGACAGCTGCACATCAATGCTCAGATGTGTGGGTGAGCACCCTTTGGCTTTGGGGAGTGCTGAACCAGAGTGACACTCACAGGCACAGCCTTCAGGGAGGTCAGTATGGCAAGTGTTAAACCAAAAAGAAGACTATGAAGCTAGATGGAAGACATAATAATCTTAAGTGGAGGAAGACAATAAATGGCAAGAGCGGTTAGCCACTCTTACAGACTTCAAGGATACAGTAAAACTACATTAATTGTAATTTTAACTGTTGCTTACCCTGTATCAATCAGAGTAATTCATTCCAGTTACTTATGACACTCAAACCACACTAAAAATCACCAACAGTGTGAATTTATAAGATCTATTTTGCTGTGGTAGTATTAACGGTTTAGGCGGAAAAAAACAAAAGGTACGTTTCAACACAAAAGCCATCTGAGCCTTTACTATAGAAGTAATAAGGCATTTATTATTTCAAGAGCCCTGCATTCACAATATCCCCTTTTTCAAAGAAAACACCCCTTCCTTCCCATTTTTTTATGAGGCTAACTTGTAGTATGTCACCACTGTGAGACTTCTGAATGTGTTCAGAACAAGACAATAATAGTAAGCCACAGATGAATGATGTGTAGTAAAAATCAATAAACCTTATAACTATTCACTAAGGGAACTGATTTTATGCCTATAAAAATAAAACAATTATAGCAATATTAATGGCAGATTCATCATAGTAATATAAAAGTCCAAGTGTGCTTGTCTGTTGGGAATCTTTAATTCATCCTTCTGTATTAAGTATTCACAAGGTAGAAGAAATGGAACCAACTTCAAGAACAACCTTTAACTTGCAGTAATTCACCCTGTCAAAAAAAACCCCCAACAAACACAAAACAAAAACAACCAGTAAAACTTCAAAAACCAGTTTTGACAATCAATGTAACCACGATATGCAGAAAAGGAAAAAAGTTAAAGCCTCAAAAACCTGACCAGTAAATTTGATTTTTTTTCACATCATGATTAATGATTTCATGTTACTGTGTACTGTGTTAACTGCATTGTAACAAAACAGGTGGTATAGCCACATAAAATATTTATCTTGTGGTAATGCAGGTTAGACACAGCAAAGGAATTTTTTTTTTTAACTGACAGGTCCTCTGTTTTTAGGCATCTATTCATTTTTGGGGGGAAGGGCAATACAGATATTATAGGAAAAAAATTGCCTATAATTTATAGCATACAGAGCTGCTCTAAAACAGGTATTAGAGACTTCAGTTCCACTAATACCATCCAAAGTGTTACCATGGGCCTTTTTTGAGCCTATCAGGGTCAACAGAAAGAGGTCCATCTGCCATCTGGCTTGGACTCTGCATTGCCCTCTGGGAGAGGACAATGGCACAGGCCCAGCAGAAGCATGACTAGGAGCTGTGCCATTGCTGCACCCTCTGCTATCTACAGCTATGACACATCTTTCAAAGTGGCTCAAGAACACCCAGAAATCAAAAAAATAAAAAAAAAATTTAAAAATCAAAGTTTTTTCATTATTCTGATTGCCAAATTATTTAAGGCAAGTAAAAAAATGAAAGCATTTGATATAGGTTTTACATAAAATAAACTAGGTTACAGCATAAAACAAGTAAACAGGTAATGGCATTAAAGTCTCTCCTCTAAATCTGGGTAATTGTAAACATTAAAAAAAAGACTGCAGGACTATTCAAGTAATAGAACAATCACAGATGTCTTCTCATATGCAGGCTATTAGGTTATCTGCCATTCAAGATTATCAAAAAAGACATTTCATTATTCACAGATGCTCATTATCTCCATTTAAAATCTATACATTATATACAACACAGTTTTTGTGGTACTAGAATCCCCATGCCTTCCAAAGGTATATTTTTCACAATACACAATTACAATGAAACAGTGAATACAGTAACATTTTACACTGATGCATCTTAATAGGAACCACCAAATAGACATCTACATTGTACCAAAGTGTCATCACAGTTAGCCTCTCTGAGAGCTTGTGGGAAATACCAGAAGGGTATGCAAGGTTCAGGCACACTGATACATAACATTATTTATTTACAATTGGAAAGGAAAAAAGAGAAAAGAAAAAGGAAAGGAAAAAGAAGAAGAAGAAGGAGAAGGAGAAGGAGAAGGAGAAGGAGAAGGAGAAGGAGAAGGAGAAGGAGAAGAAGAAGAAGAAGAAGGAGAAGGAGAAGGAGAAGAAGAAGAAGAAGAAGAAGAAGAAGAAGAAGAAGAAGAAGAAGAAGAAGAAGAAGAAGAAGAAGAAGAAGAAGAAGAAGAAGAAGAAGAAGAAGAAGAAGAAGAAGAAGAAGAAGAAGAAGAGGAAGAAGAAGAAGAAGAAGAAGAAGAAGAAGAAGAGAAAAGAAACAAACAGCCTTTTGCAGTTAACGCCTTCTAAACATGACAAATACATATCTCCATTTAGTGTGTGGTTCGCAACTTAGCAGCAGACCCTGTGTGCGAGCCTTGGTACTGATACAAAAAAAGTAAAGAATATATATATATTTTTATATATATATGTATATATATATATACGCATATATATATATATATAAAAACAGAAGTCTAATTACAGCAACATTTGTTACTCTGTGATAAAATCTGCAATTTACAAAAATGAAATGACTGGTTTTTGCCTGCCATTAAGGCATTTCAAATTAACACCATGGAACTGATGTCTGTAATAAAGCGCTTCCTCATGTGATCCAGTCACATGACAATGTTCATCCCCAAATTCATCATTCTCTGAAAAGAGAAAGAAGAAGGTTTTAGTAAGCAGCATCCTTTCCTCACATTTTTTTTCCTGCACATTGAATGCATCATGAAATGAAATCTGTACAAGTATTCTCAAACCCAAGAAGAAAAGACAGTAAGCCCTGTCCTCATCCCTCCCCTGCCAGGAACACATCCTGAGGAGTAACCTGTGCCAGGATTTTTCTTCTGGGTTCTGATACCCTATCACCCATCAGCTCTTCCAGGGCTACAAACCTTTCTCACTCAAATAATTCTAGCTAATGGTTGCTTGTTTCAGCATCATAGCTTTCAGACAGACACCTGGAACATGGAACTTCACACTTCTATTTGATACATTAAACTCTGAGTCTTAACATGGCAGCAGTGAACAAAACCCTAATGTTAAAAGATGCTTTGGAATTTTCACTTGATAAGGAACCATCATAATACAGAAGTTTTCCTCTTGACAACCTAGTAAATAACTGAGAGGCTTTCAGGCATGTAATGACATGCCTGACATGGGTATGCAACTTAATGTATGACATTAAGTTGAATACCCATGTATGGCATGTATGACATGGGTGTGTAACTTAAATATGAAATCATCTCTCATGGGCTCCCAAATAAACCTCTCTAAAAGCAAGATCAGCAAGCCAGGTAGACTGGCAGAATAGATAAAATCCTAATTTTTTCTGGTCAAGCATGGAGCCAACTGAACATTATTTTTAAACTCATTTTATTAAAAATTTGGATCTCATAA
The DNA here is from genome assembly GCA_013397555.1 of Urocynchramus pylzowi. Lineage (NCBI taxonomy): Eukaryota > Metazoa > Chordata > Aves > Passeriformes > Fringillidae > Urocynchramus > Urocynchramus pylzowi. The sequence goes on from VZRH01006602.1 coordinate 107,625, forward strand.
ATTGTATTTCATAATCTCTTGTTTTAATACCAATCCTTAAAACACACTCCATGGAAAATCTCAGAAGACTCGTTCTTTCTTAATGACCTATATTACAATTAAAGAACACAACTAAGGACAAAATGTCATTCTCAGGAGAGCAAAACTGCAAGTAACCTAGAGTGCAAAGTTTTCCCTCAACCTTAAATGCTGTGTCACACAAGGAAATGCACACCAGCAGGCTAAAAAAAATCTGTGATTTGCGTTCTCCTCTCTATGTTACAATATATAATTTATTGGCTATTTACCTTCTTTGTGCAGGAAACATACCAGATGCAGATGCCTGTGCAGCCACCTGCTGAGTGGCAACAAGGGCAGCAGAGGTCAATCCTGAAAGAAAGAAGAAACAAAGGAATGTTGATGTACCTCTGGTTTTAATGGATTTTTGTGGTCAGACGAATGGTAGGAAGGATCTCTAAGGCAAACAACCAGAAAAGGTAGGGGTGGGGTCTCACTACATAAATAATAAACATTGCAGGCAACATTGTTAAGAACAGCCTGCCCAGTATGATCAATATACGTTTCTGTAATAAACTGAATTGTCTTTGATAGATATTCTACAAGAAATTACAGCATTTTTACTTACTGCATTCCTTTCCAAATACTGCACTGCATGATGCTAAGTGGTTTGTATGAGAGTTCATGAATAGGAAGCTCAGTAGAAATAATAGGTATCAGGAAACAACAAGAATCAAAAGTCACAGTGAATTACAGAAAGGACATGCCAGCTGCTCAGGGTACAATACTTTCATAATAACTTACCATTTTTACAGTTTTGCTACTGAATAAGCATAATGCATCCCAAAAGGCATATGGAATCACTGAATCACACTGAGAAATGTCAAGACTTTTACACAGGAAAAATAAGTGCTGAGGCACCAAGTCAATGTAAAGAAGAAATGTCATTTAGCCACCAATTGTGGTAGCACATACTTTGCTGCATGGGAGGAAACCTCCTTTTAATTCAGCTAGAGTCTGTGGTTAGAGAAAAAGCATTCAAAGAATGGTATAAAACCTAGGGAGAATAAATTGTATCTCACTGTGCTGCTTTTTTCCTGACTGCAACTTTGTGCATGCATTTGCCAAAATACAAAGAGTCCTCTTTCAAACAGTCAAATTATAACAAGCACAAACCCTTGTGACTGCAATGCCTTGTACATAAAATATGTTCAGTATAAAAAGCTTTTGTCTTTGCTATACTTCCTTCATTGCTTACACAACCCTAATTATACAAAAAGGAGGTTGTTTAGTTTGGATATTTTACTGCCTTTCAGCCAGCTAATGTCAGTTTGCAGGAGGAATCAAAACATTCATGTGGATGACAGCCTAACTGGTACATCTTTAATAATGTTCTGACACCCAGTTTTGGAAACAAAACTTGGTATTTCTCAGACATGAAGCTATTAATTTATTGCTAGTACATGCTGTGAATTTTCAAACCCTCTTCCTAAATGTAAAGCACTTCTGTTCTAACAGCGGGCTCTCTATTCAAAATGATTCACGTAGGCACAATTTCCAGTGTCAAGGCAACAATTCCATGATGCAAGCTAATCCCACCCATTGACAATTTTCTGCTCACCTTGAAATGGGTCATACTGTCCAGGTATAAGGGGGTAGCCCATTCCAACGTGTGTATGGTGGTGTGTATGGAGATGCCGCTGGCTGAAAGGAGAATGGCGGTCCCGTTCCCTTTCTGCTTCCCGCTCACGCTCAGCTGGTGATTTTTCCACAGGCTAGTAACAGAAAGTGAAAGAAAACTGACATGAGAACTTTAAAAGGGATGAAATCCCAACACAATCATGTGCCACTACCTGTCAAAAACTTTTTGAACACAAATGATGAAGCTTACTTTTTCTGAAGAAGTATCTCTACAGGACTATTTGCACTTGATTCTATTATCAAGCTAATCTTTCTGAATAATGAAAGATTTCCCAAGGCACAAAGATTTTGAGGGAACACACTGCATCTTGAAGACACAATGGTGACTTCTAGTTTTGGGCTCCCTAAGCTCAGCTGGCTTGCCAAGGCCTCAACAAGGTGAGCTGCTGGAAATGCTCAACCTTCTAAAGCTCTCTGGGAAACAACTTTGACTGAATAGCAGAAAAACCTTTCAGAAAATGGTATGAGAGCCAGTGACTTGCTCACAATTAAAACCAGCAACAACTTATCTGACAGTAAAATAACAGTATTTGTTCCAACTTTGTAAATCCCGTTTGTAAATCTTCAGAAATGGGGGCTGTTAATCAGCTACTTGGAAAATGTGAATTCTTGGCAAATACAAGGAGGGGATATTATCAAATCCCATAGCCCAACTTCTCATTTCATTATGTTTCCAGAAAGGAGGTTCCTGTTTAACTGCAAAAATCTGTGCACCAGGAGGTACCTCTGAATCTGCATTTCTATATGAGTCTATTCAAGACAGGAAACTCAGCACAGAACTGTGTTAGATGCGTTACTTCCAGTTTATGCCACAGAAGCATTCTGACTGTGAACTGCTTTTATTGTAAGCAGTACTATAAAGAAGAATCATGCACTCATAGCTTGATGCCAGATTGCGTGCTTCCCACAATTATGTTCCTCCTCTACCCCTTCCTGTATGTGACACTCTCCAGGTAAGAACAGACGAAGCCTTACAACGGGTGACTTGCTGCGATACTGGTTGGCATGCTGCTGGAGCAAATCCAGTGCTTTGGACTCAGTGGTTGATTTTGCATTGATGCTCGGGCTGGTATTGACCTTCTCTGCCTCTTCTCTCCCTGACATCTTCCCATAAACTGGATAATGAAATCCTGGAGAGAGATAGGCCCCTGCGGGTAAACAATAAATACCACATCAAGTTACTGTTTTTACATTTTGATTATATCAAGGTAGGAGGAGAAAATATCAGAACTGACAATTACGTCAAAAGTAGATCACGTGACTAGCAAATGGCACGACTGCTCTTCACTTTCATCACCTAATTTACCCTGATGAATGGAGGTTATAAAGAGGGTTGAGTTGATAACCGTTTCAGATGTTTATGGGTCCTCTTTAAGTAAAAGGAATAGTAACTATAATGGTTCTGACAGTAAGTGCTTAGAATATTTTTATAGGCAATAAACTATCTGTCAGTCTAACAGCAACAGCAGACTGTCAAGTGTTGAGAAACTTGAGAGTTCATAAAAGGAACATCTTGTATTAAACCAGTTTCATCTACAGAACGTTCCCCGGTGGAAGCACAAGCAACACAACATCACCCATGAAGCTTCTAATTTAGCCTAGCTACTAACAGAAATATTGAAATGCAGGCTTTACTGAACCTGAGAATGCAAATCTTAACTAGCACACGAGGCAGGTTTCGGAATACATACCAGGGTAGCTGTGCATTAGGACAGGAGAGACTGCGCGATAGGCTGGATGGTTGGGATCGTACATCTGCGGATACGGATAAGCATGCAGGTACTGGATGTATGACTGATGCTGACTCATTGGTGAGGAAACTGCTACTCTAGCACCCCGAGAGTCCTTCCAATTTACAGGAGTCTTTTGATCATCGTTTTTTATCTTGCTCTCATCCACTGATTGAGAATCAGAACGCTTGACCTCTTTGGGCTCCTCTTTAATGCTTGCTAATGAGACAGGAAGGTTAGGCAGGGAACTTTCCTTGTTAGGTGTTTTTCTAGGGCTGTCTTCTTTTAACTTTTTCTCACGATCAAGTTCTTCCTTTTGCTGATCAAGGTATTTGGGCTGATAGACATAATGATGCCATGTTCGTGAATCTGGATCCTAACAAAGAGGAGAAAAAAATTGTTCTGAACTTAGACGTGGAACTAAGTTTGTTATTGATATTTCCCACATTTCAGTTAATGTATTTTTAATAGCTGTTTTAATACCATATCCCGATTACATAGAGGAGAGGTTTGCTTGCCACAGAGTGCCTCGAGCTCAAAGTCAAACCAATATTCCCATGAAGGAGTAAGAGTCTATTATCAAAATTTAATTCAATTGCTTCATCTTATATCCTTCTTCATGCCTTTAACTAGTTTAATCATGAAATACATGTGCAATGTAATGAAGTTCTGAGACCATGTTATTCATAAAACATTTTAATTAAAGCCCACAGAGAGACTTTTCCCACTAGAGAGCAAAAAGTATCTGTGAACCACAAAATTAGAGCTGGCTAATGATATGCCAGAGTACTTAGAATACCTGGAACAATGAACATGAAAAGCTGATCTAGCTGGCAAAATTCTAATGCTGCCTCCAGTATTACAAACATCCAGGAATTAGTGGAAGTCAAACATTAAAGCAGACTTCTTCAGCTGACAATCTTATTTTAAGTTTGTAAAGTTACAGGTCGGTGAGTATTTACTGGATCGGAATCACATGTTTTAAAGAACGTGTACTGGGCACTGTAAATACTTTTTAAAGTAACTTATTACACAGATGAGTTTATAAACATGTTACAGAACTAGAGGGGGCAGTTATTCACAACACCACACCCAATGGGTATGGAGAAGTAACAGAAGACTTCCTTTTCTAATACAGGATATGCAAGAGCTAATTGTCAACATTTTCTCCAACTGACAGACATTTATGGCACACGCCACTGAGATATAAGCACAGAATAAACGCTTGGACAGTCTGGTTCAAATGCTCACTTGAATCAGCAGAAATCTTCTCCTACTTAGGGCTGTACCATCCCACTTCCTTTAGAGCTCTCTACTCCCACTCCCCTGATCCCACTGTACCTTGAAAGACAGCCTGTAAGGGTGAAGTCTGGGATGTACCATACACCAGAACATGAAAGCATCAAGCATTGAGGCTCTAGTTCAGAGCACAGAGACAGTTGCATTGCCTCAAATGAAGGCGATGTGACATCTACGAGGGTCAGCATGAAGCCACTGGATAAAATTCTGGTCCCACTGAAGTCAATGGCAAAACTATCACTGACTTCAATGGAGAGAGGATTTCATCCATTGTGTAGGTCTGTAGGGGCTTGAGGTTGGTTGAGGAGAGAAGGGGAACTTAACTGCTTCAGAAAGGTCACCTTGGGTTAAGATAAAGAGCTGTGCTTTAAGCCAACTCTTCAAAGAACCAGCTCACCCATCTTTAGTAAATGCCAACTGTCATTTAACAAGAAAAAGAAACACTTCAAACCATGTTTCAAATCTACTTTAAGTCCTCTCACAATGAAAGCTGCTTATTTTGCTTGAAATTTCTCATTTCTGAACTAAGCAAACTGCTTAGAATTTACATCTAAAAGAGAAATCTAATTCTATTTTATTCATGCATATAATTTAAAATAGTCTGTTCAGGTTGTAAGCCTGCGCTCTGTCATCACCTTACTAGACTTTTTATTTATTTTTTTGTTCTTTTCAAACAGCTCAATGGGAAGGTTTATTGGTCTATTCACAGACTACAATACAATCCAGCATGAAAAAATGATGGTGGAGCTTGTTTGGCTGCAGAGGTAGAAGAACTTGGCAGAATCAGAAAGAAAATCTCACGACCTAAAACATAAGCCAAGACACTCTTGTTCCATTTCCTGTGATCTCACCTGTTTAAATCTTGTGGTTGGATCTACTCCTGTTTGCTTCATTGAGTCCATAACAGATTTCATCTCCACAGCCTCCTTTATAAGCTGGTGGTTTTCCATTTGTTTGGCTTTGAAAGTGTCGGACTGAAGCTGCTGCTGGTGATTGGAAAGGATCTGTGATTTGCTTGTCTCCTCACCTTTGTTAGGTACTGATGACCCTATTTTAGTGTTATTTTTGCTGGACTCCGGAGTTGAAGGGGCCTTTGAAATAGTGGCAGATGGAATATTCTTCTGCTTGTTGTCATCCTTCCCAATCTCTTTCAAGGGGGGGTCATTCTTCCTTTCACAGTCCCTCCCACTTTGTGCCATTTTCTGTTCTGCTAGTCTCTGGTCCTCATAGTATTTTTCATACTGCTGCCTGTAAGCAGGGTTGGAGGCCATTAAGGACTTTTGGTCCATATAGAGCCCATAGGCATACTGTCCATAATAAAGTGACTGAGCAAGTGCAGGGTGTCTTTGAGTTATTACTGACTGATGTTGTGGCTGCAAATTGGAGGAAGTGCTTTCACTTTTCTTGGCATCTGACGATTCTGCCTTCTCTTTCTTTTCAGCCTCTTCCTCAGCCTCTTTTTTAATCTTCAGCCCCTGTGGGGTACCGCTGTTCCCAGCTGCTGGGGCACTGACCTGTCCAGAGTGCAAGTAACTTGGGGAATAGTAAGGATCATAGCCATGGTAATAGGGAGAATGAGACTCTTTTGCTTGAGCTGATTGTGCTGTGGTTGAAGAATGTCCTTTTACAACACCATCCTTATTAGAAATAATATCTGATGGAGAGCTGGCCTTTGACCTCATGCCCTCTGACCTGCTGTCAGAGCCACCATCATCAGCTGCATCAGAAATATCTGAGTAAGCAGGGCTGTTGGTTTTAGCGGCCGTGCTGTCTGCGCCATTCTGTGTCAACACGTGCAGTGGGGCCATGGCAGATTGTCCATTCACCAAAGTGCTGCATTCCATCCTGGAGGCACTCCCTATGGAAGGGCTGGGCGCATTGTCTGTGAATGTGTAAACTTTATCAGCTTCAGCCTTAATACTTGCCATCCTGCTCTCTTGAGACTCTGACAGTCCATTAGCTAGCACTTCATTCTTGTTGAGATGGTCCTTTAAAAAATGTCCAGATAAATCTTTTCCAGACCCTTTTGAATCCTCCAGCTTCCCCAGCTTAGAATCCATTTTGGGGCTGCCCGTCTCTTTGCTTTCTTTGTCCTTCAGCTTTCGCTTCTCCTTTTTCTTTTTGTCTTTGAGTGATGTGAGAGCTGGGTTTACAGTGCTTGGCTCTCCCATAATTGTGGGCTTTGGTTGAATGGGTTTCAGTGGAGGGCTCTTTGGTGTAGCCTGAACAATAGTAGTTGTTAGAGAGGGCAGTCCTGGTATTGTCCCTGTAGTGGTGGTTGTAAAGGCTGTAGTAGGTATAGCTATTAACTGGGGAGGAGTTGGTGCTGGTGCTGGGGCAATGGGCCTGGCTGTTTTCAGCTTGGAAAGGTTTTTATCCACTTTGCAATTGTTTGATTTCTTGCCTTTGTCACCCAAACTCTTCTTGTCAATTAACCCTTCAGCCTCCAATTTCGGCATTTCGGTTTGCAAATTGCCATCTGCTACTGAGCAATTATCCAGTGTGACTGCCATGTTAGAAATTACGGGAAGGCTGTTCAATTCACTGTTCAGACCCTTCTTTTTACCAGAATTCTTGCCAGTTTTGGAACTGATAACGGAACCAGGGCCATTGCTGGTCAGTTCCCTCTTTCCCTTGGGGGTCCCTGGGGTAGCAATGGAGGAAGGAGATGTCGGTGCTTTTAGTGGATCAAAGCCTGGCAAATTTGTGCTTTGCTCACTGCATTCAAGTGCCACATTACTCAGTGCTTCCTCACAGTCTGAAATTTTGTCTTCACTGTCAGGCTCAAATTCCAGTTTGTTTTCTGGGTCTAAGTGTGCATGAGCCTGATGGTAACGTAATCCATTAATGTGCTTGTATTTCTTGTTGCAGTTGGGGTGAGGACAGTCAATCAGCACTGGGGAAGAGCAGCCTTGGTCCAAAAAAGTAGTCTCAGGTTTCCCCTGTGGGGTGGTGGGAGTGCTTCTAGAGTTAGTACGAATGCGTTTTCCAGACTTATTGTCCTCTGAACTGGAGTTCAAATCCAGCTCCATAGGAGGCTTAGTTTTCCTCTTGTTTGTGGAAGAGGGGCTGGCTTTGACTTCATCCATGGCGCAGTTTGGGGGTGTTCTGCGCCCACTTGAGTTAAGGCTGCCCCTCCTCCCCTTGCCATTGGCACCACCTCGGTTTTTATTCTGCAGTCCTCTGGACTCTGCAAAACTCGCATCATTCCCAGGTACAGCTGCAGCTGCAGCGGACCTTGCCCGCTTTCCCCTGCCCCGTCCTCCACGCATTTCCAGGTCACTTGTCGGCGACTCACAAAACCTGTGCAAACAATAGATTTCATCAGCAGGAGCTATGAACTGAAAAAATAAAAACCACCACCGGGTCCTGTAAGAGAACGTACTCACACGTTAAAGGAAAGATGTCCTTCTGACAAATGAGAATGTTACAGTGTCAAAGGCAAAGCCATTAAAAAAGGACAAAAATGGTAAGGACACATCCACCTGGTTAGAACAATGGAGCAAAAAATTTTCCTAACTTAAAGAAATGCATTTTGAAATTAACTGCTCTCTGACTGAATCCCATGTATTTCCCCTTCCCTCTCAAAAATACAAAAGAGCTTCCACCCCACGTTTCACTCTGGAAGAGAGAACTACTCATTTCACTCATGCATGTTTTCAATTATAACCAGCTGTGCTTTATTAATCTCTGTACATTCTCTTGCCTGAGATTAGGGGTTAAAATACAGCAGAGAAAAAACAGACTCAGAATGTTTGCCTACCTAGGAGGGGCCCAGTCATGCTTTGTGCAGTCCAACAGTGTTCCCACATAAGTCTTGTTCCTCCATGTAACGTTTACCACCAGGACACCTGTCAGTGAGCAAAAAATAAAGTATTATCACACGTTAGAACAATAATTGGGGTAGGCTTTTTGTTTTTCTCTTTTTTTTTTTTTTTTTTTTTTCCCCCCTGACCTTCCCTCACAAAGTAAGATGTTTACTCTCATGTGCTTTCAAACCCTCTGGTCTGTATTCTTCCTCTTTTCTGGTTTCAGTGACCTCAAATTAAAACCCACAGGAAAGACTGCAAACGACAAAGAACAAGAATGTGTGCATGCATGTGTGTGTGTGTAAGACAGCTTGCCTGTGTGACGGTGTGTGTGTAATCAAGATACAGCTGACAGAAGGAAATGGGTTTTGCCATGTCCTGCTGTAAAACAGCAACACTCACCTCTTAATTTTGCTATTATTGCACATAATTGCTTTCACTTGGCAGCCAGCCAGCATAAACTAAGCACCAGTTACAGTGTTTAAATCAGAAGGTGACTGAGAAGAATAATCTGCTTTGCTTTGAACAATATGATAATGATGCTTCTATTTACTTGAAATTACTCATATCCAAAGACACAAACATATACACATATGCACTGCAAGTTTTGTTCAGCAGATATAGCTCAAAAAAATGTATTATTTGCCTTGCTTTTGCTTCTGTGGAAAGTGAGGGACTAGATATGAAACTTCAACCATATTGCAGTGAAGGTAGGAGTAATTGCAATATATATTTATATAGGAAGAGGGATCCTTCAAAAAACCTACTGTAATTTAATTGCTTTTCCACTTACGACTTTTATTAAATGCAGATTTGCCTGCCTAAAGCAGAATTCTAATTTTGTTTTATTTGAATTATCCTTGCAAAATTTGTGAATGATAAGGTTATTGTAAGTAACAAGAAAATAAATGTGGGGCATGTCATTCAGATGTTTTCAGGTTGCCCTCAAATGCTTCTTCACATAATTTATCATCATGTTTATGGACTAGCCAGCATAATGACCCCTTTAATTCATTGACTGCCACAGATAAACAGAAGGTAGTATTATTGAACCAGACATCTCTTCTCATTCGAACACACACTGAAATAAGAAATACATTTATCTAACAAAGAAAGGCACAATACAAAATGTTCCAAATTTATGAGAGGCGTGAAGACACCAACTCGCAGCTGACAGCCTTGTTTTTCCTCTACACTTCCCTTATTCTATCTGCAGCATCTCTGTAATAGATATGATTATGGCGTTGTGCCAGAATGTTTCCAGCCCATCTTTTTGCTTTGTCTTACCAGTGCAATTTCTAATTTTGCACTAAAACCATCCCTCTCTGCTGCACTGAGGTGAAGTTAACATACAAGCAGCAGCTTATTCCCTCAGGGGTCTTTTAACAGCAGGGGAAGTATTTTAAATGTTGTTAGCAGAGGTACCAGGGAAGAAGGGATTTCCTTGAAAATTCTCTGTAACAGATTTGAAATTTATCCCCCATATGATTTTTTCACTGCAATTAGTCGCACACTAGAGTGAACTGGTCTGAAGCATGAAAGACAAACTGCACTTCCAGCCAGTGTCAGTCAGATCTTAGAGGGGCCATGATGAAGATGTTTAAGGAGAGACTTGATAGGGCACTTAGTCCCATGGTCTACTTGACAGGGTGGTGTTGGGTCATAGGTTGGACTTGGTGATCCCAGATGTTCTTCCCAACCTAACTGATTGTGTGATTCTGAGATCAGGGTTAAAATGTAATGCTGTATTTTTATGCCTATGCAAACTAGGCAGCCTACAAAGACAAGAAGACTGCTTTATGTTGCCCCTTGCTGCGACATGGAGGCAGCCAGGAGGTGCTGGGGTCCAGGGAGGAGGAGAAGGAAGAGGAGAACAACCTGGTACAACCAAAAGGAAATATCTATTGGTGGAAATGAGGTTTCTTACAATGAGCAACTCTATGTTCCCACTTGTCATTCACAGCCTACAGAAAAGAGATTGTAAAGGTGTTTTCCTGGCAGCCTTGATGCCTCTCTTCCACTATAACAGCTTGTTGTCCGTGACTCTGCAAGGCTCCAAGTGAAAATCATGAGTATTTTCCACTGGTAAATTGTACTGTGGCATGCAGCCCATCTATCTGCAAGCAGTACAGTTGATCCCTCCAGCCCACGTACCAACATTTGTCCAGTCTCCTAAAAGTACCAAGCAACTCTGACATCCCACGGAGTATTACTAAAGAACTATCTTTGTCATTTATTCTTCCCCAGCTAGTTCACTTTCAGCCTTTTTTTAGAAAAGTAATTGTTACTTTGTGGGGATTTTTTGAGTTTGGATTTTAATTTTTTTTTAATGGGGGGGTTGTCTGTTTGTTTTGTTTTGGGTTTTTTTTTCGGGGGGATGTGTTAATAAAGGTTTATTCTCACCTATGTCTCCATCTTCCTTGATACTTTTAATCTAGCCTATCTCTACATGCACTTTATTCATTTATTTATGTACCAGACCTAGGGATAGTTTGTTATCTATTGACAGAAAAGAGGTTAAGGTAGAAGGCATAGAATAGTGAGAATAATAAAAGCCCCTGAAATCAATACATATTTCAATAATTCTATGAAGACATTTAAATGACCTTCCCGTGTAAGAAAGTCAGTATTTCAAAAGCAAACACAAGTAAATTCCTCCCTTAAATCTGCTAAATATAGCATCTCATTAAATTTGTTAGGCTTAGCAAAGGTCCCGTACAAGTAGGAGAGAATATTAATCTGCATGCTGTATTAGCTGTGGCAAGGAACACATTTCCTTTCCCTAGTGGACAGCACATTGCTCAGCCACATGTAAGACTCCACAGAACTGGCAGGGAAGGTAACTTGTTTACTCTTCTAAGATTATGACAGAAATGGGTGAGGAAAATATAAGTAACATGGGAGGTAGGACTGATCTAAGGAAATGTGCATCTGGGAGAGACTTGTTAGGCCAAAGCACCAGAAGATGAAAATGGAGATGACTGTGTTGGTAATCCATGCCATATACTTGATGTAGTGCTGAAGAGAAAGGATTATTCTTCCAAATCAGGGTGTACTGTTTGTCCTGGCACAGTGTTCAAACTCAAACCAAGAACCTCTGCTGAGCCTGCTCTGTCCCAGAGACAATGCCAGAGCAGTGTCCAGCTCGCTCCCAGAATCACCTCTGAGTACACTGGCCATGCAGTCAGGGATGCACTAGCCCTTCTCTGGGTCATTCCAGCTCCTCTCTGTGCACACATGTGCCCACAGACCCCCTCCATCTGGTGAAGGAACATGTCACACACAGGACCAAACCTCTCGGGGGCTGAGTCAAATCATAAGAAGTTCCTGAAATGAGACTTCCTATTACATTAGACTACATATAATGTAGCAATAACTTATTTAACATTGCCTCTTGAACAAGAGAGAAAATGCAAAGACAGTCTGAGAAACCCACAGGTTTCATACTATCTGAAACAAGAGATGCATTTTCACCTTTAAAAAAGCCCAAGAGGCTAAACTTTTTAAAATACCCATTACTGAAGAACGGGAAAAAAAATCACATGCTTGTAATGAAATGTACCTGAGGGTATTTGGAGACTCAAAGCTTCTAATTCAGGAGGAAACTTAGCCAAATATCTAAATCTGTTCTTGTGAGGTTGGATCAAACCAAACGAAGTGAATATATATACTACACACAAATGCTTCTTTGAGCAACTAAGGGTGTTGTCTCAAAGAGTTTGACCAATTACCAGAGCACACTTCACAAGAATTGGTTGTAGTAGAGAAAAACTTATCTCCCCAAAATACGGATATAAATTTCTTGGTTTAATTTGGTTGATCATTCCATTTGCAAACTTTATAACTATTCACAGTTACAGTATATCTGAAATTAGCAATATTTTCTGCAGTCTTCAGTGTCATATGTCCAACATTAAAGCAAAAAAATATGAAAATTAAAAGTTCTGAAGTTACCACCTATGCTACTCTTTATCATTAAACAGCAGACACAGTAAGTTGACAATGTTTTATGTGTGGGAATTACAAAATGGTGTTATAACATAAGAAAATGGTGTAATGTTACCCAGAAGTTTTACAGTTCACATACTGTAGTTTTTCTGCCAAAATCCATTATTAGCCAAGACAGGATCATGTGTAAAAGCACTAATGTATGACAGTGGTACACCCAGGATGTCATCTGATGCCCACCACTGTCAATAGAAGCTCCTCCTTTAATATCAAATGTTGTCAGCCCTTTAGGAACAAGACAAGATTCTGTATTTTGCTGTTTTCCTTCACAGTATGTGTACCACTATGAGCTCTTCTTCTTTACTTATCATAATCATAACCACAATGTTAATGGCAAAAAAAATTTCAGGCAGGAAAAGCTAACACATGCCTATAGGAGCACAAAACCATTTTACATAAGCGCTTCTGATAGGTAATGTACAAAACAGCTGTGACAACTTGTACTTGAATTTTATTATGGAATGAAAGGTCACATGTCACAAAAGTAGTATGTAAGAAAGTAATTTCAGAAACCTATAGCAAAAACCTCACTTTTTATGAGTTCTTTGGATCTGATGTATCTCTTCTTCCCCTGTCCCTTCTTCCTCCTTTTCAGTGACTGCCTAACAAAGGTCAGAACCAAAATTTGCTATTTACTATCACCTATATCTCATACAATGAAATATATCATCACAAGTTGGAAATGAAGTAACTAAACCTGTAGCTAAGAAATGCAGATGTGCTATTTTGACATCAAAACACCACAATCAAAGGCATTTTCAGTACCAAGTAAGGGTATTGTTCATATGGATTACTGTGGCACTGCATGTTTAGCAGACACATATACACTCTTGCAGATGTTCCTTCATTTAAAGAAAAAAAACCCCTGAAGTACCTAGACTAAAACAAATACTAATTTCTTTGTTTTCTTGACTCTGCAATGATCATAAGCCAAGAATGTTTATGTTTGTATCTAAAACTTTGGAAATGAGATCATGTGGTGAGGAATCAAATTATCACATCACTACCTTAAATACGGGCCCCAGCTTTTAAAAATACTGGCTTTAAAAAACAAACATGTTCAAATTCCAATACAAGTAGGCGCTACTCAATTAATCAGACTGGAAAGCCTGGTTTAATTTTTACAGCATAGGCTTGTTTTTGTGTTCAGATCACAGCAAATGCTACAAAATCCTGGTTTAGTGCAAACTGATTATTTTACCAGGGAACTCAGCAGACCAGTTATCTGAGAGGGTATTTTTGCAAAAGGAGCTGCCCCCTCTGCTCTTAGTAGATAATCTGGCGAAAAGTATCTGTAAAATTCTGGAGAAACCAGATCTGCACAAAGTCCTTCTGAACACTTCTGTAACTGATTTGCTGAAGAATATTTATATGATCTTTCAAAACTAGGAATGATTTGTCTTTTCAGTCATCAGAAGTCATGTATGTTTAAAAAGTCATGTATATTTTAAAAGTCACATAAGTCACCTACCCTTAAACATAAGTGGAATCCTCTGTGGTCAAAATTCCAAAATTTTGTTCTACCTACAGCCTTTACAATCCTGAGTATCATTTTAAAACAATTTTTCCTGATGCCAGAGGAAGATCTCCAAAGTGTACTTCACTTTCCAGAATTATTTTAGGAAGATTAATTCTTTAAAAGGTTAATATGATAAAGTCTTGTAGCAAAAATCTCTGTGGCATATTAGTTCTTCAAGGCTGGGATGCAATCCTTGGTATAGAGAAGCATAACATCATTACTTGATTACTGTTACAAGTATTACTTGTAACACTACAGCATAATCAATTCCTTGTATCTTTATGATTAGTGAATCCACAAATATGTTTGCAAGTCAAATTTGATTTGCCTTTTGTCCCTGCCATGCCAAGTACAAATTATACAGACACGCCTGGGATAGCCAAACCATGGCATATCTGTCGTCAGTCAGTACATCACCCCCATTGATTAAACATCTTTAATCCAAATCTGGCACTGCAATTTTTTTGGTCCCACACGTATCTATTTGCCATCACTCTCTAACAATAGCTAAAATACATGAAATGCAAAAAGCTTCAAGATGAAAGCCTATATTCTTAGGATTATCTCAAGCTTTTTTGTTGCTACTGGCTTAGTAAAAGCTTTGCCTCACAACCACCATATCTGCCACATCATCATCAATCCCACATCCACATATACACCTGCAATTCATCCGGGCATAAAAAACACAGAACAATTTTTATATTAGACTTGCAATGCAAATGGTTTATACCTCCCTGATTTATTCCATCCAGAAAGTAATCTAAAATTATCAGTAAACACTCTAAGTATGAAGCCACATCTTATACACTGAATGCTGATCTGGGAGATGTACAGTTTATTTACTACTTTAATCACACTCTCTGTCTAGCACAGAACAAGAACTTTACTACATCTACAGCAGGTGCACGTGTAACAGGCATCAACATCAGCCAGCCTGAGAATGTAATGATTGTCAGGTGGCCTGAAAATGCAAGACTGGTGGGTTTGCTTTTTCTGTTTTGGTTTGCTGGTGGGATTTTTGGGCTTTTTTCTTTCTTTTTTTTTCATTTTTTTTTTTTTCCAAGAGCCCTATTGCAGCAGAGAATGTTTGAAAAGTCACTTTAACCACATCCTGTAGTCAGACCATCTGGAGCACAGATCTGCAATTAGTCATCCTGGGCACTGGACTTTATCTGAACAAATACTGTACAGCAATGAAGATGAGAAGATTGGATAGCATCAAGGAAAAGAAGCATAATGAAATACTGCTGGTGTAGTCATAAACCACTGAGGCGCTTAGCTGTGGTGTTAATTCTGCGTTCTGTACTTTATGAAAGCATAGCAAGTTTAAAGGTTAGAGGGCTGAGAGGCTAAACCCTGCTATTTTAGTTAATGTTGCCCTGCTGGTGGCTGAAGCTGGGCTGCAAACTACAGCAGATTCTACAGCAGCCTAACAGAGTAAGAGCACATCTGTGCGATTTCCAGTAAGTTCTGAGTAATGACAACCTACATTTCATGGATACTTTATTTGAATGTCATACCCCTTATTTTCTTTTCATTATGAAGTTATTGGTAAAATAAAAGTAATACTGAAAGTAGGAACTACTACCTTAGTTTAAAAATAGCTGTTTTACAGAACCTGTTCCCTGGACTTGCATTACATACTCCCATTTGCATTCAAAAAAGAAGCAGCAATTATACAGTGAGGAGTAGCTCTTGGAAACATGGAGCTGGGCCATCAAGCAGACAACTTTTTAATCCCACCTAATAATTACTATAATAGATTTTCTTAATCTAGAAGTTTATCCCAGTGCATATAAAAGAATAAACACTGCAATAACTGAAGAAATCCTGTTTCCCCATGAGCCCATGTGCTTAATACACAAAAGTGCACCAGCTACTTCCATCACTGTCATGTCTCCTGCATCCTTTGTTCTGAAGCCTCAAGGGCTGTATTGATTTGGGAAAATCATTGAACTTCTTGGAAAACTAGACTCTAGCTTATTCACCACCATCTATTTCTTTCTCATGAAGACAGCTGGTCAATATTCAGTTGAACGGTCAGCTAAAAGAAGCTCTGGTTTCATTTCTTTTTCCTGCCTCCCTAGCAACATTACCCTTTTCCAGCTTCAGTATAAAAAAACCCCAGCATGTTAGAAAGACATGTAGCTGAGGTTAGCCGAAATGACAGTTTCTCTGGACAAAGCTATGACTGAAATGCTGGGGGCAGGCTGGTTCTGGAAGACAGGCAGCCTCTAATCTAAGAGCTCATGTCCCTCATTAGTTGTAATGGTAACTGCTACATTTTTTTTCAGTGTATGTATTTTTTCTTCTAAAGCTGGTCTGCCTAACAAATAACCAGTGTCCAAGATCTAAATACAAATCAAAAGCCAAAAGAAATATGAATGGTCCTAATCAAATATAAGGCTAAATTTCACACACATTAGAAGACCAATAAAAATCTCAATTAAAACTGGGTAATACCCCAGAAATTACATCAGATTGGGTCCCAAGTGGCTTGTTGATTTATCAACAACTAAATAGTTCTACTAAAATATGAGCTACTTAGAGTGGTGATTTTGAAAACTATGAAGCCACAGCAACCCATAATTTTCTTCTGCCAGATTTTTATAAAAGTGATTAGAATTTGGCAGGATTAGGAAAACTTTTTGGATAAACTGCTGTTACACCTCTTGAATGTCAGACCACATGATTGCAGTGTTTACAAGAAAATGTGCAATTAATGTTATTATAAACTAACCATAGGCTTCTGACCTCTAGAGTACAACTAAAGAGCTAGATTTTGTGCAGCCCTCACCTTTTCTTTGGCCAGAGTAACTGAACAACTTCACTGTTTCACTGCAGCTTGAGAATAAAACTGCAGTCTTACTTTATTTCAGCTGATACTAAAAATGCAATTTGAAAATAATTCAACATCTGTGTGTTCTGAAGAAAACTGTATCTGTTTCAGAAATAAAGTATTCTGTTTCCAGCAGTTTTTTTTTTCCTTTTTTACTTCAGTAATAATAACTGTAATTCACATAGCCTGACACTGAAAAGTGTCACAGTCTCAATTTTAGACGAAGGAAATGCTGTTCTGTAATCCCCTGAGTTTCCCACTCACTTCTCAAGAAGTGTTTTTTCAGCTCCTCTGTTGCTGGCCTGTTGAACACATGGACACTCTTCTGACTTCTTGTAGAGAAGAAAAAGAAAAAGAAGCCCCACAATCCACTGCCTTTGCTCCTACTCCAGGACCATATGTCACTTGAGATAAGCAACAGAATACAGGGCTTTTCAACTAATCTGTCACACTTGCTTCCTGCACTTTATATTAATTACAGGAACTCTTCAGCTACTTACTTCTCTCCCAAACTCCTTCTCCCTTAAAAGCAAGTAAATAGCAAAGCAAAACAAGTCTGGAGCATGGGCGAAAGAGCTATTGTTTCAATACAAGAAGTAGGGCCAAAAAAAGGGAAAACCAAAACTATTTTTTCTCACCCAGACAAGCACTCAGGAGTTCCTTTTAAGAATTATCTGCCTCATTTCCATTCTTCTTCTCAGACACCAGACCACAGAAATACTGTTTTCATCAGCAGACTGTTGAGAAACAGCTGCAGAAATGGGGAAGCTGGTATAAATTTATGTGCGTGTGCATGTGTGTGTATCTATAAAAAAAAAAAAACCAACCCAAAACCTCTTAAGGAGCTCAGACATTTTTTTTCTCCCTAAGGGAAGTATTAGGGCATCTCAATAGAAGTTTGTCTCCCAGCTCTGAACTCTGCTACTGTAGGAACTTGATGAACAAATCCCAAGTAACAGATGCCAAAATGCGCCTATAAACCTTCGGGTGTCTTTGGTGATTTGTTTCCCAGTGCTGTACATCATGATAAAGAGCTGCCAGGTGCAAACACGGGTACAATTATTTATCAAATAGTAGAGTAGCTAATGAAACATTAAGAAATGGAAAAGAGAAGAGAGACAATTTATGGAAAAGAAACAGCATGAATAAAGAAACAATTCCAATCCCCAAACCATGAAAATTCTTCCAAATCTGTAGACTGCAGATACCAGAATTGCAGTCGAGCCAGACAGACAATTCTGCTCAACCTCAAAGAGCTGCTGCTGATCCATGTACCTCACTGGGACTGAGAAGCAGAGCCCCTTATAAATTATGATGCTTTATTTAAAGTCAAAGCGTTTATTTGCTTTTGTGCCAGCTTTGGATCCTTTTCATCTCTAGCTTCCAGGCCCAAGAGAGAACACACTCCTGCAGCTCTGCTGGCAGCCAGCTGTGGGCCTCAGTAAATCATAAAGCCTCCTAACAAGCCATTCTTTACAAAGGCCAACTGCAGTTAGTAGACATGATAACTTCTCTATTATTCCACTCACTAGAATTTAAAACAGCAATTTAAAGCAGTGGCTGAAAACACTGAAATCTACTGAACTGCATTTTACATCTTTCTCTCTCTCTCTTTGTATTAAGCTTCACTGATTTCATGAAGACTTCATTGTCTTCAGCCTGGGAAAAGGGTAAGTAAACACCTACAACAGACATATCCAAGACAAAAGGGAGGGAAACAAAAACATCTGGGATTTCGTCTGCAGAACTCCCTCAGGTTTTATTGCAACAGCTAACAAATAACTCTTCTTTCATTTAGTTTGAAGGACTCACAGGGACACAGCCTTTATATTTGGGCATATAAACTCTATTAAGATCTTAATACTGTAATATGCCACCAAGAAACCTCATGGCAAAATATATAAAGATGAAAGTGGTGTATATCAAGCACTGGGTGTACACAGGAGTTCTATGAAAACTCCAAGTGTGCATTATGAATTCTCTTCCTTCTAACTCTTTCCCACTGATGCACCAAAAAGGAATCAGTTTGGTGCAGCCAGGCCCAGCACTCCCATTTTTCCTCTGTATAAAAAAGAGTAAATAAAGAACCTTACAAATCTGGAGCTCTTCTTCCTACATAATTGTTACAATTTAGGATTTGGTGTAACCTAATTTTAAGGTTGTTACTATAGCTAAAAGATTATAAATCAAACTATACTTGAAACTTCACCTTCTAGATTTGAAAACCATGAAACTACATAATTTGTGCAGTTCTTATACTACAAACTAGTTATTTTCTTTGAAAAATAGTAGACAGTGCTATCCTTCTGATTACAAAATTCTTGCAATTTTGTGGTGGACAAGATGCCCCCAGCAGTCAGAAGTGTTTCAGTTACACACTTAAGATACCAGTTCAGTTTTGTAAACAAGCCTAATGAACTGTGACTAATAGTGTTCTCCTTGAGCAGAAGTAAGGTAAAAGGGCTTTTGTTAGCGTCTACTGAAGTGAAGTAGTAATTTTGCTGGGACAGAACAAAAGTGAGCTACTTGTCAGCTAACCTACTTCAGTGGTGTCAAAATTCTGCAGAGAAGTTCACTGTGATTTTCTTTCCTATGTTTTAAATTACCTTCCCAAGTGAGTAAACAAGTAAAACTTCCAGTTAACCAGCTGGCTTACTCCAGGTGCTTGACAATACTGCTGCAATGCAAAGGCAAGCTACCAGCAAAATGAGTACCCACTAGAGATGAGTATACTTTCTATGAGACTTTCCTTCTCTTGTCAGCAACTGGTTCAACAATTTTCCTGTAAGTATCCTTTGTGCATGCTGTCCCAGTTTCTCCACTTATTAATAGCAGCCTGGCTAGTTTACCCAGGCCTGCTGTGATGTATGTCTCTACTACAGCTTCTCTTGGCTTTTTCATGCACTGTTGCTGATCAACCTTTGACCCTCATAGGTTTAGAAACAAAACTATTTAGACACTGAAGACAGCCCAGTGTTGCATAAAATGTAGGCAAAAACTTAGGATGCTAGGAAACACAAAATAACCAGCTAAAAATCTCTATGTTTCTTTTGGCAATGTAATATCCCCTAAAGGATTATCATAGGCATGCTCTCCCTCATCAAAAGTACAACCAGCACAATGACAGAAACACATATTTCTGTACTGGGAGACTGTTTTCCCATGTCACTAAGGGGTGGGGAAGGACTGGACTTTCAGACATGACTTAATTACTTCTTTGGTCAGACAATCAGTTTCAAGATAAAGCTTGCTTTACTCCAGAATCTATATACAAATTTCTGTATAAATTATTGACTGTACTTTGGCCTCATCTGAAATGTTGGCCCCTGAGGCTGATAAGCTCTGACCCCAGGTGACACATCCAGCCCTCTCACAAGAGGCAGGAACATTATTGCTTTGCACTGAGGACTGCAGCCCGAGAGCCAATCAATCAAGCTCCCTGACAGCTTTTACAGCCTCCTCACATTAGGCCTAAGTCAAACTCCAGGGCTCCTATTGTTCACATTATTCTTTTCTTCCTCTGCTCTGATGAAGTTAGAGCAAGTCCAAGGCTTCAATGAGAAAGAAAGGCTATTATGAGCAACTCAAATTTTATTGACTTTGAGCTGTACAACAATGGCCCCAAAGCCTTTTTCTTAAAAGCAGCACATTCCTAATTGCTAATAATCATAGGTAACAAAGATCAGTCCTTAGACGCAGACTTATGTGTAAGAAAGGTGTAACACTGAAAGAAACAGAACTGTCATCTATACATAATAAGAAAGATTTTGGAAGATAATTCTATGCACACCAAGAAGAATAACCTTTCAGTCACATAGAAATGTCATACATATGTTGTCATGTACTACAATATAGCTTGTGTATTAGAAAACCAGTGACCACAACAGATTTGATTAAAAATATCCCTAGTGGAGTTGTGCTATGCTGACTGTGGACAAATGGATATTTTCTTCTTTAGTCACCCTATAGTATTTCAAGTTCAATATCATTTTGTGCTCAAAATGGAAAAACACTTTCAGAACTAATCATGATGTCATTATTTTTCCTAGTGTTGTTCTGAGGTCTGAAGATCATTCAAGTGGGACTTCTACACGTGTGACATGGAAGAACACTGACTTGTCTTTGAAAACATTTGCCCTTCATTATTACTATTAATTTTAAACTACTCTGTATGATTTCAGCTGCATGCATAAATCTTAATACCACCAACAGGTGCTGTCGCCACATACACAAAAACCCTTTTCCTGTAAGAGTCTCAACAATTGTGTAACATGACTAGATTTTGCAGTTGGCAAAGTCTTCCTTGTCTTTTTTGTAGGGGGGCGGGGGGNTAACTTAGCTGTAGCCTTAGATTATTCTGCCATTGTAACTTCAGCTTTTAGGAAAGGATCATCTCATTTTAATTACAGACAAGAAATAGGTAGCCGTAAGTGAAGAATTATTTACTTTCTTAAACCTGAGCACCAGTACTAAGGCAGTGAGACGTATTTTCAATTAAACTGTTTCATCCACATATTTTTAGTGCTCAGACTTCACAAGTGCACTGAACTGGTATAAGACCCAGAGAGCTTTCTGGGAAGGTGCTGGCTGAAAGAACAGCAGTTTCCTTCTGCTAAATCCTCTGACACAGCAGCTTGCCTTTTCAGCTGTCATTCAGTCCAGTGTGGCTTTTTATACAAAACCAGAGGAGATCAAGTGCAGACTAAAAGCTTGTTTCAAATGAAGGATTCCACTCCCTCCCTGGCTTTCAGCTGAAAGCATATTTATGGCCCAGAAGAATGAGAAGAACTCATAATTCATAGTCCATCAAATAGCTTGTTTTCAGACTGTGGTGAAAATGAAGTTTCACAGTTATTTTGGTGGACATCTGAATAAACAGAGCAGTAAGCACTGGTGGTGCTGGAATGGCATAATAAAAGTATAAATACAGTGGGCCTTTCAATTTATTTATGTAGACACTGGATCAAACAGTCACAATGTTAGTAACTCAAGATTTTATCTTTACAAATGTTCTTTTATTTCTTTTCTTTTAAATAGTACTGACATTAAATTTCTTGCCCCTATAGGGACATAAAACATGACTGAAACCAGCCAAGCAGTGTGAAAAGGCAAGCACTGCAGCACCTGGGATTGTACAGGACTTGTAGTGTGCAAGGATTCCTATTTACAGTGCTGTCAATTAGCTCTCACTCCCAGGCACTGTGTTAGGCTTGAGCAATTTTTTTTAAGGGAAATAAATGTAATGCTATTCTTGTCAACTTACAAAGCCGACAAGTAATGCTGCTATATTTAAGCTAAATGCTGTTTTTCATGGGTACTCTGAATGATATCTAATTTGGAAAAATGACAGTGATTTTGCTGAGCTTTCCAAAATCAACACCCATTTTAGCTGAACAAAACAAAAGGCTGCTGAAGCACATTTATCTCCCTGATGATGTATATTCACTAAATACAGCCCATAACCCACCTACTCAGAGCAGCTTTAGACAGCTAGCCTCACCTACAGACCCTTACCATTTAATGAACAATCATAGCCAACAAATCTTTTACCAACAGCCTGATGGCTGTTCTTCATTCATACTCTGGGCCCAAAAGAGAAATTTGTCACAGCTTAAATAAATTTTACAGCTGTAATAGGTAAACGCAATAAAGAAAACAGGGCTTTTATAAAACAAAAATCGACAGAGCAGAAAGCTGTTCCTCAAGACTCTGCGCAGGCGCACGGGGCTTCTGCTGAAGTGAAATAGACAATGAAGGTTAGGAAGCATGAAATGACAGCCTTCTTTGCTTTTCAGGGAACGTAAATTTTATTCACAGAACGTAAATCTCAAAGTCATGGTTTTCAATCTGCATGCATGAGCACACAAGATTGATTTCAAGGAGATTTGGAAGTATTTAACTCATTGCTCAGAGATGCAAATCCCATCTTGTACAATCATTATTGTAAAAATAAGAGAAAAAAGATGGGTGACGTTTCAAGGGCTCTGCCTATACGTTTTCATTTTTCAGATAGTCACAGATCATTAAGCTTCCATTTCAAATATGGACATGTCTGTATTGAAGCACCCAAATAAAGCTGTGTAAGTTCTGCATGTATTAGGGCAGCTTAAAACCATTAATGAATAATACAGCTTAAATGAAAGACAATCCTGAATGTGTTTGCCACAACATAAGATGCCCATGACTGAACAGTCCTAAATGGGCAGGAAAACATAGTTCAAATGTTTCAATAAACATGGCAGCAGACCTAATGGGTATGCAGTGCTGAAAAATTTTTGGAAATGCAGATAGATATTTTTTTACTTTGGAATATCTGTTGCTGCTCAGAGTGGTTTTCTTGTAATTCAGTATCTTTTTCATACTACTTCACTGCTTATCATAAAACCAATCAGGTAGAAAAAACTGTTGCTAAATTAAAAATCCCAAACCACAGATTCTTAAAAATGGAGCGTCAAGTTAATAAATTATAATGTTAAAAAATTCTCTGAAGTGCAGCCTTTTCTAACAGAAAACAGATCTATTCTTGAACACAGATGAGCTTCCCCTATGTCAAAAAACACAAACTGATTCTGTTTAAAACGCAGAGGAAACTGGTTAATTTCTATCTCAATAAAATTTATAAAGCAATGAAAACTTTGTAGTACAAGCTGTGTGGTTTGTCTCACTTCCTTGTCACACGAATTAATGAGGAAAATCCTTCCCTTCATTCTGTTATGCAGATTTGTGCTGGAGAGCACACCATACACTGACCAAGAGCCCCAAGGGCCTAATTCGGATTTCATCATCTCACCTGCTACTTCTTAATAAATTTTGGCAAAAAACCATTTTCATTTCCCGTCTTTGTGATGACAGTGCTTGTAAACTCGATCACCACTACACTGTGAGTGCTTAGTAATGCAGTATAACTGATGGGGGGAGGGGAAAAGAAAGAAATGTCACGTCTGAACTAGGGTCATACTAGTATTATCCTTCACTCTCTACTTATGATACTCAAAATATCAACAAATTTCAATTTTTGCAACCCCTGACTAGTAGCAAGGGGGAAAGGGAAATTAACTGAATGCCTGAAAATATATGCCTGTAACAGCAGGAGCAGAAATGACTGATAAAGACTTAATGTACAGCATTTAGTCAGATTAAGTACAACTCCTCACTCCATGTTTTATTGTCATTTATGTTCTTTCTGGCCACACGAAGAAAGCTGCTTCTGACAGGCCACAAAAGCAAGGCTTCTGGGAGTGTTTTGTTCTTTCTCTTCAAATCCTCTGATGCATTAGTTTTCTGATCTCTCTCCTAATATAAAACTACAGCTCACTCCTTACATGATCGTCTTTGTCAGAACAACTTCCACTCAGACAGCAGCTAATCCACTACAGCTAATGGTTTCTGTCAGGATGGAAGCAAGGGAAATGATGCCATCATTTACTACATGGAATAATCTGCATATCTCAAATGGACCTCCTCCTTCATGAAACGCTAGTGTGATGCATCAAACCCTTATAAAATCTACTTCCCTCAGTCCTAACCTGTGAATGTAGTTTCATAAATACATTTAGCCAATGCATTTTTTCTTATACCCCTAGAGACTGCAGGGGTTCTGTGGGGTGGATATTCACCCTCCTACTGGCTGGGAGACAATTGCCTGGTAAGACTGTTCTTTTGCTCTTGGCTCTCCACACTATTTATATAGTTAGGATCTTTCAACTCACCTACCTGCCTTATGAAGAGGAGTCTTCTATTTCAGGAGACAAGGTTGCCTGAAGAGATCAGCAATCACCCACTGTAAAAAGTGTAACAAGGGAAAGTGCCAGATTCTACACATTGGATGGGGCACCCTGGATGTACAGACAGACTGGTGAATGAGAGGCTGGACAGAAGAAATAAGTGCAGGAAGCGCCTTGCATCTGGGAATCCTGGTCCATGACAAGGTGAGCATGAGCCAGCAGTGCCCTGGCAGCCAGCAGGGCCCCCGTGTCCTGGGGTGCATCAGGCACAGCATCACAGCCAGGCAAGGGAGGGGATTGTCCCGCTCTGCTCTGCACTGGGGCAGCCTCACCTCGAGTGCTGGGGGCAGTTTTGGTGCCACAACACAAAAAAGACATTGAGCTGTTAGAGAGTGTCCAAAGGAGGACCACGAGGACGCTGAAGGACCTTGAGGTGAAGCCATGTGAGGAGTGGCTGGGGTCACTTGGTCTGTTCAGCCTGCAGAAGAGGAGACTGAGGGGAGACCTCACTGCAGCTACAACTTCCTTGTGAGGGGAAGAGGAGGGGCAGGCACTGATCTCTCCTCTCTGGTGACCAGACACAGAACATGATGGAGTGGCCTGAAGCTGTTTCGGGGAGGTTCAGTATTAGAAAAAAAGTTAATTTGCCCAGAGGGTGGTTGGGCACTGGAACAGGCTCTCCAGGGAGGAGGTCACAACACCAAGCCTGACAGAGTTCAAGAAATATTTGGACAGTGCTCTCCGGCATGTGGTGTGACTCTTGGGGTGTCCTGCATAAGGCCAGGAGCTGGACTTGATGATCTTTGAGGGTCCCTTCCAACTCAGCATATTCTATGATTTTATGAAGATGACCATCTGAAACCATAAAAATAATCACCAAAAACTGATACTGTACTTGCTTTTTGTTCTCTTATGCTTCCTGTGCAATATTCACCAGCAGATTAAGGCCATTTAAAAGAAAGGATAAAGTAGAATCTCTCAGATTCAGGGCATTTCATCAGGTAAAAAAAACAGCACTGACAAAGGAAGGGTGCCAATGGGGAAAAAAGTCAGACCTCCATATGTCTCCACCCATGAGCTCCCTGTTGATGAACCGCATTTCTGAGCAGTAGACAACCAAATGCAGCAACAACAGATGCCACAACAAGAAGTTTGTAACACTTCAGGAAGGTGTGAAAGGAATGACAGTTGGCTGCCTTTTTCAAATTTCTAGCAGAAGCCTCTCTCCTCACCCAGAAGGCAGCCAAGGCGGTGGCACCTTTTCCTCACAGTTTCACTGCGTTCAGAGGTTCTCTCAATGATCTTTGAGTATTTTATTCAAATAATTGCTTAGAGGCTGCATTTCTTGTCACAGACTTTCCCCCGTGACAGAGACAGAGAAGAGTACTAGAGATCAATGTAAGGCCACACATTTGTTTCAACTGTTCAGAGACAAAAGAATATTGAGGTCTTTTTGCCTCTTTTGGGAGCTGAACAAAATTAGTACTGGTGTCTACTGGTAAAGGGATGTTTTCTCCTGGAAGACCCTTCCAATTCTGATTGGAAGTCTTCTATAAATGTCATTTTGTGAAAGAAAATTACAATCATCTATGAAAACTCTAAGGACTGAAGAAACTTGCCTTTGAAACAAGGGACACCAGTGAAGATTTGAAGACTGCAGATTTAGTAACAGGAATTGATATATTCTTGTTAACAAAGATCTGAAACTAGATAAAATGGCTACCAGACTACTAAAAAAAAAAAAAAAAAAAATAGGATTTTAATATTTTAATGGAATACATTTGTAGAGGGTTTGTCTTTTTCCCTTCATCAATCATATTAGAGACAGTCCAGATCCAGTTAGCATATTACTTTTGAGAAGCCTTATTTCATTTTGCATAGGTCTACACACAATCAGAAACATTTGCTTTTTAGTAGGAAACTTTTTGGGGATAGACAGATAAAAAAGACTGCTTGGTGAACTGAATCAGATTCCAAGGAAGAAGGCTGGAGGACACAAAAGAGCTACACTAAAAGAAATCCACATCAAGTTTTTGTGATCTCTTTCCAGCTGAGGCCTGGTAGGCTGGCAGAAAGCTGCTACCTTTACCCTTCATTTGGATGTTTTTAAAACAGCAGAATTCCACCAAAAAACCTCTAGGGCAAAGATTCTCTGCTGCCCAACAGATGCATTCTAACTTTCCTGTAAGATTTGCAAGGTTATATTACTTTGAGCTTCTGTCCTCTGAAAAGGCTTTTTTTTTCCCCTGACAAAACTGCCAAGTGACTAAGAACTATTTCTAAGAACACCAGAATCTGCATTTGTTCCATTAGAAATGCAAACTTGACGGAAGAGTACATAAGAACTATATGTATGTTGTTTACAATGATAGGATCCTGAAGATATAAGCACACTCATGAAACAATCTGTATTTCATAAATATCAATTTAACAACTATTCCTTTCAAAAGGTTTAATGTACTTTTTTTTTTTTTTAGTTTTTATTATTATTATTATTTTTGATCACCTATAGACTAGTCCAAAGACTTTACTTCAGATAAAAAAAGACAAAAGGCATAACTGGTAAACTTGAAAAACTGGCAACTGGAAGTAAAACATCCTTAAACCAAAAGACTGCAAAGTGAATATTACAGTAGCTAGACTAAGATAGTTCATAAATTATTCCAGGTAAAATTACATCCACTGAGCTTATTTCAAATACTTTTAAATTTCACAAGTCAACAGCCAGTGTTTTAGAAAAATTAAGACCTAGTTTTTCTCTTATATGTCTTTCTTAAGGGGTTTAATAAACCCACTCCCAGTATCTTTGGGAATTGCTGAAAATGAGCCCACAGACCTCCAAAGATAGGAGGCTGTACTCTACAGAAGGCTGTCAGAAACACTCAGAGAGTAAAAAGATAATTTATTCTCTCTAATGTTTAACCATCACATGACAGTCAAGGAAAAACCCTTCTAGTAAGATTTAAGCTGATTTCGGTCTTTGTGATTGAAAGCAAAGGTATTTCACAAAGAAATACCTTCCAAATTTATCTGGATTTCAGAGATTCACAATGATCATAAGGATCATTGACACATAAAGGATGAAACTGTGTCTAGATTCTAAACAGCTTTAAACTTACTTTTCTGACTCTACATTTCATCTGTCCTGCCTAGAGAATGTAGTGGGCACAATCAAAAGTTATGTGCTTATTGGTTAAAGATTTTTTTCTTAAAGGCCTTCGCAATGGGAGATCAGTAAATTATCTGCCTACATTATTAGAAAAGTATGAGACTTGATGTCTGTGAGATAACATCCTCATTCTTTTAGAGAGACTGGATAGAGAGAAATGTAAAACATTTGTAAGCTAGTTGCTCACTGCCAAGGAGATTCATGGTTAGATAATGAAATAGATCATGACTGCTCTTTGACAAAACTATATGGCTGACCAACTGAGAAATTCGTATGAGATATTTCGACTTCATAAAACTTCAAGAGTATAAGGGAAGACTGTGGAAAAAACCCAAACGAAGTATGAATCAAAGAGAATGCTAGTGGTTGTCTTATGTTGCAAGGCAAGATGTGGCTGGGGTGTGTATTCTATTCCCATCTGTTAGGGGTGGGGCAGTTATCTTCTGTTAATTGGGAAGTGTTCTTTATCTCTTCCACAACCAATCCTCCCTCCAGGAAATATCTTCTGTTAACGAGCCATTGAGTCCCACCACATGACTGATAAAATTACAGCATCCCACTGTGAGATGTTCTACCCAGAGGGAGGAGCCAAGCATTCCTACCTGGATATAATCTGAGATTGGGAACACCACAGCAGCCTTCTACCACTGCATTCCCAGAGGAGCAGCTTTCTTCTCCACTGGATTCCCAAAGGAAGACCAGCCCCATCTATACCACCACTGCACCTTCAGAGGAAGACTACACCCTTCTACAAGATCACTGCTTCAAAAGAACCACACCTGTCACTCCAGGAGGACTGCAGCCACCATCTAATCAGACTGCTACCAACACCCTGACCCACAGGGTGTCCGATTGTATTCTGACTCTGCCAGTGTTGCTTTGTATTACTGCATTTTTATTTTTATTATTTCCCAATGAAGAATGTAATTCCTACTCCCATATCTTTGCCTGAGAGCCCCTTAATTTCAAAATTATAATCATTCGGAGGGAAGGAGTTTACATTTTCCATTTCAAGAGAGGCTCTTTCCCTCCTTAGCAGACACCTGTCTTTTCAAACCAAGACAGTGGTAAAGCTCACTATTACTCTTTCTCTGTCACAGGGAAATCAGCTACAAGGAAAACAACACGAAACTAGGAAAACCTTAAATACTATTAACCACTGGATAGTAGGAAGAATAAGAAAAGTGGGAAGACTAAGAGTGAAACTCTGTCTCTTGAAGGCTGTCTGCGAACTGTCTTGTGGATGGCATAAATAAAATAGATATGGCCATGTCTTTGAGACCTTGACCTCTTTGAAGAGTTGATTTTTCAGTTCTCTCCAAGCAAAACTCAGCATACAACCAATACCACTAGAAGAAACAAACAAAAATGCTAATGAAGACTTACTGCCAGAAAACATTCAATTGAAAATAGTTTGACAAACTGAAGAAGAGCAGTATATCCTCATTACTCTCCAAACTGAAACCAATAGCTGTCCTCACAGAAGGAAGATGAGTGTTATTTACGTGCCTCCCTCAGACTTGATGGCATTCTTGTATCTCATTATGTTGTACTATGTTTACAACACTGCCTTCCCTCACTCCTCCTAAGGCAGCTTTGGAAGATTATGTTGCAAAACACAAAGGTTACTGGAGAAGCATCCTTCAAAATGATGAGGTATTTACTAGCTAGGTACTGGTATGAAAAATTAAAGCTGAAGCCAAGCACAGGGGTAACTTCCCAGCAAAGAGCACCTGCACTCTCTCCTTATTCTTCCTTTAGCTGTATGGATTCAACAGTTGGTCTTCATTAGGCTGTCCATAAGAGAGTTGTTCTCTGTTTCATATTTGGTTCCCACAAGCCCCTGATTAATAGCTGACTGCTATAATTTATAGATAGTCCTTGTTTAGGCAGCACAATTTCCTTTTTATGGGCTTTTAAAAATATTTCACATATGCTGTTCAACTAATTTTTAATCTAAGGGGAAAAAAAAAGGAGGAAGGCGACACACCATGTCCTAATTTCCTAGGAAATCTCCATGTGAGAAGCAAAAAAAAACCAAACCAAAACAATACACTAAAACAAAAACGCAAAACGAAAACTAGACCCAAAAGTATTCTGCTCTCAGAATTGGATTACAGAGCAAAGAGGACTTCAGGAGTTGACCAGTCCACCCTCCTCCTACTTCTGAAGCAGTATCAGGATCTATCCCGAAAAATGTTCATGTAAGTTTTTCTTTAATGGAAAAAAAAGACTCTACAAGCTGCTAGACAACCTACTCCACAGCCTCATTATCCTTGCTGTTAGAAATGCTTTTCTAATATCTCACTTGAATCTCTCTTGCCACAACTTAAGATCATTGTTTCCTGTCCTTTCTACCATGATCACAAAGAATAGACCAACCTGTGATAAACAATATCTCATCTGGCTTAATGTCCTCTCCAAACCAACTAAAAAAACTCCCAAAACAACAAAGCCCCCCAAAACAACAACAAAAAAACCCCATACATGAAAAAAAACCTTAAAAATCCTATGCCAATAAATATTGTGATATATATTCTAACCTATGCTGTGAGGTTGTTTTCCAGCCTTTTCCAGTCAAGATTTGAGTTTGAATAGAGCTGAGGGCAAAATGAAACTTATTAAATCCTGTGATTAGGAACATAATGATATTTACTAGTCTATTTCCACCAAACCATAAATGCACTGTGGCTGACCCAGGCATTCTGTCATAAACACTTTATACTACAGCAGCAGTTAAGTATTACATATTTTCCAAAAAGTATTTCAAGGAATATATGTGGAGGGTAGGGGTGTTTTTAAGGACTAACTAGGAAAGACTGTTTTGCATTGCTTATAATAGAAACCTCTTGTGAGGTCTTCTAAAATAACAATTCAGCAAAAAGGGAATGTGAAGCCACTGAGTCAGCCCCTATAAGC
>VZRH01006602.1:143837-177644 GCA_013397555.1 Urocynchramus pylzowi
TTTTTTAATTGCTCAGTCCTGTAACCAGTGATTCCTCCTAGTCTGAAACTATATGAAGTCTACCAACAGCTAGTGATTCTTCTGGATGAAACTGGACTGGATGCAGACAAACTTGTACTGCCTTCACTGTCAAAGGTGAGAGTGACATTTGAACAAAATCTCTCTATATTAATTTTGTACAAAACTTTCTCCACAGAGCCTACAGTCTTAACTTTTAGGACTTTCAGAAAACTGTAGAGAATAACCTATTAAAGTAAGCTTCTTTTTAAAATCTGTAACACACTGTAAGTCATACTCTGCTAAAAGTTGACATCAGTTTCTGTCTTCCCTAAGGAAAACAGCTCTTTTAGTGAAACCTGAGACTCTTTTTACTGTTTCTAAATCCCAGCTAGAGCGGGTCACATAGCCTCAGGGCTTTGAAAGATCCACAAAAGCCAGCTCAATATGAATGCAAGGTTAAGAAGCACAGGTTCGGTCACTGCAGGGGAAAGTAAACAGGCAGTAAAACATAATTACTTGCTTCAACCGACTTAAATGAAGAAGTTTTAAGTGATGGGAAAAAAAAAACCCACCTCCAGATTAATTGAAAATTGATTTGGAACTACCCCCGCTTGAAACTGATCTTCCACAACACTTATCCTCAGTGTTAGGGACTGGTGGCAGAATTGCCCTCTCTTGACAACTAATGTCAGTTCCATTTTATTAACAGAGATCGTTATACTGTTAGCTAAATTTCTACAGAAATAGCAAACAGCCTGATCTTCCTCTAACACTCAAACAGAAAGAACAACAAAACTCAAACAAAACAAAATCACTTAAATACATGAAGTACTGACCCAAGTGAAGGCTTAGTAAACATCCCAAATAAACTTAACTGACGTCTTAAAATAGAGGTAAAAGAAAAAAGTAGGGGAAAAGGAGGTGTTTAATGCTTTTCTTAAATATTCTTCTTTATTCTGATTAAATCTTTAACAAAGGTGGTAAAAAAATCTGCCCTTAAAAATTAATTCTATAGTCTTTTGTTTCCATAGCTATATCCCCTTTAAGTTGTATTAAGATTTAAATTTACAGCTAGTATATGTGAACCAGTGCTAATTTTGATGGATGTGTAAGTGTTTTGCTTTAGTTGATACTCCTTAAAAAAAAAAACAAAACAAAACAAAACAAAACAAAAAAACCAAACCAAAAAACCAACAACAAAAAAAAAAACAAACCAAAAATTAAAGCAAAATGCTCTAATACTTATGTCTTTTGTTTTTCATCCCAGATGTTTCTAGGGGGTTTTATTACCCTAAATTTCATAGCACTTGGGGATATAAAATTGATGAACTTCAATTGTGCTTTCCATTGCAACACTAGCTTTTGTAAATCTAGACCTACTTTTTCAGACTAAATCAAGAAAGCTATTTCCCTTGAGCTTTTCTTTTTTATATATATTCTTTTTCTTCTCCCTCAACCTTTACATATTCAGCCTCTGTGTTTCTTGCCTCCCTCTTCTAGAACAAAAACATAACCAGCAATCTTTTATTAACCCTGAAGGTCAAAGGGCTCTTCACTGTTCAAAAATTTTAATTGAGTTTTTCCTTCTGCTGTTTGGATTGCTACTTGCCACCAAAAAATCCAGATTAGTAGCTAGTTACTATTACATCTGTAGCAACTAAAAAGAATTACAAATATGCCTCAGGATACCAAAATATAAGTGCCTACTATTTCTTAACAAATTGAAAAGCTGTTTGTTAGGCCAGGCACTGATCTGATAATGGAAAATTAGTCCCAATGCCAAAAGCAACTTTTCATGACGTAGCCTCAAACAGTGGAGAAAAAGGATTATTTTTTAAATTTATATTAATCTGTATTCGTAAAAACATACAGTCTTATCAACTGAGAGAACCTCTCATTCACCAATGCACAAGACTGGCGCCGATTTGGAGTGCAGCAAAACTGGAATACAACAGCTTGTCCTAACTATTTAAACTACATACAAAATTAATACTGACCAAGAGAACATCTTTAAATAAGTGGGTTAATCCCTGAAGCACACCAACTAGAGATGCCATTACAGTTGTGCTTTCATTCCCTACTCCAATGGTATTTATTTAGTAAGGAAACACTTGGATGCACACACACTTCATTAGCAGTCATCTCTCCCCCTGCTATCTACAAATCCAAACATCACATGTTCCAAGTATTTAGTACTGGAACAGTCTCACTTCTAAGCAATCTGCTGCTACTGAGATTTTGCTTTTGAGCAATAAATGCTCAAAACTGTTGCTTTTCTTGAAGCAGCTCCTTCAGTGTTCATAACCTCACTGCTTGAGCAGGCTCAGTTTCACATTCAAATAGCTCCAAGCAAATGTTTCCAATCTCAATTATCCTCCTTCCTTTTTCTAGGCACCCTCCCTGCCCCCATATGCTTGTTTGTAAAAGGGATAATTTTCTATGTATGTACAAGCAGCGCAGGGAGTCTTCCTCTGCAGGAGTCTGGCAATATGCAGAGTTTTATGTAAGCACTGTCTGGAATTTGTTAAGTTTTTTCATTCTCTGCTTTGGGTTATACCAAGAGAATTACACCCAGATTCTCACTCAGTTGGAAAATGTGGCATTTGCCAGGTCCCTTTAGATAAGCTGCCTGTTAGTACCCAGGGTAAATAAGACATTTCTGATGTTCTTGGTCAGTTATTGGGACTGCATTGTGGCTACACTTTGCTAAGCATTACATTAGTATATTAAGAGTGGACCAACAAGAGAAGCACTAGGCAGTACAGAAATCACACATTCCTCCATGCAACAGAGGCGTACAGCCTCTCTAAACAAATCTGTAGGACTAGCACTGGCTAGACCCTGTGGGTGTTTATGTTCAAGGAGGAATTCTGACATTTAAATACCAAATTTAACATTTAACAGCACAAATTTCCTAAGTACTTTTCTTCCAGTGTTGGTCTGCAGTCTTCAAAAATATGAAGCAATGGTATTGGGAAGAAATGAAAAGGGTGATGAGTTAGCTTAACTTCTCTGCTGCACTTAGAAAGCCTGGAAATTAACAATGGTTCTATTTTCACCTCTTTTTTTTTTTGCCTTTTACAGCTCTTCACTAATCTGTGATACTTTACATCACCTAAACAAATACCTTCAAACTTAAATTTATGTTTATATGAATGACTAATTGAAATTTTTGGGAAAAACAGCTCTTTGCAACAGAAACAAAATTAAAACTCAAGAAAGTCAAAATTTTTATCTCACATCTCCCTTCCTCTGCCAGCAGGGACCATCCATAACCTATTCTGAATTTCTGCTTCGCTGATGTTTATACTGACATGATTTATGTACTGTTTGCTGAGAACAAAGAGCCTGCAAAGGTTTGGTTATTGTGACCCAGCTGATTCAGGGCAACTCACTGAAACTACATCACGACCATGTGCACCTGGTTCATAAAGTCAGTCCCAATGGTTTAAAACCAATTGAGGGGCTTCTGTGGATACTCTAAAATGACTATTTGCTTCATTTATTTTAGATGAAAATAGTATAAAACAGGCTACAAGTAGTAGGCACTCCTTGGCTCTAACACTGGCCACCACTCTTGTGTTTCAAGGAAATTCACAAGAAACAGTGCAGAAGCCAGTTAGAGGACAATGCCAGAATTTATGTCGCTAAACAAGTGCATACTCTGATAAGGTCAGACAAACAGCTGAGAGGATCAAAATGGCTCCTTCAGACATGACAAATCTTGGTTTAACTACAGTTAAATCCATCCTGTAGTCTGAATCCTACAACTCTTAAAACTTGTTTCAGACAGTCTGTGTACGTCCCAGATTCCTTCTATGAAGTAGGTAGAGCTCCCACAAACCACAAACATTTTTATGCAAGACTGTGGCTTTCCATTGTGAGATGCACAGCATATCTCTTCTGCTACAAGTTTCTATGTAACCCATAATATGTGTCAGACTCCAAGTGCCTGAGATAATACAATGAGACAGCTGAAGTCTATAAAAAAATCACATATTTAAGGCTTCCTTAAATCCTCCGATTTTCTGGGTCTGGCATCACATACAGTAGAAAGAGCAAAAATTAAACATAGTATGTAAAATATAAATGCATGTAAAGGCTTCTTCTTGACAGATGGCATTTTGATAGTGGGTGATGCTCATACTGGGTCAGCAGACAACCCATGCAGCAGGAGAAAACAATTGGATTTTAGGTATTCTGTTAATGTACCTAGCCAAAAACCCCTACTTATCTCCAGGGACCACTTCTCTGTAAAGTGGACATAACAAAGCCTCATTTTTGAGCAGTAGTTATCTTTATGCATTTGTCGTATAAATACACAATTCTGAATTAAATATGGTGGTTAACAATACCCAACCCCTGTACCCAGCAAGTCAATGGTCTATGTCACACAGAAATATAAATGCACCCAGTCTAAAAGCAAACCTGTTCTTTATAACTGCTATATTTATATTTATATTTATATTTATATTTATATTTATATTTATATTTATATTTATATTTATATTTATATTTATATTTATATTTATATTTATATTTATATTTATATTTATATTTATATTTATATTGCCTCTCTCAATAAAACTTGCTTGTCTTCAAGACAAAAGTGTGATTTAACATGTTTCTCTAAATTTCTACGAATTGTTGTAATGTTCTTTGATAAAAATCTCTAATTTCTACATTTGTTTCCTTATATAATTTGACATGGCTTTCACCATTACAAGTTTCATTGTTTAATCATGCCTCTGTATTTGTAAAAGTAAGTAAGTTGTTAAACCACAAAAATTGCTAACAGGAATAACAGACAGCCAGACTACTCATTCTTCTAATTCTACTTCTGTTGACACATCCACACCCTTACTTACACACACATGTACAAACATGTATCTAAACAAAGATATTTAAAACAGATTGTTGTTTTAAAGTAGTCTTTGCAAAACTAAGACCACATAGTAAGGCAGACAGGAATCCAC
The DNA here is from genome assembly GCA_013397555.1 of Urocynchramus pylzowi. Lineage (NCBI taxonomy): Eukaryota > Metazoa > Chordata > Aves > Passeriformes > Fringillidae > Urocynchramus > Urocynchramus pylzowi. The sequence goes on from VZRH01006602.1 coordinate 148,814, forward strand.
ACCAGCTCTGTGCAACAGGTAACATTTTCAAAACAAACTATGAGTATTAGTTGCATAAGAGGCAGGCTGGAAAACCCTATACACAACAAACACCAGCATGCCTCTTTGTCACCTAAGCCTTCTCCTTTCCACTACGCTTCTCTAAAAATTCTGCAAAATAGTGTCAGAACTGATGCTATGACAAATTTGGAATACCCTAGAAATGATCCCATCAGGCTTCTGAGATCCAGCAGATTCCTGTTTTTTTCTATTTGGCAGCCAGTCTCAGGTTATAAAGACCAGCAAGCTAACAGTGATAAAAAACCACAACTCATTTCCCCATTATTTGTTACTGTACAGCAGCAGGTTGCACCTGTTCTGCTCAAAGAGGAAGAATGTTACCACAAGTAGACAGCTTGTCCTGCACACAAAGGCAGCAAGCGCTGTCTCCTACGCAGTTTTCAGGAAAAAGAGACATCATCAGAACTACTGGTTCCCACCTAAAGGCAGACTGTACTACTAGATGCAGAACCAAAACCAGGATGTGACCCAGGGCAACTGCGTGTGAGAAGCTGAACAAAAACGCCAGCTCTAAGCATTTAGAAAGTTGGTTGGTGGTTTCTCTTTTTTTCTGGGTCATTTTTATTTCCTCCAGGCAGTAAGAAGCAATTATTACTTACTTAAAAAATGTTTTCCCAGAAGATAATCACACAATTTAGCAAGTACCTGATTCAAGATAAACTTTTTTTCTCAGCATAGCAATAGAGACTTTTAGCAACTGTTTCCCAGAACATCAGAATAACCAATCAAACCAAAACACACACTCCAGTTAACACTACCAAGCTGCTCTCTGTGAAGGACTTTTACTGCAGATAGCTTCTGGTGTCAAATATCCACATCAGCTGCCAGTTTCAGGTTGACTTGCCCACATAATAATTTCTCTTTCCTCTCCCACGGGATAGCCTCAGACAGTCCTTTCAGTGCTCTGTTTCACAGCCATTACCACCACTTTGGACACACTACCAAGTTATATCCAAACAAGGTTGTTATGAAGATGACAATGCCTATGGCATACATATTAGCAATTAAAGACTACACAGCAAAGTGGAGCAACTGAGAAATGTCCATGTGAAAACCATGTGGTAACTCAGTCAATTGTAAGAGTAACCAACCACCTATGGTTAGTTACCACCCCCTGTAATTAAATATCACAGACTTCAGATGTCAGCTGCCCTCTACACCTCTAAAGATTAAAACACTCTGGGAAAAATGGTCTGATTTATAAAATCAAGTCAACTAAATAGAGTGGTGTGGAAGTAATGAAAAGAGCTGTAACAATGCCCTTCTTGATCTTTCAGAATTTTGTCTGAAATCCAGTGTTGCTTTCTTCCCTGGCCCCCCACCCTTGAAGTGATTATCTTAAAAACATGACTCATAAGCCTGAACATCATGCTTTTTCTGACCTCAAAGAACAAATGCAACAGAATGTGACAACTTGCTCAACATGCATAAAAGAAAACTGGTTATTTCAGATAGCTTCATAACAGGAATTCTCAGTATATACCTTCTCTTTTATGAGGAATGTTTTACATTTATGCTAATAATGAGTTCTGCATAAAATATTTGATTTTATCTTTCTCCACTTGGGCTACTATTCTTGTTGTAATAACTGTGATTCACCACATCCTTTCTGTATTTGCATTCCCACAACTAGTTGCTGCAGCACATGAAGGATGCTCAGCAGCACATTTGGTTCCTATGAGTATGCAGCCAGCCTACAAGTCTCATTTTACAGAGTGGCTAAACTAGATACAAAATAATTCAAATATCTCAAAACACAAGCCAGGTTTAGAAACATTCATACCTTCCTTAGCTTCTTCAAATTGTTTTATGTTAAGAAGCTATGGTATATATAGACAGCTAGAGAAATGTCAGTTTGCATGGAAGTTTTTATTTACTTTTGGAAAGTAGCAAAGGGAGTGAAGACTAAAGAAACACATGAAAATCACAAAAAAAAATTTGTATGCCATCATGAACATCCAGATGATTTTAGATGTGCCTAGTTACAAAGACTTTGGTTAAAGTAAGGTGGGTTTACACCAGTTTACAACCAGGAAAGGTTGTATTCTGCCCTAAAGTCAAAATCAGAACTTGAGAAAATGAGTACCTGATAATATTTTTTTTCTATTAAAGGTAAAATGAAGACCCATCTGTATTCTGTTTCCTAGAATCTGGCAGAAATGGCCCCATGCAAGCTTCTATATAGCTGCTTTCATGAACATGTCATAAAGTTTGAAAACACATAAACATATACTTATATGTGTGCTCCAAACATCAAAACTTAATTAAAATGGAAAAATCATCATTAGGAACTAATTTTTCTTAATACAGTGTTGATTGCGGACTCTGGGATAAAACAGTCAAATTTGTGTTATTTTCTTCAGTCAGCAGGGTCTAAAACACTCAGAGCATGGTACAAACCACACAATATGATATCAACTATCTTCAGTCTCTTAATCGACACTCTAGCTGTATTTCTTGAGTATTTTAGAATTCCATTTTATCTACATTTGTGGTCACTCATAGCTGTAGTGTTCACAAAGAGTGTTTGTAAAGCTATAAAAACAGGCACACTCATAACAGTTTCACTCAAACTGCCATCACTGAATTGAGTTGTTTCAGAAAATTATTTTAGACAAAACTAGGAAAAGGCTAAGGGAGATAATTTCCATTAACTAACAAGAGTTTTTAAACCATTAGAGTGCTGAGATACTGGTAAATGGAATGTCACCCTGACCAGAATGCACTTTTTTTAATACTTCATTTCTGGTGCCAAACCTTCCGCAAGGAAGGCCTCTTAAATTCACTGGGGGTCAGAAGTTTAGTTTATTCAGCAAGAATAACACTATTAACAGCTACTGCTTTTTCATGTCAACACAGTTAACACCCACACATTCCAACTCTGGTTAATACAGGCCAGTCAAGAAAGATTGGAGTTGCTAAGGGCAGTCATCTCTGCAGGGATATTTTAAAACAGAATTTATACTGTGCTTTAAAAACAATCTAAAAGGATCAATCTACCTTATGAATCTGCTGTAGACATACACAGAGAGAAAGATGGATGGATGAAAGCATATAAAAGCAAGTAAATCTGACTCTCTCTATTGATTTTTGAGAGAACAGCATAGAGCACTTTGGTGAGGTCTTATATATCACTGCAAAGGACGAAATGCCATTGTGCATATGATCTGAAGCATGTCAGGATTTATCATGAAGCGCTGCATTGCTGTATTCTGTCATATCATTTTGTAAATAATCTTGTTTTCACTGTTGAGGGAGGTAGATCACTAAAAATTAAATAATCCTCAAAAGAAATGTAGGAACAATCACAGGATAGAACTATCACAAGATTTTCACGCAGCTATAAATGAAAACATCTGCTATTATTAAATGAAAAATTTCAGAAGTTTAGTGTACACATGCAGTATTTTTAGCGGGAGAAAGCTGGTATTTTAATAATGAGCTTTTGAAATCCAAAATGGAAAAATCTGTATATCACAGCATAATCCTCTTCCTACTTACTTTGTTCTAAATCATAGCAAATCAATGTTTAGTGTTCCCCAAAGCTCTCCAGCACTCCTACTCGGACAAATGTCTTCAAAGGATATTAAAGAAATCAATCTGGTTTTGATAGCACTTCTTCACCACATGGAACGCTTTTCTTCAAGGCTGAAAGCTTTCCTCTTAAAGCATATTTTAGATAACCAAAAAGCAAAAATAATCACATCAAATTGAATTTTTGCAGGGTCTCTGGGGCCTCTATTGTTATGTAATCGTGGCATTTCTTATCAGCTGAAATATTCAGCTTTCTAAGTTTTCATCTAAACTATTCATATATCCACTCCCATCACATAAACGCCCCCTCATGATGTACATTTAAATAGGACATTTATGCTATTCTATTAGCAATTTCTTCATACGTTTTTCTTAATACAGCAAAAGGAAACAATTCTATTATTAGCTGGGGTTACATGGTAGGTCATTTGGAAAACACAGTTGCTTTAAATAATAAAAAACCCTGCCATTTGTTTTTAAAATAAAAGCTCACTAGCTGAACTGTAAAGCTGTGACTGTCACAGCACACAATGGTGTCCCAACAGATTAGCAAGCCATTAGCTAGCACCGAGGCAGATACAGCATATACCCCCTTGTCGACATATCTCAGAGACAAACCTAGTGGAAAAAACAATTTACCTTCTTCAGTTTCGTGCCACACAATTCCTTCCAAGTTCACGCTGGTCCCAGGCTCACAGGGTCCAAGGCATTCGGGTTCTGTTACTACTCCAACCTCGCAAGTATTTACACCCACTGAACGTGTCCGTACCAAAAGCTGCTCGACTGGTGCTGCAATATTGGATGAAGATGGGGAAAAGTAGGAAGGCAGAATCTGAGGTGTGATACTGCTGGAAATCGGAGGTGGAGGTGCAGGCACTGTAAACAGGGGATCAACCTGAAAACAACAGACAAACTTACTATAATGGTGCTGTGAGAGTTAAAAAAATAAAAATAAAAAAAAAATAAAAATAAAATCAAATACATAGTATTTTTTTTTTCAAAAAGTAATAGAAAGTCCAGTTTGCCAAGACTGCATTTCTTTATGTAGGGATTTGGTGTATCACAGGTAATTTCAGCCTTATGATTTCAAATTTTTTGGCATTAGCCCAAATGCCACACATAAAAAATTAAGTACAAAAATATCTATCATACATGCTAAACAAGGCAACTTGCTAAATTTCTACTAGACTATTCCTTGTTGTCATAGACTGTTAGTATGAAATAATAATAAGTTTTTAAAATGAGGATTAAGTTTACTTTTTTTCTTGGCAGTGACAGAGACTGATTTGTAGATGGAAATTAATTTTGTGAACTGGGAACTTCATTTTCTAGCTACAGAAAATAATTTATAAAGACAGGTACAAAAACACAAATGCTATTCTTTCATGTGTATCATAGAGAAATTAGTAGTTGGAACAATTCTAATATCCATATGGCAGCAAATACAATCTCTTGTCATCCAATCATTTAAAATACATCAGGATGACCCACAAAATACCTTACAGATAGCATTTAGATCTTTCTATTTGGAATAACAGAGAGGGTTTTTATAAGAATTGAGACAAACCATCAAATTTCTCAGGGTTTCCAAAATGCATATTTAGAAGAATGCATCTCTCCAGACAATCAGTCTTGAACACAAGACAATTCACAGAGACAATATCAACATATGAACTGAAGAAGTTATCTCTCCCATATGACTTCCAATCTACTCAGGAACAGATTTTCTGTATAAAGATTTGGTTGAGGGTGTTCAATATTTCACTCTGGCTCTAAGGTCCCTTGTCCCATAAAAGACAGATAGATATGAGATATGAGATATGAGTCTGCCCAGTATAAAAGCTAAACCACCTGGAACTCACGTTCATTTAGCCCATTGGATCACAGATACCACTCTCCAAGAAATCACTCTTCAACCTAATGATTTTTTTTAAAAAGCTGCTTTTTAGCTGCAGTGAAACAGATGATCAATGTCTTCATGACTATGCTGTTTTTAATTATGGATCTCATAAGAAAACTCAACAGAAAAGATGTAATGACTCACTGTACATCATCTAGGTTTTTGCTCAAATGTATCTTAACATAGATCAAAGTTAATTTTCCTTTTTGTAAAGCAAAATGGGGAGACAAAGAAAAAGACAGACTAGAAGGTATTATACATGTATCATAGATCAGCTCACTTCATCAGATGGACATTTCGTTATGAGAAAATGACAAATTAGGAAGAAATTGTAACAAATGTTACAATTGGCCTTTGTACCAAATCTGTTGTTTTTAGCATTATTCATAGATGCAAACTGAGCACCAAGGCTTTTAATCATGTGTACAAGCCTTATGTGTGCTAAATAATTCTCAATAACTTTGTAAAAATGTTTTGCATGATCTTTGTATGACCAGCCTGGATTCTGATCTCAATTACATTAGAACTAAGCAGGAGAGGGGAAGGACCTATAACCACAGTCCTCTCAAAAGTACTCCTCATTTAGAGGGAATGAAATCTTCAGGTTAGAGGTAAGTAAAAAACCAACCAAACAAACCCAATAAACCAAAAAAACAAAACAAACAAACAAAACAACAAAAAACCAAACAAAACCGCAAACAACCACAAAAAACCACAACAGCAAACTCAAAGCAAAACATAAATACTCAAAGCATCCCTAAGGAGTAAAAACCTACTAATACCATCAAAATTCTACTGGTTAAAGCCATTCCTGTGGCATAGAACAATGCACTCAAGCAATGATGTCTTTATTCTTCTCTTTATGCCAAGAGAGTTGTGGAGTTAAAGCACAGGCAGAAAGCTTTGCAGAGCAGACTTGAATGCACACAGGAAAGTCAAATGTCAACTGACCCCCAGCAGCAGCTGTTACTTGCAGCATCTAATAGCACACATCACACAAAACCACAAATGTGGATGCTATGGGTGGGGAGACACTGATCCTGAGCTCTGCAGCTCCTGCTGCCTGATGCCAAATGGAGGCGCACGGTTGGATGGCACAGAGTGCTCCCTGGCACTGGCTGTGTAATGGTGTTCTGTCAGTGAAACTGGGTCAGCGTGTACCCCTGCATCACTTAGGAGTTCTCAACATACCTTACTTCAAACCAGAAGAGAACTGGGGTCAGTAACTGGCAGGTAAATGGAGCCTACCACTTAGGAAAAGCTAAACCACATCCCATTATAAACCAAAAAAATGCTGATGAATAGCCTGTTTGATAGTTTACATGGTACTCTGTAAAGCTGTGCAAAACCTCCTACTACACATGCAACATCATTCTTCCATAAAATAAAGTTATCACAAAACCAGAGGAAGAAAACTCCTAAGTGTTTTCTGTGGTCATACTAAACTAGACAATGTTTTAAATGAATGTACGCTGAACTGACAGATGTGTTTTCTGTTTTTGACTATTATAAACAGTGAGGGAGAGCTAACGAAAGCATGGGTATGACAGTGTATTCTATTAAGTTCTTTGTTACAAATATTTGTGCTCAGTTCTGGTTTATTTAGACCTGCTAATAAATGTTCATGTTTTCCACTAGAAACATTCACTCAGGACAAGGCCAAATAGGGGCGCTTGCACTAAATGGAGCTGTTTCTCTGTGAATTAAAACACTAAACCTTTGGCTGAGAAATAAGTGGACACTTACTGTCTCTGAGATACATGCTCATTGCAGAAGTATGACCTTAGCCACAGGGAAAAAAACAATAAGCTTAAACATTGTTCCAGATTTCCATGTTTTAAAATTATCCCATCTTGTTTGATAATCATAACAGCACTGCAAAGTGGTGGTTCTTAGAGATCATTGTGGTGACACAATTGTTTTCATGAATTCTCCAAAGGGCACTGATGTAAACTATAAGAGGCAGAGAGAGGCAGGAAGGCCGCCATCTCCAGTGGAAAAAAAGGCACATAAGACTAACATCTGGTGGTGGCAGTCTGTCAAACTGAGGAAAGTTAATGTCAAGAACAGATGCTCTGCAGTTTCTCACTGTTATTTTTTCGTTATTATTCCCAGGTGTTGGCGCATACTGAGCAGTAGCCTTGCTGTTTATCACACAAGAGATTCCAATATGAGATTGAAAATCTGAATCTGAAGAAGGCTATTTACATAGATGCTCTCTTTAGACACACAATCAAAGGAGTACAAAAAGACAGAAATATTTAAGCAGTATTTTCTTCACCTAATTCCAAGAGCTTTTGAGAACTGATTGGTGACAAAGGCTACAAAGCTGCAGTGTTATTGATGGCAGTTTTCCACTGCCAAGTGTTTGATCGTATCAGGGAGCTATGATGCTTAGTAGCAGAAAGCTCACAGAAAATGAAGACCGCCTGCCAGGCAATGTAGTCACTGCTCCTTGGAGCAATCCTTTATCTGAATATTTACCAAAAAAAAAAAAAAAGTCTGTTTTGGTGGCTGCATAACATTCATCAGTAGGAGGAAGCACACATGGAAGAGAAAAGAAATATCGTATCAACAAGAAATAGGCAAGACTTTTGCCATTCAGTTACTCAGGCACTTTACATGCTGGAATCAAGTTCAGTATAACAAAACTCACCTTCTTGATTTAATGAAGGTGTATCTTTGAAGATTTATATCAATGATAACATAGTCTACCTATCTAAGACCAAAGTGTGTCATATACTACTGCATGTCATCCACCAGGTGATTTTGAAATATACATTCCAAAAAAGCCTTTTAATCAATCCACCAACACAGCCAGGAGAAAGGCAGAGGAGCAGGTTTCAGGCTAAGCACAAGCTTTTCCCAGAAAGCACCACTTTTTAAATGGTGAAAAAAAGAAAAATCTACTGTAAGCATTCCCAGTGGGAATGTCTGCCCTAATAGAAAGAATGTGAAAAGAAGATCTGAATCCTATTACAGGATCTAACTAAAAAAACAAGTCTGGCCTTTTGCAAACCTAAATCCTCCCTCTAAAAGACAGCAACATAAAGACCGAAAGGACTAAGAAACTTCCAGCCTTGAAAATTACATTGACAAGTTCTTTAGTGCTGTGAATTAATACTTCACAGAATCACTATATCTGGAAAGCAAAAGAGGAAATAAAGAAATTCAGCCCTATCTGAATCCTACAAATTGCTTTTTTAGATTTTATGGTGAAAAGGAGACTAGCTTGTTTATACATGAAGTATACTTTATGTATACTATAGTAATAGTAATTTTCTAAAGCAACAGTGACTCCAGAAGACCTCATTGTAATCTCCTACACAGCATCACAAATCAGAAGCAATTTTAATGAAATTAACCTAACTGCTTTGGAAGAGAACAAATACGGGAGAATGTGACATGAGAAAAATGTCAGTGTGCTCAGAAGCATGTCTGCACTTCCAGATAACTCTCCTCATGCTACAGACCTTGCCCCAAAGAGAATTTACATATTCAAAACCTAAAGCTATTCCTTCATATTCTACCATGTAATAGGAATTACCACTGTGAAGAATCTCCATTTTGTCTGAAAGATCTCATTTGCATCTCAGTTCAGTATTTAGTGCCTATAAATCATACCAGAGGCCAACTCAGAAGCATTGTGACATCATGCTAAACAGAACTAGTATTTTGTTTTCTTCAAATATTCTGCATCAAATTATTGGGGAGAAAAAAGATCAGTGCCATAAAGGACAGCATAGAAAAAAAAATACTGTAAGACATGGATGCAGAAAGGAATTTCTGCCATAGGACAGACGTATCTATTACATACTTTACATTCAAAGCTCAGGAGAGATCAGAGGTACTAAGAAAATTACTTATTTTGGTGAACTTAGTTGAGAATCACAAGAGCTTAAATATAAAAGAATAATAAAGGTGATTCAAACTTCCTAAATTTCATCCAAATTTCACACTTTGAAACCTTTCTTTGAGAATAACATTTTTCTTTAAAAAATGTTCGTGCTTTACAAATATTGTACTATGAACAAGAAACCCGATGCGTAATTGTGTTGAACTGAGTAACACAAGTAGCATCTACTTGTAGTTTCCAAGTATTTCCTACTCTTTAAAATTAACTTCTCCACTTCAATCAACCGAGTCAAAGAAGAGTGCAAAAAGACATTTGCAGAACTGTCACATTTTTTCCTAGTAAAGCAGCAAATCACTCACATCTGGAATGATTTCAACATTCTGAACAGTTGCTATTAAGCAAAAAAAAAAAAAAAAAAAAAGTCACTTAAAACTCTTACTATGCTACTATGCTTTCAATATAGGGAACAAGGAAAAAAGTCCCCCTTGAACCAAAGATATTCTTTGTCACTCCCATCAGCCACATTAACCAACACAAACTCTGCAAACTCATCTTTTGACAGGTGAATGTTCTTTATATATGATGACCTCCAGACCTCCTCAGACTTTATGTGACTACGTGACATTATGGATCTGCAGCACCTCCACAGACATGATAATGCTAGTATTTTATTTTTAGAACAGTATTAATGAAGACTATGATTAAAAGTCAACGTTCTGAGCAAGGTCTGGTCTAATGCAGCTCAACAGTGCTGAACAAGGCAAAGAAACTTCTTTGTCCTCTCTTGGATCTCCTATTCTAGCTCAGATGAGTGGGATTTCCCAAGCCATTCACCCATTTTACTGTGAGAGAGTTTAGCATTTGTCAGCTGCCAGTGATAGCCTTTTGCCAAGGCTGAGTTTGTGAAAAATTGTATGTCAACTCTAATGCTTGGCAGCGTTCTGGGAGGATGCCCAGATCACCACCTGCAAATTTCTTGTACAGACATTTCTCCTCATTCAGCCTATGTAAATCACATTCGTTGAGATAATTGTCTCTAGAACACCTTACCGCATTTAATCTTGATTTCTCCTGGTCAGTCTGCACTTGCAAACTTTCCTTCAGTCAGCCACTAAGCTTTGCTAAGCTTTAATACAAAAAGAGCAAGCAGTAAAATTCGCTCAAGATATCTGTCCTGTGCAGAGAGGTACACTATTCCACAATCAAGAAAGGAATTTATTCTGAATAGTAAGGGAAGAAATTTCTCTGTATTGTCTGGGGCTAGATAGAAACTGTTTAATGATGTCCAGTACCTGTCAAGTGTCATGCAACTGAATATGGTAAAAAACAAAGCATGTCTAGTTGATGGTGAGTGTTAGATACTGCTTTATGAAGTCATATGAGCCTTTAGAAGCTTCTCATTTGAACTATGGCAATCACTTATTTTTATTCCGAAGTTTCTGCTCCACTCAACCTTTGAGGATTCAGAGCCTGAAAATATATATGGTATTTGCTTATGTAGGTCTCATAGCATTATAAATAAATATTATCCTCAGTTTTTCTATGTTTATTTCTAATACATGTGAGTCTTCAACCTGAGAAAGGAAGTATGGCTGCTCTATGACAGATCAAGACTACAAGAGACAAGGGAAAATTTTCTCATTCTCAATTGTATATAGGAAGCTAATGTTTAATTTGTTGGCATCATCATTAAACTGCTCCACTGAAAATTTTCATTCTTAATGTCCAAACAAATAATGGCCTATGACTCCAAAGCAGAAGTTCTCCACTTCCAAAAGATGGTTTCAGTTACTTGATGATGTGACCACAGTCTGGTGGAAGAGCTGCCATTTCAGCCATTCTGGAGTAGAGAAGACATTTAATAAAACATTGTGAGCTTTTCCAGAACTCCAGTACAATACATAATAAAGTGGCAACAAAACTCAGAAGATAAATGGCTTCCATGTACTCCTATGACTTTCTGCATGTCAATAGCCCCCTGTTGCCTTTTCCCCATTTCCTGACCACTCACTTTGTGAGTGCAAAGTTGCAGACATTATGACTGAGGCTGTTGCCTCCTGAATTCAATAATTTTTTTAATAAAAATTGTTTAAATTAATAATTTCTTTTCCAAAAGGTTGTGAAGGTCCTTCTGTAATCCTCCAGAACAAAACTGAAGTTCCTTGATGACCTATGTATACCAAAAGCTTTTAACAGGCCTGACTACATTCTTATGGATGGCATTTTTAGCATGTTCTGAAAATTGAGCATTTGACTTAATGGCTCCATACTTATTGGTGTCTACAGACCCTAAAATTTTTAATTTAAAAAGCCCTTAGGCTTTTTAGGCAAGATATGTGGGTCTTTGACAAATATATTCCAGTATTATTGCCTCAGAGGCCTCCTTCTTGCGCTTTTTGATACAGTGTAGGAGCCACATCAATTAGGGTTTTTTTCTGTATTCCTTAGGCCTTAAATATTCAAAGCTTTAGCTACAAACACTACCAAGCGTAAGATATTGTGTCTTAATTTTATTTAAAGAAGAAGACAGTATTATTACTTTCAGGAATGGAACATACACATTCATGATTATTTATCAAGTCACTAAAGGAAAAGCTTCTAAAATGACCTTTTCACTGTGACAAATTGTCACCATCGTGACAAGAAATAATAAAACTCATGCAAGGTTCCAGCATCTTAACAGGAACAGGAAAAAAGAGCTTTATTTTTCAGATCTCAACATTTATAGAATTCCAAAAGTGACAGTGGACTGGAGAATTACATTGACATTGCCACCTCTCCAACCACACTGATCAAACTAACAGACTATCAAAATTCTCCTCCTACAGAGAAGAATGTAAAACAATCATTATTTACATGAAAGTGTGTGAGAAACTCCATTACAAGAATGTAAACATCAGAAGGTTTAGAGAAACTCAAAAGAACAGGACAACAACAGTTCAACTAAAAAAAAAAAATAAACTGAAATGATATTGTTTAGCTCTCCTTGAAATTACCCACTGCTGGATATTTAGTTAAAATATTTATTCTCAAATGCAGTTTGAACTATTTACAGTGTCTTCAGGAAAGACAATTGATGACAAGTCTTTTTTATTTCTCGCAACTGGTGTACACTTTCACTGGTATAAATCCAGAGTAGGTCCACTGAAGCATAACTGTGGGTAGCACCTGGACTGTAGTGGTTGTTTTAGAAGGGAGAAAAGTAGATAGCATTTCAAACAAGAGCTCTAAAAACAATCTGAAAATAATACATGTACAGTAAAGATTTTTTCTAAAGGAAAATAGTCCTTGAGCGGAGGAAAGCACTAATACCTGTTCCCTCCAAATTATTGTGCCAATTATGGTGCCAGTTTCTGACACAAATTGTCCAATAACCCTCAGCAATGAGACTGAAGGATTAATCTTACAGTGTGAAGATAAATACAAGAACCAGAGCCAGCAAGAAAAATCTTTCAAAATTTGCTTACCTACTTGCCTCAACTCTAAGGCCATTCAGTTTGGGCAGAGAAGAGAAATCCAGATCTAGTGTTCTCTTAGTTCTTTTTCATGAGAGCATCTACACTATCAGCACCCAAGTTATCTGATTAGAGGCTACCTAACAGACAGACAAATCTTGTCCTTTCAGTGGCTCAGAATTCAGGTCACCTGAATCTGTTTTTATGTCCTTATCTCAACAACATTTTTACCTGTTGATTTTGCCTTAGTTTTTAGATTTATGTTAAGATCCTTGTTAGCATGCTTTCTAGGAACCCAAACACAGACAGAAGTTTGACTTTCAGTAAGGATTTTTCATTCTTGTCCTGCTGGAAAAGAAGGGAGGCATGCAAAGGACCTGATTTCATCCAGAAAATCCCAGATGCCATTGCTGAAATGCCTTGTGTTTGCCTATGTCTTTTCTTATACTCTCACAGACCATTTTTATAGTGTACCAGCATGATCAACACACAGTACAAACAAAGCTCCCTTTCTGTTCAAATAAAGCAAAAGAAATTGACAGTCCAAGTGTTCCGCTTTTCATGTGTTATTTTCTCCAGCTATTTGCACCTTCTAGGATAATCTGCCCTTTCTATTCTACCCACTGCATGATAAGTTTAAAACAAACAGAAAGTAACATTTTTGAATGCTTGGTAGAAATTCAAATATCTTGCTCATAAAAATAAACCTAATCTAAGCTGTCACGAAATCATGGAATGGCTCTGGCAGTTGTATCAAACTATATAGACATGTACAGACCCTTTGAAGAAATGAAACTGCACTTTATCAAGTGTGATTTATAAGCAACACTGATTTAGCTGGGAGATAACACTGCTGTCTAATCATTAGTAGTCAGACAACAGCCATGTGAACACATCAATTATGGGCCACTGCCAAAAGCCCTTGAGATCCCAGAGATTAACAGCCAATCCTCTGTTTTACAAGCTCACATCAAAAAGAATATTAATAAGAGGAGGGGCAATGTGAAAGCTTGTCAGAGTAATTCAAGCACTAAAACAAGGCATTTTTCCCTTTGCTCTGCCTTGAACTGGTCCATGAAAAAAGCTGGCATTAGCTACAAAGCATGAAGCTGCCAATTTCTCAGAAAATGTTTTTCATTAACATATGTGAAGTTGTGAAAGGCTGGAAAAGCTCTATTTGGTGGACAAAGGCGACAAGTTCTGTGTGTTGCTTTCCTGAATGTATCAATCCTGCAACTATTGTTCAGATATTTGGAAATGAACCTCTGTACACAGAAGTGTTTAATGACTTTTCTCATCCTCAAAACCAGATCTATTTACCATTATATACAAATTAGCCAGACTTCAAGGCATGCATTACTCTGTATTGCCAATGATTTTGAAAAACTGAAGTAGAAACACTACCAACACAGTTTCAGATTTATGTGTGTCTTCAAATGTGTGGGGGGAAAAAAATCCACAATTATACCCTTCTTATTGACTTCTATGGAGTGTGGTTGACTAGAAGTCTACTCTTCTTGCATATAAATGAATGGAAACAAGCCAAGAATGTAACTCCAAAGGGAACAGTTATTCCTCTGTACAAAAGTAAACATACCTATAAAGATGGACCTTAAACAACTTGTTGCTGACATTTTAAATGTAGCCCTTTTAGCTGGATGGTTTAGTCCCTTCACTGTCCTCCCTCTCTGGACTCTACTCAAAGGTCTAAAAATAGAGGTTTCGCAGTGTGGCTGCAAACAACCAGAATCCAATCCTGCCAATACTGTGTATTTAAGGGAAGAGAGAATTTATTTGTGGGGATTTTCCAGAGCTACCTTTATAAATGCTATCTCAGTTACTGCCAGTAATTAACCTCTGGGCAAAGAGGAAGCAAGAAGCAGGAACCTTTTAGACTCTTCACTGTCCCAGAGCCAGCAGCTTTAGGCACAGCTCCAGAATACATATTCTGTTCTGACATGAACCAGTTTCAAAAGTTCCCACTTTGCTGTGGTCTTCCAGACAATCATTCCCTTCACGTTTCTTACATGGAGTACCACACATATCCTACTTCAGGATGGCATACTGTTAGTCAAATTGACACAGCTAAGAGGGTCTTAACTACTTGAGGAAGCACATAAAGGCACCAAGTATGTCAAGAAACAGATTGATATTGTTTTTAATAAACTCCTTTAATAAACAGCTGACTTAAGGAGGTATCAGTCCCAGACTGTTCAAGCAGCCATGGCAATGCTAGCTTCCACAGCTTTACTGCTCCAAGGACACTTATAATGACAATTTTAACTAAGGGTACAGTCTTGCATCTTGTAGGATCTGACTGAAATCCCACAACTCATCTCACACTTTTGGTAGTACTGATCTTGACCTGTCAGTTTATTGTACAAGGTCCATGAGAAAGTGTGGCAGTGACAGCTCAGTCTGAAATCAGCTTCTGCAGAGGTGGAACCACAGCCTCCATGTGAGCCTTGCACCAAAGGGCACAGAACTCTCTCACACAATCATTCTGTCGGCACAAGCGGATGGCAACTGTTGCTAGAGAACTATAACATCCTAAACTCACTTGATTAAGAATCAGTGAGCTTAATTACACAGCTTAATACTGTGTGTGAGTCCCCTTGTTCACTCAGGTTTATACTTATTTTCCCACAGCAAAAGCAATGTCTTGAACATAACAGGCCCTTAAAGATAGATCACCTGTGGCTCAATGGCTAACACAATTTTAGAAATATATTTTATCTTGTCCTAGATGTGGTTTTGGAATAGATCTCTTTTAAAAAATTACCTCTGAAATATACCCAAAAAAGAACACCATGCTATGAGCTTCACCCTAAAACATCTCAAGATATTAATTTCAGTGTGTTCCTTCTTTCTGTCATTCTATGTGATCTTGCAATTCAATTGCTTAAAAGGTAACCTGGGGAAACACTCATCAGGCAGACCTCTTCCAAAGCACTAACGTTATAGGCACAGCATTAAAACAAGAAAGTGATTCAACCACTGTATAACTGATAATGACCAAAAAAAAGTCCGATTCAAAGAACTTAAATTTTTTAAAGAGGCCATGTTTTTGTTAAGCTGGCTAAGACAGTGAATTTGTTTTCCAGGTGTTCTTTAACATTGTCTTCAAATTTGAATGATGAACTAATACAAACTAATACCAAATGTTGAAGTTAATGCATCAAGTGACATGAGTTTAGTTGCATAGGAGTGGTCTCCCAATATCTAGCAAATTAAAAAGACACTGTTTATATATTTTTAGATTCTTACAAAAGGGGCCAAGACTTTCTAAATTTCCAGCTAAAATACATAATTTCCAGAAAGAACTCCATGATCAGTCTTTGTAAAAAAAGATGGGAATTTTCAGACCAGATCTCTTAAATCATCACTGAAAATGTAAAGAGCATAGACAACTAACACAGCATCTGGATCAATAGGATTCTACCAGAAAAGCAGACTAGGTGACCACAATGACTCTTACCATGCCTCCTAAGTCACTACTAATAAACGCAGGACAAAAGAGTAAGTGAAAAAAAACCCTTTTATAAAGTGGAGGGCAGTAGTTAAATCAATTATTTTTGTGGCAGTCCAGTACAAAGTGCTCTGCAGGTTCTACACTGCACCACTCTCAAGGAAGTGTCAAAACAGTATAGACAGGAGTACTGTAAAACAGGGATTGCATTAGAATGGAATAACTGGATGACAGCCCTAATACAGAGCTCCTGATGATGCACAGCAGCACAATCTTTATTCCAAGCAACACTGGTTACTTTTCAAATTTACTAGTAGAAAGGTTTTCAGCACTAAGTGTGTCAAGCTCTAAACACTTATTTGCTTTAAGATAGTGTTAATGAGTTGGCTAATCACACAATTTTATAGTTCTATAATGTACTGTGCTGTAAAAATTAAATCAGTGTTTATTACACCTCTGCTGCCTTTCCTTTCCTTCTCATTGGACTGACTCTTGGATGGATTAAATGGATTAAAGCAGGAATATAAAAAGTGCGCCGGTTGACAACACTTCTCAGTACGTATGTAAACAGTATTTTAGTTCAAAGCCTACCTGCGAACAAATAGTAGTTCAAATACCACTTTCAGATACTGAAATTGAGGACATGTTTGTTTTTCAATTTTGAGGGAGCTGCTTCGTTTTTTATTTGCTTCTGGAATTTCCCTCCTCTAGGACTTTAAAACCAACCTGCTCAGTTTTCCTTTCTCTATCCCAAACACAAAAGGCAACATATAACTGAGTTTGTATTTTTGCAAAATTACACGTTTTTGCGAATTCTTTGAAGTCAACAGCGCTTCTGTGACAGACCTTGATGCTGAACTGTTAAAACTGCATTGAGAACAAAGCTTCCTTTATCACTGGAGAATCAGTATGAGTAATGGCCAACTGGAAAAGTCTGGATCAAAGATACCTGAAGATGCATTGCTTTGAGGATAGAGAAAGAAGGTACACACATACAGACATTGGAAAAATCATACACCCAAGATACAGAGGTAGAATTAGTGGATCTTTGAATACAAACAAAGAATTTCATACACATTCGTATATTTCAACCTAACTTTCCTATGGAGGAAAAAATAGCAAAAAGAATTGGATAAACACAACCTTCTCTGATTCAACAGGCATGAAAGTTCTCCTCTCTTACATAGCAAAGAAATACACATTTAAGCTACCCTAGACTGGATTAATTTGAGTATTTCCTGAAGACTGACCACTTGCTTTTGATATTGTTTATAATTAAAAAAGAATAATTGTGTATTTTATTAAAGTTAGTGTCACAGCACTTAAATTCTGGTGAGTATTTGTTTACTGCTCTATAGAACAAACAAAGTATCAGTTATTCTGCCCCCAAACAACTGAAAATTATTTTGCATTCCCAAATCACGGTAAAGAGTCTGATGATAATACAGGAATGGATACAATCATGTATTGCACTATGGCATGGCATGGTTAATCCTCATGCCATAATGTCAGAACTTACTTTGTGGTCTTAAAACCTAGGAATTCTGAGATCACAGACGTATTTGGTTTGGTCTGTATGCAGGCACGAAAAGCCACTTTTGAAGGTAATATTCAGTATCAAAATATATTGACCATTTTCAATAACTCTATGGTCTCACCATCTCAATTCCACTGACTATTAAATGAAGACAGCTTTTTTCCCCCCTTCTTCCTTTCCTCAGTGTATTGCAAAGCTTATGGCCAGACGGTGTATTTTATTTAATTAGAACTTAAACCCCAGAACTGATGCCAGATTTTCAAGATAGCTCACAAATCAAAACAAGGCGCCAGATGTTCGAAAGGACAAAGCACATTGGGTATATGAGATTTCCCTCAGATTCTCATAATGACAAAAGGAGGTGCTAGCCTGCTGAAAAAAAATCTTGCCAAAGTTGTAGGTGTTAACCACATTAAAAACCTGCCCTTCATAAATGAAGTCATAATGTTTCCAAATGCATTGGTCCTTGGAAGACGAGTGAAATCACCATGCATCGAAATATTTAGACCAAATTCCGCTTTTCATTCACAAAAAAAAGAATATTGTGCTTAATTTTCTCTCTGTTTGAGGGCAATTTTAGGGGCAAGGAAGAGACTGTTTCTTGACTTGTTTTTTTCCTTAGTATCACACAGAAAATTTTCGGGTGTTTTTTGCTTGGTTTTTTTTTTTGCACGTGTTTGTTCTAAACAAAATAAAGACAACTAAAACTAGAATAGGATAGGATGCCAGTGGATAACTGATAAATTATGCTGTGCTTCCTTTTGCCTCACACAAGCCTTCAGCTTAGTCCAATACATCACACAAACACAAGAGAGAAGGATGTATTGGATTTTTCTGCTACACTCACATTTGCATGAAAAGGAGCAGTCAAACGAAAATTAAGCACTTAAACAGCTTTAAAAAAGCACTGGTTCAGAATACTGTACTTCAATAAAACATTCATTGTTATTCAATGCTTGGCAAATGACATTGCCATCACATACTAGTAGAAGAACCGTGAAGAATAAATGCTGTCTGAAAAAGAGGCTTGTACTTATGCAGCGCTAATGACCATCTAAAAGAGCGATTCTGCATGGTTACATCCTCTTTGAGATTCACAGCTGCAGCTTCACAAGAGCAGTCATACATCATAATCTGCAGCCATTTTAGGCTACCCCTGTGCTTTGGAGAGCAATATGGGAACTAAGGAACTGCTAATCTGTAAAGTTACAATCAAAAACAACTTTATTCAGCGGTGATGAGTGAATGTGATGACCCACCTTCCCCTTAAGGATGGGTCAACACACCGAGGAGGAGGTGGTATTTAAATTTTAATACTGACAACACCCTTGACTGTAACAGCAGTGACACACAGGGAAAAGAGCTCCATATTTAGTTTCAGTAGAGAGAAAACATACTCATTATTAGATTTTGATTTCTAATTCAATATAACAGTGGCACAGAGTAGCACACAAGCCGTTCTTTCAAAAGGTCAGATAACTGCATTTTAAGATTATAACACTCACATTTTAATTAATGTGAAGGATTTGCTTATTGAACAACATGCTGATCCTATAAACATCATTAATTAACTGAGATGCAGTGACTTTTCAGAAAGTTAACAGCTTGGGAACAAACAGTATGTCACCGTACTTTGAAACTGATAATCAAAGGCTATATTATTATGCCCTAGATTAACCACAGATTTTGCAGGCAAATCAGAGACAGCCTCCCGTTCTCTATGCTCAAGATTTGCAACCACACCCATCCCACAAAAACCCTTCCTGCAATTATGCACACTTCTTTAAGCTTAGTTTTATGGAAGTAACTATGGCTCTCAGCACAATACATGGTGTGTAAAACAACTCTCTGGATCTTTAATTAGGCTAGACAAAGGAGAACCGTCTGGAAGCGACTGTCATTACTAGGATTGTTTGCCTCACACTTTAAATACCTTTGTCACTACAACTACTTATAGCTCATTTCTTGTAGGTCAATCAAGTTAGCCCTCAACTGCCCTGTAAATGGCATCTGTCATCATCCTAGTAACTCCCACATATCTGTATGTACAAATTTGGATGAGGAAGCTCTGGAAGAAATGGGGCTGGTGCCAGTTTGAGTAGTTAAGAGTTCAACCAGAGGTTAACTGTAACCAGGAAGGAAAGATAATGTTTTGATTTCAGCCCTCAGTACTTACACAGTCAATATACATCTCCTGTGTTTCTTAGGCTTCTCTTGATGAAAGTAGCTTGAAATCCAAGTAATTACACACATAACCATCTATATGGAAATGCTGGCAGACTGAAGAAAAAAACTACCTCTTCAGCAGTTAGTGCCATAACCTTTTCTGCACTGTGAAAACACATCTAACAGGAAGGAACTTACAAATGTTTGCTGATTTATAATCGTTACTGAGAAGCTACATTTCAGCATCAAACATAGCACCATCAACAGTATCTGGCCAAGGCCACAGAGAGAAAGAAAGCAAGAGTCACTTTTGTGCTACAAGATGGGCAACAGAGTCAGTGGAAAGACTGTCTTTCCCTTGCCAAAGGCTTACACTCACTTGCTTCCTACTTCTTAACAAAGAGGTGATTTTTAATTTCTTCATCACTGAATATCTTATGGAAAGCTATCCAACATGTATTAAATGCAGAGGAAAAGAATGTCACACATGGAGCCTGCAGTTCCTTGCACTAGTAACTGTATGCTTACCTATCTCCACAGGTTATCATAAATTAATTCATTGAGTACACAAGACAATCTACAGACCAATGAAGGAGCAACAGACTGCTAAACATAAAGACGAGGCTATTCCTATCTCAAGCCAGCTACAGCAAATGTTTTCCAGAGAAAACAGTGGCCAGAAAACCAAACAAAACAAAACCACAACAACAAAAACCCAAACAATAACAACAAAACAAGCAACAACCAAAAAAATCCCAAACCCCTCATGATCAGGTAACAGATGTTGTTCAATCTCCACCCCTGCCCCAACCTCACTCCAAAAAAGAAAAGCTTCCACTGAAGAAATTAAGTGTGAATTTTCATCTAAGCGAGCTTCATTTATATCAAGTGACTCAGTTCCAACTCCAACCATTAGGCCCGAAAAATCTGTCCTTCTCGCCATCTGTGATATTCTTCCTAGTTATATCCAGAGCACCTAGCCATCAGACAGCCAGATAAGAATTTCAAATGTTGCTAAAGGATGATGCTACAGAAATTGAGAGTTCCAAAGCAGGACAGCAAACAGAGACAGGGATTTCAGCAACTAGGTTTCTAAAAGTGCTGTCCCTGCAGGTTAACCAAAGCTTTTAAAAAAGGAAAGCCCTGACAAAGTGTTCCAGATACACAGCCTACCCTCGAGACTTCTGTACATTTTTGCGGTTTCACAACACATTTTCCTATTAATTTGGAAATACTTTTCTCTTCTCAGTAACCAGCTGATAAGTTCACAGAAACAACAGGGGAGACAGACACAGTATGCCATGGAATGAGAGACTTGACTTAATATACACCCGGTCAAATGAACAGGGGAGTCTTGAGCAAACTTTTCTTCTTACATTCCACCTCTTCTACTAACACTGAATGTAGAGTAAGATGGGAAAAATATTAAAAGGCACTACAATGTGCAAGGAACAAAAGTATCTTACAAATTCAAGAAAAAGTCCAAATAATCATTCATTTTGTGGGAAAGAGGAGAAAGAATTATACATAAAGTAGTGATGGCCTTCATGAAGAAAACATGCGATGTAATGCTTAATTTTAAATAAATTGCTCTGTTTATCCAAGAGATTCCAAACCTCAGTCTAAATATCCAAATAAACTCAATAGATTTAGGTTGCAGTCACATATCCTTTTACAAGTGAGGTAAATACCACCCACCACACCCATTCTGGAGATCACTGACTTTCCCTTCACATTGTCTGTCTACCCTCCCTTTTCACCCCAGTCAACCTGGACACTAGGTTAGAAAAAGCACACTAATGTGGATCACCTCGACCTTTTCTTGAAGCAGGCTAGGGAATGTCCCACCTTGTAGAAATGCTCCTGAGTGATACGTAGTGATAGTATTCTGGGAAGATGCTGTTAGAACCCTACATGGGATTACATGTTAAGTTTCATTTTCAGAAACCTAACAAAATTGTTCCACTGATATCTGCAGGCTGAGGCATGCTCTGGTCATCAGCTTCCAGTTTTGTCCTGGCACTGCTCCATTCCTACCCACATCACAGATACAGCTTCACTGCTTAATCAGATGCTAAGACTAAGGTACAGCCAAGACCTGTGCAGACACTCTTGCATGAGCACTGTGCAAAACCTTTTGTGGGAGAACAGCAAGAACATGACTTTTTGTGTCCAAAACTGAAGAAAACAAGATTTACCATAGCCCACTTCCACAGAAGAAAAGCCAGACTGATAAACTTCTGTAGTGCTGTAAGAAGAATTAGTCTTGGATATACTGTTTCCTCTAAGTGCAGCCTAACTTAGACCAAACCAAAGGAAATATGTTTTCCTACTTTAAAGACATGTAATGATGCTTTGTCTCACCCCAAACCAACAAATGCAGTAATTCAACTCTAAAGTGGTCTACAAGTTTGACTTTACATAAAGCTGCAATTTAAAAGGAGATTAATTTGACCTGTAAGTAATATTTCCTCTCTGCTCATAGCCTGGTCTGTTAGCAAAAGTTTTACAAATTTAGTAATGACTAAAAGAAATTAGCCTGGTATACTGACTTGAAGCTTCCACATAAACTGACCTTCTCCAAGTCAAAACACTGAAAATACTGAAAGTACAAGAATGAACAACAAAGTGTCACACTCCTCATCTGCGGAGCTGATTTTGATTCACAAAAGCAAGCAGACACAGTGACTTACTGTGCAACAATGGCAAGCCAAACAGGACAGAGAAAAGTCTCCTCTGACCTCTACACTTAAACTTAGTAAAGGCTTGTTCCCTAGAAAATATTGAAATCTGCTAATGTAAATTACACCACTCACTTCCTATTCAATTTTGAAAGTAATATTGTATTAGCATGGCTCTTCCGGAAAGAATTAAAAGTTGATAAACATAATTATAAGAAAGATGAGCTCTTATGACACCATAAATATTATCCAGAGCTATTGTTATCCTAATGAGCTAAAGTGTCAGCAATTCCTTTTTATCAGACCCTTGCCTTCTAGTACAAGAACAACAATAACAAAATAATAAAACAAATTTCTCCAAATCTTAAGATTATTTGTCTAATTGTTGATTTAGAATGCAAATTTCCTTTTGAATTTACTGAGACTCACATTCAGGGCAACCATTCATCACTGGTTTTTACCCTGCCAAGGATACAAACAAGTTTATTAATTCTATCAAGCACTTGGTAAGGTACTACTGACAAATAAAAATATGGTCCTACTTCACTACATTGAACAAAAATTAAAGACTTACCCTGGAGTGAATTTGTCTGCTGATAGTTAAGCCTTGCATACATACACACACAAATCAGAGTAATTTTGTTTTGAAAATT
Source organism: Urocynchramus pylzowi (assembly GCA_013397555.1). Lineage (NCBI taxonomy): Eukaryota > Metazoa > Chordata > Aves > Passeriformes > Fringillidae > Urocynchramus > Urocynchramus pylzowi. The sequence goes on from VZRH01006602.1 coordinate 172,125, forward strand.
TATGAAACTTCACTTGTTATCTCAATGTTATAATTTTTAACTTGCAGTCTGAAGACCAACTGTGTATCTATTAGAAGCAATAGTAACAAGGAAATTATACTTGTGTAAGTAGATGCAAAAATTACTGCCATTTTGCCTTAAATTTTCCTACTACTGCAAATTTCTTACTACAAACTGGTTTTATAGTTCTGCCAGTCACATTTTACAGGTTTTAAAGTACAGCGTGAACAAAATCACAATACCATGCACATAATGTAAAGTTCTTTAACAGTCACTAAGAACACTGCTTTCAATCACTTCAAATATGTCAATGCTCATTTTACCAGATATCAGATAACAGCCTGGTTTAATGTTCCTACAGACACAGTCATTTCAGAGCCTAGGGAGAATCCAAAGGGGCGTAAAGATACACAAATATGTTTATAATTAATATATTGCATACAAAAGACACAATTCTTACATAACCTCCACAGCAGCATTCTTCTTGCAGAGATGCCAGTGCTCGTGTTGCTGCTCATTTTGAAGCAATCTGCTTCTATGCCTAAAAATGGGATGGGTGTAAGTGGCCTGTTACTAGGGAATGGAGCTAGGAGCACTTTTCCGTGCACTATCTCTCATTCTTGAGATCAGGAAATGCAGCAGAAACTAAATCTGAAGCAAGAAACGCTATGAAGAATACTTTCCTGGAGGTTGCTACTTAGTAGACTCCAGTTTGAGGGAGATATATTCTTAACAGCACAACTGGCAACACACGCTGGATTTGTTTATACAAAAGCAGAGTGCAACATTTTGTATCACATCAGTGAGTTTCACTCAAGCAATATGTTAAGAAACACGGCACAGCATTGCCAATCACTTGAAAGGTCACACCTGAAGCTCATTAACTTTTTCCTTGTCCCCTCACGAAAATTACACAGTGTAATTACACACTAAAAACTTTCCGTTCTTATACTGGATTTCAAATAAGAACAACTGAAAAGACCACTTTTTTCATGCATCTTTTGATTTTTCTTTATACAAACTTGCCATTAGCCAAAGGGGAAAAAATGTCCATTTTTTAATAAGTGGGTTTTTTTGTTATAAGTTAACTTATAACATACATACAAATGCCCATTTTTTAATAAGTGGGGTTTTTTTTGTTATAAGTTAACTTGTAACAAACTAAAAATGTATTTTATTACTAGAAATGACCAGACACAACTTACCAAATTCAGCTATATCTACGCTTTTTCCCATGCAAATTACTACAGCCACTGAAGACAGAAAATTGAATAGCTGTTTTACATAGGCCAAACATGGTCTTCAGATAGTTTATAGTCTGATCAAAACAAAGCCTATTTCCACACAAATAATCATGACTTGCTTTCTCAGAAGGCTCTGCCGACCGAGATACTGTACCGACAGCAGGGATAGTCTGTAAAATAAAATGTTTCATTTTCCTTAGCCTGTGGACCTATTTCCTTATTCTAACTCTGTAAATTCATTTTCACAGCAGTGACGAAGAGAAGAAGTCATAGAAAATTCAACTCAGAAGGTAAGAATTTTGAAAGAACTATAAATTATTGAAAAAGTGAGTTTTAACTGAAGAAGCTTAAACAACATTTACTGCGGAGGTTACTCCATTTCTGCTATAATGCTTTCTTGGCTTTGATCTTTAAACCAATGACTCATGAAAATGGTATCTTCAAATTTACAGGCCACCAGTAAGTGGGTCTTTAAAAAAATGTTGTACAACAATAAAGCAGGAACCACAAGCACTTCTTAACCATTTGAACTGTCAACTAATTAATTATGATACTGAAACAAAGGCCTATTAAAAAAACCTTGCTCTTAAAAAGAGGAGAAAAAGCAAGACAGAAAAAAGGGGGGGTAGACAGTTCTGGTGAGCAAACCAAATAACATATAGGGGAGAGAGATTCAAGAAAATGTATTATGTTTGCTCAAATTAACAGAAGCATTTCTCCCCCACCCCATTCAAAAGGAAAACAAAATAGGGCAGCTCTCTTGCCACAGACTGGTGCCCCTTAGCTGGAAGCAGCTCCAGTTGTCAGGTTCCTGTCAGCACGTAAGTGCACCAACACTTCCCTTCTCCCACTCTTTTGTTCCTACTTAATATGTGTGGTTTGTTCAGCAGTCTTTGCTGTTAAACAATTCATTTTTTTCCTTGCCTCCTCTGCTTTAGGAGGAGGCAAAAATAGCAGGACTTAGGCACAAAATATAAAGCTCATTTCCTGTACCTTAGTGCCTCATTCTTTCACCTCCTTGTCCATAGGATTTAGCTACCAAATAGGTCTTAATCTGTAAACAAATGATTTGCTCTACAATTAAGCCATTCACTTCTTTTTTTTTTTCCTCCCTCTCTTTCTTTGGCTGCTTGGCTGCTGTCCAATGTGGAGGCTCATAGGTTCTTCTATTATTTAGTGCTGGTTAAAAGGCAATAAGCTCATTCAGAAGTTTATAAAACTATAAGCTATCAACAAAAGCATTTAATGCTTCTCTGAAGCACTGTGATTTTTGCCTGAAAAATTAATAATGTGTGGTTGCATGTTCATATGTGTGTACACATACATGAGGATGATGTGTGGGGGTGTTTTTTTTATGTACTGGCCTGGTTATTCAGTCGGCATGTCTTTAAAAAGTCAGTTATTGCAAGCTACAAATACATATATTTTACTCGAATTTTAATTGACTGTGTACTTTTTTATCAACAACTGACAATCACAGGAACTGTGATTCACCATGGTTACAAAGCTGAACCTCAAATACTTTGATGTTGTATGAGAAAAAAAAAAAGCCATGCTACTGCAGCATTTCACAATGTTTGCAAATATTGTTTCTCCACAGAACGATGTTGTGAATCACAGGAGTCTACTAGAGTAAGTGAAACCTTCAGAGAAGTAAATAACATGTTAGCTTTTTCATCTCTGCAGTTAAAAGTCACTGATGACTCAAAAGAAAATAACATTGAGATAATTTTCCTTTACGTCTATTTTTAAGTTTTTGTTCTTTTCAGAAAATATGTTCTCAGGGATTAAAACCAGAACACAACATGTATATATTTGCCTTCATGGAGGTGTTTCTATATACAACACGGGATTAGCAGGCTACCACCTCAACACGCAACAGGAAAGACAATTAAATATTTTTTTAAAAACATGCCTGTATGTTTTTAATACTTAATACTTTAAATAAGTAAAGTATCGTAAGCGGATAGATAAATTTACAGGTGTAAATCTCATTTAGAAATGACAGGTACTTAGCCATTTCAATTTCAGCAATATACTTCCAATGAAATTCTGCAAGCCTATTTAAAGTCTATTACGGCTGCTGACATCAATCTGCCAGGCTTTAGAGTGCTAATCTCCACTAAAGATTTTCACCTACAAGTTTAGCTACTGGTATATTTGAATTAAATACTCAGCGTTTCTCTGTATAGGCAACTACAGACATAAAGCGTTAGAGGTGGATGGGCAACAGGGCAGAATTGACACAGAGCACCTAATGCTAGTTTTGCCTGAATAAGGAATGAAGTTCCAACTCCATTTAGATTCCAGTCCTCTCCTCAGGGTTTTAGTCCTGATTTCCACACGTTCCAGTCAAAATCTCACTTCTTCCCCACTGAATATAACATATTCCTACTGTAGCTACTCATGAACACTACAGGAAAACCCTCTTAATTTAAGGTGTCAGTATTTTAAATGTACACCCATGCACTCATGCATATGGATGCATACACAAGCACAGGTTCATACAAAAGGACACACAAAAAGATTTTAATGAGCTGTACCTATTAAGACTCACCAGAGATCAAATGAGTCTCTGTCCCTCCCCCCAGCCAAATGACAACTTCTGAAGTTGCAGATAAGAGGTGGCAGCCAGACAGGTGTCAGGTATGCATGCTCATCCTGAAAAACTACTTAAAGGTTCCAAAAAAAATTGTGCTAACCCTGCAGAAAAGAAATGCCTCTCATCCTGAACTGACACAGCAATCACATCCATATTTAAATGTTAATTATGTGTATTGTTAACTTGTTTAATCTATCGCAATACAATGTACCCTCAATAATTACCAACCAGTTGAAAAGGGTTTGTGAAAATTAAGCAGTAAGAGGCATTTGAAACCTTTAAAAGATATTTCACTTCGAGAAAAACTATAAATCTTGGACGCAGTTTGAATGTAGTTGGCAACTTTTCCACCTAGAGTAAATCTGAAGGCTCAAAAATAAATATTCAAGAGCATTAATTTGTTTCTAGATGTGTGCGTGCAAGTAAAACAGCAGCCATAATGTGGAAATTTGAGTCACATTTTGCAACTAATTGGAAGCAGATTAGAATTCTGCCTCAGGGGAACATTGTCAAACTAGAAGCTGGAGCAAATGAAGAAAGAGGTGAAAGCATCGTGAAGAGCTGACAGATTTACAGTGCTCAAGGCAATAAACGGGTACTAGATGAAAATGAATGTGCTTCACTGTACTGCATGCAGTTTTCAGTCATATCTCAGCAATAAGAGCATACAGCCATGAAACAATTATTTTCAGAGAGATGGTGAAGGAAAGAGCAAGAATGAACAAAACACTATTCAGGTGGCGTGCAAAAAACCCTATAAATCATACAGTGGCTCAAGTTGTTACAAGAATAATATAATTGGTCATAGTAGGTCCTGTTCTGCAACCTAGACTCATCTCAAGTAAGGGATTACAGAGACATAACACAAGAACTACTTACTTGAGTTGAAAAAGGACAGTAAGCCCTTGCTCAGTGTAAGAGTCAAAGCATTAAGCTCTTAGGAAAAAAAAAAAAAAAACAACAAAACACACAGATTCTACATTTTTAAAGCTAAGAAAAACACAGAACCCTGCAGTCAGATAAATCAGAGGCAGAAGGGGAAAAGCCTTTTTAGGGGTTGATTAGGAAAGGTTGGAGGAGATCATAAAATGAAAATAAAGTGCAGAGGCTAATGTACCAATGCTGTAATGGAAACAGCTGCTAGCTTTCTCCTTCAGTGCTTGGCATCCATTGCAGCGTCACAGGAAAGACTGTTAAAGGATCTGGACATGAAATGTAAATAAAACTATTAGCCAAAACACAGTTGCTGTATTTATAAAACAGTAGCAGCTCTTTTTTTCTTGTGTATGTACGTACAGAAGAAACACACATGTATGTATGTGTGTGTGTGTATATATATATGTACACACACACAAACCTCCAGCACATATGTGAATATCTGTATTGACCTATGTACACAGGCATGTGTTTGCATAACCCTCTCCTTAAACATCAACTAGTAACACTATTACATAATATTGCACCTTACTATTGGCTGAAGTGGACAAGAACATCAGTTTAAATTTTCAGTAAAACTGGGCGTGGAACAACCACCTTCATTGTTCTCAAAATGCAGCAGTATTTTTCCTTCAAATTCCAGAACTCCAGTGCAATATAACATATAGTGCCGAACATTAAACCCAGAGCAAAAATTAACTATCAAAACTGTATGTCAAATATGTTTATTATATCCAT
>VZRH01006602.1:178498-190169 GCA_013397555.1 Urocynchramus pylzowi
TAACACTATTACATAATATTGCACCTTACTATTGGCTGAAGTGGACAAGAACATCAGTTTAAATTTTCAGTAAAACTGGGCGTGGAACAACCACCTTCATTGTTCTCAAAATGCAGCAGGATTTTTCCTTCAAATTCCAGAACTCCAGTGCAATATAACATATAGTGCCTAACATTAAACCCAGAGCAAAAATTAACTATCAAAACTGTATGTCAAATATGTTTATTATATCCATGAATATCCATAAATATTAAGATCCTTGTAGTCAGGGCAAGCTAACTAAACAAATGCCTCAACATTTACTAAATCAGATTTAAAACTCCTACCATCAAAACAAAGTTCAATGAAGTAACAAGGTCAATTTCTAATTGTATTTGCTTCTAACTATTACCTTCTTTTGAAGAGATACAGACCTAGTTTCATTTCCCTCCTTCAAAAAGAAAGAATTGGCAAGAACATGAAACCCTGAAACATGCAAATACTCCCATTACTTCACTGCTACAAGCCTATAATAAAGCACAGATTTGATAGTACTATCCGTGTAGTGTGGCGAACCGCACTCAAATAAACAGTTCTCCATGAAGAATGAAAACCCAAAGACCAAACCCTTCCAATTCAAACATTATTGTTGCTTTTAACATAAGCCATCCACAGAAATCAGCCAAAGAGGTGACAGGAAATCCAAAAATAATTTGGTTTGGCCCTGCACACTATGAGAAAGGAGATTACAGTTTGCTTTTCGCTCTCCTTACTGGTTGAGGGAAGTGGTGAAAACTATGAAGGCTACGCTTACGTAACAAGCAATGATGGCACCCACAGACCTATTTCTACCAGAGTTCAGCACAGCATCACTGAAATTCATCAATAAAGGTGTCATTTGAATAGCATGAACTTGTGTTGCAGGGGGGATGGGCTTAACAAAACCCCTGAATTAATTCAATGGATAATGCAAATGACTAAATGTGTGCAAAATCAAACTGTCTAGTGAACACAGTTAAAGAGGCCAGATGTGCCTCAAAATTTCCTGGGAAACACAGCCTAAACTTGGCACTTTCTTTTATCAGAATGAAGAAAGCAAGCTCTCAGAGTTTACCAAAGTGTGACCAATTGGAGCTTAGTCTTCTGTTGCTAATTGAAGCATGGAAAAAAAAGCCAGTTTCTGAGGGCAAACTACAAACATATACTTTTTATATTCCAGTGCCACATGATAAAAAACAGAATCAAGCTGACTGGTAGAAATTTGACTGGCAACCAAAGACCAACCTATTATTTCAAACTGTTATGGGAAAGCAATAAAATTGCTACTAGGTCTCCTCATGTTACTCTTCAATAAAAAGAAGCCATTGGGGAAATAAGAGGAAAAGAAAACACATCAAAAACTCTAAAATTTCTTTAAATAAAAGTACACTTCTGTGGTGTTATGCCATCTGCTTCTTGGTTAACATGACAAGACAACTCAACAACTAGAATCCTAGTGTTTTGAAAACACCAAGTAACCACAATCAGTGGATTTTAGTTTGCTCTTTTGACTGCAAAAACTGCGTTCACATGCCACTATTGGCATATGCTTCAAACATCCTCATGAGGTTATTTTCCTTCCAGTATTATTCGGTGGAGTTTCTCTGGAGACAAACACCTCAAGCTGTGTTTGTGCACAAAAGTGAGATTTAGGCCAGGAAGAATCAGAAGCTGTGAGAAGATAAAGGAACCAAATGTTTGGGGTTTTTTTTCTGAAGATCGGCTGAAGAAGATTTATCATAAAAGATATAAAACTGAATGTAGCACAACTTCACTTCACTTGAAACAAACAGCTTCATTTTTAATTCCTAATAGATATTACAGCCAGAAGCTAGAGAAGTTGATCCTTTTACCTTGAGATTTAGCAGTATTTGTCAACTTACTGTAAAAGCAGACATATTATAAATCTCTGTCACTAAATGCAACTTTCTTACTTGCAGTGTTGGCTTAAGATTTCAGAAAATTTAATCAACACCATAGTGGCCCTAGAGCTGGAAAACCTACCTATACAGACATGATTCCTACTTCATTGCATGAAACTTGCCCTGAATGCTCACTTGAACTGTTTAATCAAGTAGTGTTACATATATATAAGCATATATATTATGGAAGCATACATGTACATGGGGCGTCAGAGCAAACTACTTATTCCACTCCTTGATGTTTCTCTCAGCTTTTTCAAAAAGAAAAAAAAATTACAAAGAAACTGCTTGTCAGTCAAGTTGCTCTGAATAGTTTTACAACCTTTCATTCAAATGTAAAGGCTTTGTTCCAATTGCCAAGACCATTTTGTAAGAGTTAAAAGAGAAAGTGCAACAGAGAGTGCTTACTGAAATCCTACAGCACTACCAAAAGTCATTCTCTGACCTTCCTCTTTGTCCAAATGGCTACTCATTGCCTTCAGTAAATTGTGGTATTAAATCAAGAATGTAATAATAATTCTTTAAAATCATGATTTAAAATCTCATTTTAAGAATGAGATTTTTAAGAAGAAAACCCCTCAAATCCTACTATAACAACTGGTAATTACATTTATTAAAATTATCCCATTTCAAACATATTTTTAAGCAAATTAAAAAATGATATATTGTGTTACTGTTCACACTGCTGAAAGGCTGCACTGAAAAAAGCTGCACTGGGCAGAAATAGTGCTACAAAAAGAGAAAAAGAAAGAGGTTTATGAAGCAGAATATATATATATATATATGAACTTTTCTGATTTTTTAGAAAGGTATTTACTTTTTGCAATTATGACATCATCAGAAATTTTCATGAAAGACTGTTTTAGTGTCTTTCACCCAACGGGAAACGTTATGTACAGACCCCATTTTTAAAAAAAACATCCATATATATTCAGTGATCGTTAAGAAATAAAAATAACTCCTCAATATGTAAACACACTAAAACAAATGCCAGTTTTTAGCAAAAAATATGGCCAGCCCTTCAGTTGAAGCCAATCCACAGGTCCACAGGTGTGAGCCCATATGAGGACTCAGGGCAAGATGTATTTCTGTTGTAAAAAATGAAGCACAGTTAAGAAGTCAGACAACCTCCAGCCATTCAGGGAACATAGCAATGTATCAACATGTGCATTAGAACATCATAAAAGTACATTTAAGTACAATTTAAGCTGGTACAATATTAAGAATACTATAAAAATAATAACCTGGTTGTTGGATCATTTGTACAAAGTATCTTAGCTCCCACCACAGTAGACTGGTTACATTCAGCAATTCCAACGGTATTCCATGCAACAAATCTGGAACATGCCACTCAAAAAGTGAATTCTGTATTTGAGAAATACAGACCATTTGGCAGTAACACAAAACGGCCTGAACTGCTGCAGAAGAAATCCAACCTTTTTCAAGAGTGGGTGACAGAAATCCAAAATATAAATTTGTCCTTATCCACAAGGGAAGCAAAGGTGAAGGACAGCTGAAATGTTAGTACTTCTGCAACAATACTCCTGATGATGCTTGTGAAACATGCTCAATATCACATGTATCAATAGGAGTATAAGATGTGAAGAAACACAGGAGTTTTTTTTATTCTTTAGAAATGCAAATAGCATGGATAACCCAGGGCACATAAAGGGGAACCTGCATTCAACGTGCAAAGGATGTGTCCATTTAACAGAAAGCAGACCCCAGGCCCTCCCACTAATGTCAATACTATGGAGATAACCCATTTCTTATAGGGTGGAGAAAAAAAAAAGGCACTAGTTTGAGCACGCAAAAAAACCCTGCAGATTTCAGATTTGTGATTTACATTATTGTCGATAAAATAGCTTTTCAATTATGAAGGAATGCATTCTGTGTTAATGATCACAACCAGGGGTCCAAGCTTTACTCTTTTGTCAGAACTATAGCAGATCCTCCCCGCAGCTTCACCATTAACATGTCTGTTTCCTGTCAGACCACTCAGAGATAATGTCATTTATCTCAGGGCGGCACAAGACCAGTCATTAGCTTCAGTAAAAGACCTCAAACAAAGGCCGGATGGCGTTTTATCCAGGGCTCATAGGCTGCAGCCAAGAATCTCATTGCCTAACAGTTTAGAACAAGTTATCTTTAAAAGAGTAATTTTCTCCCTATCAAGAATTCTAGAACACTTCTCTGCACAGCAGTAAAGTCTGCATGGAAAATTTTAGTCAATGGTTTTATCATATGCAACTAGGTGCCTGATAAGAGCTTGCTAAAGTTATCCTTAGAGAGGCTGGGGTGGGTTTTTTTGGTTGTTGTTGTTGTTGGGGGGGTTGTGGAGGTTTTTTTCCCCTTCGTTTTACTTCCTAAGGAAAGACAGAGTAAATCAGGTTCTACCTCAATAGCAAGACCTTTGAAGAACTGACCCTTATTGTGTTTGCCTGCAGGAGGTGATTCACTATTATAAATTCTTCAATGAGTGAGCTTCTGGAAAGCTCTTTAAATGAAAGTGGAACTGGTTAACTGTATGTACTAACATGTGTTTTCACAGTCTCTCCTGTATTATTGCATTTCAGAAGGCTTCTATAAAAAGTGCCAGGTGAACTTTTTAAAATAATGATAATAATAATTAAAAAAAAGAAAGAGACTCGGAAAAATACGAGAAAATCTCAGCTTTTCAATTCCTGGGCTTATGCTGAAAACCAGAAACAGATGGTACTTTCCATGTTACTTGAATCTGGTTATTGAACACCTCTATGGTTACGGGAGATTTTGCTTAGCACTTTTAAAATACATTTCATTTATTGGACTATAAAATGCTACTTTGGAAAAACAAGTCTTTATATAGCTATAATTAAAACAGTCTTGCAGGAAAGCCCTTTAACATGGAGAACACGGTTAACCTCATGACATCTGGACAATCAATCCTTTCCTCTTTACTGGGTATTTATGAAGTTATTAAAATTGTAAAATTACTAATGCCCAAAGTGAAATATTTTTCCGGTAGTTCCGAATATGGTTATCAGCTTCCCTACTTTGCTTGATAGATGCTCTAGACCAGCCTCCATTGTGCTACACTAACTCTTGCTTTGCACAGGAATTCAATAGAAGATCTGGTCATACATATTGGCAGAGGTCAGCAGGTTCACACGGAAAGCTTTCCCCGGCCAAAGGGCAACACCTCTTCACCCAGCTCAAAAAGCACCGTCACACTACTAGACAGCACTACAGAACTTTAAGAACCTTGAGCTGTGCTTATTGTTAGACACCCATACTTATCAATGTTTTTAACAGCTAAATCCCTTATGTAGCTTTCAAAACAGTTTGCTGTCAAACAACAATAGACTTTGTTCTTTAATTACAGCAAGTGACCTCCCTGCCCTTTTATTTCACAGTGAATAAACTACACAGAAGGCCAGCAAGAAAAGTACATGAAGAGCATATCTCCATAACATCATTAATCAAAGCATGTACTTAAATTATTTACATCCATAGGTAAAATTCACCCAGAAATTCCTGATGGCATACAAAACACCATCAAATCCTAACACTAAAACACAATAAGATAAAATAAATAATACTAGCTAACATGTTAATTTGCTAAAGACAACTTTCAAATGTGAAATGCAGACTTAATGAGAAGCACTAAGCTAAAAAAAGAGAAAAATTCCATCCTGGAGTATCACTAGACTGATACATTTAGAACTGTAACTACACCCTTCTGATTACAGCTTTGTATCTTCTGCATTAATTTCATGTAAACATACTGTTTTTCACATACCAAATCAGGTTTTCCCATATCTCAAGAGTAAATTATGACTGAATGAATTCCAAAATCTCCTCACAATGCATACAAAGCAAATTTTGTAGCTATTCTGAACACTTTTCTATGTAACAGCTGTTAAAAAACCAAAAAAACTAAGCTGGAACAGATGAAGAGTTCATGCTGACAAACAGTCAGTAACTGTGCTAAAAACAGTATGGATAAGAAATGGAAAATGGAGACAGGTTTTAACACCAAAAATCTTAGGAGTGGTTAGCCTACCTGTCAAAGCTACTTATTCAGACATGTCACTGTTGGCTTAGCCACAAACTGGACTGCACAAATATAGCTCAAACATCTTAGAATTACAGCACACTTTGACTTTATCCACATATTAGGGGAGTGGCGACTTTTACAACATACTTGCGGTTTCTGCATAAAAGAGCCAGCAGAACACAGTCATTGATTTAATTAGGCTTCATAAGATCCAATTTATCATGTTTTACATGACTTTCTGCAGCAAGGAAACATAATAAATAGACTAAAAATAGAATTGAAGCATGCTGTGAAAGCTAAACAGTGACTACAACTCCTGGGAATCTGCTCCAAGCTTTTCACAAATAGTAAACAAATGCAGTATTGTATTCCACACCACATATAAAAACATGCAGATTTTTAATCAGCAGTCATGAACTCATCTGATTCTAAAAGGAAACTTCCAAATTCATGAGGCATGTCTTGCACAACAGTAAGATAACTGAACATTGATTTCAACATGCAGGCTGAAAATTATGTATTTATCTAGTGATACAAGTTGCTTTGTGCAAGTATGGCATATATGTTCTAGCATATAAACAGTCAAAGCAATAACACTTCAATGATCTAAAACCTTGAAAGAATTCTTTCCAATGACGATTAATCATTAGGGAAAAAAAAAAAAAAAGAAAAAAAAGAGAACAACAAACACAAAACACTCGAATGTTACTAATGTTGCCACTGGCTGGACTTAAAATCTCAACCATTATCAGCAACAAGCTACATCATTATTACTATTGCTATGATTATTATTGTAAAAGGGAACATTCTTGGCTAAGAAAAACGTTAAGGGGCTTTACTTAAGATAGCAGGCAAGCACACCATTGTGCCAGACAATGGCCAAGGCTGCACGACTCTGGTGTGCAAAGCCTGTATTGAAGTCAGTGTGTGCCAACAGCAGCGGCTGTTGCTGGAAATGCAAGCTCCAGACCTCCTCCTGGAGCGACATCTACAACACACAGAGTGTGCCACTGACGCTGAACTCCTCCATACGTGTTTGCTCTGAATTTGCATACCATCCCATTTACATCGCACATAAGATTACTCGCACGTATATAGATTCTTCATACAATTTCCTGTGTGACCAGAGAGTTGAAAGAACACAAAAACGGGAGAAACCACACCACCCTCTAATCTCCGTTGCCATGGCAGCAGCCTTTGAGATACTGAAATGTTCAGATTGCCAGCTAAACAAAATTGTTGAATGTGAACATTTGGCTGAGAGATTAAAAGGCTAAGGGGGTTGCAAAAGGGCAGTACCTCCCACATTCCAGGCAGCCACTGAATCCAATCAAATGGCTCTGACTCTTTAACCACAGCCATTGTGAAGACCGGATTAGGGCAATTTATCTAGATAGTTAAAACAGATTAGAGAACTGCAATTTGAAGACTATTGGCAACAGAAATAAATGCCTACTGTACTAAGATAATAAAGAGACCATGGGATTTTTGGACACCTTTCTGCCGTGAACAGCACTTTTCATAAATCAAAATGCAAACATATACACATGAATTACACAGCAATCTGGTTTTCTCATCTGCATTTAGACAAGGTCATAAGGCTCATTCAAATTCATCCATAGATATGCTATCTTAAAAGCAATAATATGCATACAATATGAAATTTAATTTGTTCCTTGTGTTCAACAGAATCCCTTGGAATTATCTTCCAGTACTAACAAATATCTGCTATCACAAACACCCAAATCTAATCCTCCAGTCGACTTAGTGTTACAAAACCTTTATGACTGAAACACGAAAAGCCAGTAACCAGTCATAAGAAGACATTCTTATAACTCCCCACTCCCTGAGACTTTCAGCCCTCCCAGACACTTGCAGACCATACAGTAAACACCGACCCGAAAAGTTTCCCCACTGCTGAATGTTCACTTGGGGAAGTTGTAAAAGCAGGTAATTTAGGACAAACAGCTGACAATGCAATCACAATATTAACACCCTGAGATTGTTCATTTGGAGGGTGTTGGTTTGCCTTATTTTTCAGGCAGAGCAGGTTCTCTTTGTTTAACAACCTGTAGAATTTACCATACTTGTAATCCTGGGCCAACACTCGCCCTCTGGACCCCCAGAAGATGGCTTCTGCCCTAGGGACTGAACTCCCACCAACACCAGAACATCCTTGAACTAGCAGTTGACAAAAGACAACAAGGTCTCATTCCACTTTTCCCAAATAATAGAGTAGCAGCCATCTATTCATACACAAAGCATCTGAAATAGAAGGGAATAAAACCACACACTCCCATCTGATTTCTTTCACACATTTCAACCGCTCAACAAACAAGCAGTTCAAATCCAAGAGCCAGCATGGCTCAGAAAGGAAAACTCCTCCAGACAGGAGACAAACTGCTCCACTCTGTTCCAAAAGCTGTTTTGCACACACGATTCTCAGCACAAGGTGCATTTCCCTCCTCCCAGCATCCTCCTTCCAGGAAGACAAGAGGCACTGCCTGTCTGCTGGCTCCTTCCTCCCAGTTGCTACACCAGCTTCTGGGGCCTCTGGGCGACAGTGCCACGGGAGCCCCCAGCACAAAAAGCATCCTGCATCTCCACGAAGCGCAACGGCGGAGCCCTGGTCTCTGCCGACAGCTCCTTTTTCCTCCCCAGGCACAATCTCAGCTCTAGGCAGAGGGTCAGAGAAAGGGAGAGGGGTTCCTTTAGACTTTGGGAGAGGAATGGCCACGAATGCCGGCTGATGTTGTGGAAGAGTCAGCACATACAAGACCTGCTGAGCCTGGAGCCTGAGCTATGCAGTCCCAGCCTGCAAACACATGCCATCCCACTGGTACTGCTGCTCTCTGCTAAAATTGGGGACAGCTCAGGGTCATCTCTGTGTTTCTCCTTCTGGGCAAGTGCAATTAAAACAAACAGACAAAACAGACATGTTCTCCAGGTCTGAAGACAGGAGATGAAATCACAAGGAAGAGCAGCACACTGGAAACATGGTATCTTCCATATAGGGAAGAGTCTCTGGGTTGGTTTTGTTGTTTGGGGGTTTTTTTTGTTTGTTCGGTTGGTTGGTTGGTTGGTTTATTTTTTTTTAAGGGAAGGAGGAAGGACATACACATGTCACAAATACACAGCAGAGAGGACAGAGGAGCCAGACATACAGTCATGGGACACTCATGGGACACTTATTATAGACATGGGGAAACACAGAAGAGGTGGAGAGGAGCTTTGTCCTACCTTTTCTGTTTTCAATTTCTTGATTCGCCTGTGGCTCTCCTCCTCCTCCTCTTCCTTCTTTACCAAAACAGAGTTCCCCATTAACCCTGAATCCGGGGTACTTTTGCTCACCTCCCCCACAGCAGAGGAGGTGCAGTGGAAGGGGCTGCTGCTTCCACCACTGCCTCCCTTGGCCCCGAAGCCATAGAGATGCCCAGAGGGAATTTGGCTATTGCCACCCCCACTGCCATTGGGGTGGCCCTGCTGCAGGTCATGCTGCTTGTCCTTCCTGGATTTTCCTGCATCCTTATCCCGCTTGGAGCCTCTGCTGCCGGGGGCTTTACCTGGTTTCTCCTCTTTGTTTTTCCCACAAGAGGCAACGGTGGTGGTGTTGCTGGTGTTGTTATTATTGCCGTTTGGGTTACTGCTCACACTTTGACCCAGTGCTGAATTCATGCCAGTTGCCTCTCCAGGGCGCCCTTGGACTTCCTGCCTTTTGCCAGCACTGCTGATCTCAGGAATCCCATACAAGGCAGCAGAAGGCAGAGATTTATTAGCATCCTTAGAAGTTTTACTCCTTTTCACTTTTGATTTGCTAGTCTCTTTGTGAGAGGAATTCCCCTGGGGAGCAGAGGGCTGAACAGAAGCAAATTTTAGGCCATCAGCTAAGGCTGAGGTAGCATTAACCCCACTGGAAGCCAGACCCCCGCAATCCTTGGAGCTGGTGTTGCTGCTGCTGGTGGTATTAGAATTATTCATCTCAAATTTCTGTCTGTCCTTCTCTAAGTCGGCGTCCAAATCGATTATTAAATTCCCAACACCGATTTCCCAATCATCGCCACTGTCATAAGTGTCAACTGCGTTTGGATCCACACCTTTTCCTGCAGTGGAAGTGTTCAATGACATCCTGAAGATAAGATCTCTAGAGTAAAAATCCGATGAACTTTTCTTTGGAGATGCGGGGACATTCGTTTATCTCCGTTGGGCTCTCTCTTAAGTTCAACTCCTCTTGTCTTCCTCCCCTAGGTGTGTCTAGGCTCACAACCTGCAGTCCACATCCACGTTGTCCTGTGAGGAGGGAAATAGTCAAGTATTTCTTGTCTGGGTGTTACCACAATATAACGTCACTCAATAAAGAGGGGGCAAGGTAGGGGGGAGCAAAAACATTCAGCGTTGCCACGTTCTTAAGTTTGTTAAGCCAGAGACTGTGGCTGTGGTGTTTTTATAATGAGCACTTTTAATCTAGTTGTATACCAACATCCACAACCTCTCTTTAAGAGCCATGTCCACTAAAAAGAAGGAAAACAAAGAAAAAAAGGAGGAGAGAAAAAAAAAAAAAAGGAAGGAAAAAATTATCTACATTATTTAAATCCACAAAGTTCAGGAAATGCAGTCAGAGAAGTGGTGCCTAGCTGTTGGAGCACATGTTGTAATCTAACCCCCTGGACCACCACCTAGGCACGAAAAGGAGAAAAGGAAGGACACGGATTCACTCTTCAGTGCATTCCATGGATTTTGTGGCTTTAAACCAGACCCTTGAAGTTTTGTGACTCTCCTGTATTATCTTTTACCCCCCCTTCCACTTAATCTCTTGGGGGGGTGGGGGAGGAGAGTGCTAAGGGAAGTGGGAAACCTCATTTTCCCTGCCACAATGCACCTTCTGTTAAAAACAACAACCTACAAACTCAAATGTTTACTGGAAAAATATTAAAATCCATAGGTTAAAATTAAACAAAAAAAAGTGAGAAGAAATAAAAATTCTCATTTCTTTAAAAAAATATCCTTAAGGTAACAGTTCTACAAGCAGCTCTAATGTATTCCTAGGTCACACAATTGTTAGGTCTGTTAAATATAGTATTACTGACTGTACAGGAAACTGATTAAGACATACACTTTAAGTGATCTGCACCAAGGTGGCCTCAGTGACCGCAAATGAGTGTGTGTTTGACAAAGCTTAGTTAAAACGATTTTTAAAGGGATCTCTCCCTTTTACAGTCGACTGCCGAAATATTTATACATATATATGCATAATGCTTACCTTTAATCCTTTATCATTTTTAATTAAACCAGCAAATCAAAATGCTGTTCCCACTCGTCTCAGCAACAACTCTGTGCTTTTCATTTTACTTAAAGAGCAAGTGATCAAGAAGTAGAAAGCAAGTATCATCTCAGCCAGTATAAATCGGTCAATAACATATCTCCCCCTACTTTGGCACACGGATCAGAAGTCCTTTTTTTTTGTTTGTTTGTCTAGGTTTTTTTCGTCCTTGCTTAAAGAAAAAAAAGCAAAAAAGAGCAAAGAGAAAAAAAAAAAAAAAAGGCTGTGCCTCACAACTTTACGAGCTGGGAGGTAATATTTCACATTCAGAAGTGAAGCATCAAGGACCAGATTTTAGTTTGTTTGCTTTTCCTGAATGAGCACCGAGAGGTAATAATCACCACAGTAATATAAAAAACAAAATAAAACAAAAAA
>VZRH01006602.1:196372-232853 GCA_013397555.1 Urocynchramus pylzowi
GGGAGCGGCGGCGCCGCGCCTGAGGGGAGCGGGGCGGGCCCCAGCCCGGCTCTGCTGGCAGCAATGGGGTTAAACTTGTCGGGCTGAACTGCCGTCGTGCCACCTAGGCCTACCGTCATTTGCAGCGAAGCCTTAATTGCCTCCCCCCATTCAGTCTGTCTCCACTTCTCCCTTTGTTCCCGCGTTCCATGTTGCAGGAGCACGGGCACGGGTCCGTACCTCCGATCTCGGCATTATGGACAGCATGGCTGCTAAGATAAGCCCATCGTTCGCTTTCTCTTCAACTTGCACCAAAGAGAGGGCAAAAATCCATTTCTCATCAGGACTTACTTGTCAGACTAATTATGTAAACTTAGGAGTAGCGTTTCTCTCCTGTACAAAGTTTTGCGCATAAAAGTTTTCTCATAACAAGATTTGAAAGCAGTGCACTGGAAATTCTATCGCTCTGGAGATTTTGGGTTAGCTCATCCTTAGAACCCCCATAATATCCCACAGTATTATGGACAAACTTTCAATTGATGTGCACAAACTACTGGCTCTGCAGATTAGTTGTGGGTAATTTATTACAGCATTGCTGACTGCCAGTGATCCATAGACCAGAGTGTGGGAACTGATGATAGAAACTACAGAGGAGTCACTATACACTTGGCAGATACTTCTGTTAGATACTTTTTTTTTTTCCGCCGGAGACAATGCTGACAATGTTTCCTTCTTTAGAACAGTCCATAGACTGTTTTACATTTATCTGCATATTCACAAGGAGTCTCAGTTTGATACCTAATCTAGAGGTCAGTGTCTCTGATGTTCCAGCATTCAAATATAGTTTCTATATGGAAGCAAAGTGCTCCTATGTTGTTTATTGAAGAGCAACAAAGATGACTTGACAACTAGATGGAATGATTTATGAAAGAGCCTCTATGTGCATATGTGTATTTATTTGGGAGTACAGAGAGAGTGTAAAAGGTAAACAGGATAAAAACGATCCTTCTGAGAGCACAGAGAAAGAAAAGAAAACAAAAAAAGAACAAAACAAAAGAGAACAAAACAAAAAAAGTGGGGAAAAAAATTAAAATATTAAAAAAAGGAAAGAAAAAAAAATAAAAGAGGAAAAAAGAAAAGCAACAGTTGAAAATAAAGAAATAAAAGTCCTACCAGTGAAATGTGCTAATTAGTGAAATAAATACAGAAGGAATAAATGAGAAGGAAGTTCTTAAGTCCCATAGCATAGAACTTGAAAATTAGGCTGGAAAAAGCATTAAAAAATAAGTAATATGGGTGATTACTCCATGTTGGCATTAGAGTGGACTGAATGACCCAGTAAGCCTTTCCTATTTTGTAAATTAACAGCTCTCCAAAGTTCTGCTGTAGAATTTGAATTAAAACCTTTTACCTAGACATGAGTGTAGCCTTCAGTTCATTGTATAGATAGTCAATTTTTCAAGTAATTTAAACAGCATATTTATTTATGTAGTGCTTTGTGTAAACATTCAGATAACGTTAAAAACATTTTTTTCTTTCATAATAGAGAGTGTGTTCTGGGAAACAAGCATAGCCTAAGCTTAATGTTTCACAGTCCATTATAATTTGTAATAGAAATGATAGATGCATTTTCAGTATTTGAGTAGGACAGCGTGTCCATGTTGTAGTCTTGCTAAGGTGAAAAATGTACAAAAGGCCAGTGGCTGAGTACAATACTTCACATTTTCAGAGAGAACAAATGAGCATGGGGAAATGAAGCTGAGGCTTAGTGAATAGGATTGGATTGCTTTATTAGAGGAAAGGCTAGGAGTCATAGGCCAGGGAGAGGAAAGATGAGTCTTGAAATGGAATTTGCAGAGGAGTAGCCAGTTAGGCGTAAGGAGTCTGCAGCAGAAGCAGGTTTGAGAGGGACTCTCCCAATGTGAAAGGAGAGCAAGAAGCATGATGTTGAATAAGCAGAAGTAATAGGCCAGATATAAGATCAGATATAAGATGGCATATACCAGGAATAAGATAAAGGTGACTAACAGTCAGAATGTGTACTGTCTGGTAAAGTGAGGAATGACTCCAAAAGTTTTCAGAGCCAAAGTTAGGTATATCATCCATGGGGGAAGAGTGAGGAAAACATGCTGCTACATTTTTGACAGAAAGGAGCTTGAAGATGAATGACCCTTGAAAATCCACCAGAGAAGAGTAAGAGTCTGTTTCAGTGTAGGTTCGAACCCAGTCGTTTTAAAAACTGTAGAGGTGTGGAGGGAGAAAACCTATGCTCTGGGACAAGACAAATACCAAAGATTTTGATAATCAAGATGAGAAGCATTTAAACAAACTGAATATGTTAGCTACTGGAGCTGCAAGTGAAGAGAATAACCTTAATAACGTCTCTATGTGTACCAGAGCAAGCAACTGTGACCTCTTGCTTTCTTGACTGTCCTTGTTGCTCCTTTTTTTGCTTTCTTTGCTGTATTGGGGTAGGAGAGGAACACAAAGAAAGCTTTGTACCCTCAACTACTCAAGAAGGGACCTGCTCTAAAAGCAGCATGAGGAAACAGGAGTGAGACAGTAGGAGAGAAGGAGATGGGGTGATGAGACCAAGAGAGGGAGACTGTAAAGACAACAATGTAAATACAAAAAGGGAAGATTAGTACAGAAGATGGGGGAACTAGGGCAGTCTGTCACAATCATTATTAGACAACTTCTGTGATTTGGCTGTCTTGCCTTGAAATAGTAACTAAAGCAACAAGTGAATGTAAAAACATCAATGATTCCTTTAGCCAAAAGTAACACAGCTATGTTTTTTAGTTGATGACGAAACACAATCAGGTGAGACATTACTAATTTCAAGGTTTACATTCTCCATGGTGCTACCTGAAACATTGCAGAACTGCACTATTGACATTTGAGGAGAAAAATCATCCAGCTTTTAGACATTTTCTTCAGAGACATGTTTGCAAATGTTTAATTTAAAGAGAAGTCTGGTACATAAAAGAGGAGATGAAAAAACAAAACAACAAACAACAAAACAAACCAAACAAAACCAAAAACAAACCCCCAAAACTGAAAAAAACCCAAAGAACAAACTAACAACAAACCCAACCAAAACTCCAGGGAATGCACCAAGACAGAAGTAAGGAATATCAAGTTTAAAAAAAAAAAAATTGCAATGGGAATTTCCCACTAAAGGCAGTAAAACACCTGGGAATCTAGAATATATTATACAACATGCAAAATTATTTCAGTGAGCTCATACTCTGTCAATATGTGGTACGTGTATGATAGACTTGTTATGCACCTTTTTATATACAACTTCGAGGAGTTGTACCACATCAGGGGCCGTGAAACATAGCTGGTGTTGCACACCACAGCTGTGGTACAAGACAGTAACATAATCATATCTGCTTGATCATATTAATGGAAGCAAGTTGTGATTGTAGCTAAACTGAACACCTCACATCTGTCTGTTTAGAGCAGCGGTGTGTGCTCAAACGCAGCACCGCTTGTGCCAGGCAGGAGGGCAGAGGTGGTCTGTTTATCTGGTGAGCCTCTGCACAGCCTGGACTTTGAAACCTGCAGATCTTCTCATCACAAAGCTTCTGCTTCCTCACTTGTAATTTAGTGTAACAGTGATTACTTACCTTACAGGGTGCCCTGAGGACTGTATTTGTTAAGCATATTGAGATCAAGTGTAATGTGATTAAGAACATCTGCATTAGATTTAGACCTGTATTGCAAATAGCTGCTATTAAAGCAGACTTTCCAGTGACTGCAACTGCTCTCTTCTTTGGTACCACAGAAAAGAATGACAAGTCCAAAGAATCACACGGGGGTCTCAGTTTTATCTGCCTTGTGTGCTTTCAAACCCTTAAGCTGGGATGGAAGCAGACATTTTGTCCTGTCTGTGAACTTCCACTGGGGATGTGGAAAAAGAAAAACTTGGTGCACTTTTTGTAGTTCTTGTGAAAGAAATCTTGAATCCTTAGGAGATGTTTTGGAATTGTTCTGGAGCCTAAGCCTGTGGTGTCCCAGAGCCAGAAATGCTGTTTCAACCATCTTCCCACAGATGTACTATAAAAGAACCTGGAAGAAATCCTGTGAGGATCACTGTTTCTACAGAGCGTATTCTAGCGCGTATTCATCATGAACGCCCAGAAGATTTGTTGTATTTAAACAACAAGGATGCTTATGAATTGTTCCATGCTCTGGCCCATGGAATATTATTTTGCAGACTAAATACCTCTCCTTCCTTTTGTCTCCAGATTTGAAATTTAGGAATAAATTATATGTTTCTTATTATAAAATTTTACTTTTTTTCATTTTACACATGTAATTTTAAGGGAACAAATGTAATGCTCTCAAAATTAAAAAAAAAAAAAAGTATTAATATTTTGCCCAAATCAAAGTTTTATGTTATTTAAACAGATTTGCTCGGTTTTAATTTTAATGGTAATATAAAAAGATATCTGCAAGTATATCAGTATTAATCAGGTGTATTAAAGTCCAGTGGTTTTTTATTTGGAGAAATGAGTTTACATGAACAGTTTCTGGCTCTAAATCTTTTTATCTAGCACTTTGTATTTTGCTGGTTAAAAGCATTCCTCTGAGGTCAAATAAAAATTTGTAATCAAATGCAGGCCAACTGTCTCATATTGCTGTTCAAAATGGTGAACTAGTTCTGAAATATAATCTGTTAACGTATTGTTAATGAAAACATTTAACACTGAGGTCAAGGCTTTTTGGGGGAGGGGGAAAAAAAGAGGAAAATACACTTTTTTTTTTCCCTAGAGAACATTCGCTGTCTAGCCTTCTTAGTTGTTCTTTGTAAAAATACATGGATTATGGTTTAGGGAGAATATTGTTGAGAGGAATGCATTGCAAATGCACAAAATAAGTGGGTAATTGCTTTTACATGATTACTTTGCAAGGAATTAGTATGAGAACTGTCCTGGTGTTGAGCACTACCTTTATTGCATCCTTAGGCTTTAGGATGATGAAGAATGCCAGTATGACCTTAAGCAGAAAATATGAAGCCCTAAGTCATAGTGCCCAAAATTTGAATATGTTCACATACTTCATAAGGATCAGAAACTTTCATGAATAGTTGGCTATATTCACACAGTGTCCCAACAACTCAGAATACAGATAATTGTTCCTAAGTTCAGTTATCCAGGAGGTATTTACAGAAAGAGCTTTGAGGAAAATGTGATTGTGTTCCTTTTATTTCTGTCTATTTTAGCCTTATTAAAAGGAGAAATTATGCATCTGAAAAGAAAAACATGAAGAGGAGACCCCATTGCCATTACTTTGGAGAGCTGAGATGTGGAGAATGAAAAAGCCATTGGTCTCAGTTTTGCTACCACAATGGCCTTTTATGAGAGGGATTAGATACGCCTAGAGCTGGTGCAGCATTCAGTGCTGCCCTGGACAACAATCTGGAAAGAAAGACGATAAAAATCAGTTTGTCATAAGGTTAAATCACTACAGACTAGCTAGATTGGCTTTTCAGATTGTTTTTCATTTGGGGAAACAAGGGAAAAAAAAACAGAAAGAAAGAGAGAAATACGGCTTTAAAGCTGCTTGGGTTGTCTTTTTTTTTTTTTTCCTTCTCTCCTTTTTTTTTCTTTCCTGCAAGATGTAGCATTCAGAAAACATGTTGAGCGAGTTGAGGCATTAAAAAGATCAGTCTTTCGTTGCTGAATGAAAGACTGTTGTGCGTGTGACTCACATACTAAACAGAAATCTGCCTTCAAAGCCTATTTTACTGCCTAATTATATATACACAAAATGTAGCTGTCTGTTTCAATCAAATCCTAGGAAAAAGAATAAAACTCCTCTTAAGATGCAATTTTCATGGTTTTTCATAACCTTAGAACACACACTGCTAACGCAAGAGGGGGAAGTACAGCTGGAAGGTCCAGATAAGGCACCAGGCATTGTTTTGTATTTTTTTTTAATTATTACTTTATAAAGACATTATACCTCCTACTCAGAATGAGGAAAATTAGTGTCCTCTCATTATTTTTTCTCTTTGCGGGTTGAGTTTTTTCCCTTGAAATCTTGTTATGCATTTCAGGAGCAGTCAGTAGCTATGGAAAAGTTGTTTTGTTTTTTTTTTTTTTTAAGTAATCTCTGTTAATAGTAGCAAGCTTTGAAGAGAAATCTAGGAATTCCAAACCTATACAAACCTTTGTATTGCACCAAGCACTCCATATGAGCAAAACCAAATATAGAGTGAAAGAATGCATCATAAAACAAAATAATTGCTGGCAATCAGCTCTCTTGGAAACTTTCAAACCGGAAAACATGTGTGAACCATTTTTTTTTTTTTTGTGAGAGATAAAAAAATAGTTGGTTTTAGCTCTTTCTGTAGTAATATATAAGTTTGAGACTATATGTATATACATATATATACATATATATATATATGCATACACACATATATATATATGGGGTTTTTTAACTCCTACTATTCAGAAGTCTTTTTAAATAACTTTAACTGTAAAGTTTGATAAGCCATTACTAATTTATGTCTTCTTGCAGATACAAACCATTAAAATGAAATAATGTTTTAATGGCTTATCTGATATATGTCTAAATGCACCTTAAAAGTTCTTGCTCTGAAGATATCCATGGTTGTCTCCCTGGGAGACTGCAGCCGTAGAGATAAACAATGTACTCCGCAAATAGCTGTGCCAGTGAAGACTTACAGCTCATCATCTGCCTGGGGACAGTACATCATATTCCCTCCACCTGAGCACTCTCTAGATCATTTCAACCAAAATGAGGCAAATTAGCAAAACTATTTTCCCCACTGCTTAAGTAGTCGATCCCATTTCGCCAGAAGTGATTTAGAGGGGGCTCTTCCTGGAAGAGATGCTATTTAGTTACTTCTGGGAAGAGACATGGGAGTGCAGTGATAAACAAGTCACAATAGACTTAGAAAATAACTCTATTTCATCTGCACTGGTTGTTTACAGCCCAGTAGTCGTATTCTGGAGCTGCCTCTATTGTTGTTAAGCCATTGATTCTTGTAGAATATTCTTGCTAATTACTGAAGGGAATAGGTCAAAACTGGTCACTGAAAATTTAATTCAAACCCACATTTTCTGTCCCAGTCACTGGCATTACTTGCGCTCACAAAAAGGCTGATCTCTCCAAAACAGGGCAATGTCTGTTAATTACAGAATTAATTAGATGAGGGGCCCGACATGTTCTGCTGTGCAATGTATGTGCATTCAGCCAGAAAAGTTTTCTGGCAAACCTTTCTCCCACCTAATCAATGTCTAGTAATTTGAACTCTGACATAATGCAGCGATGGGGTGAACGGGTAAGATTTAGGATTTCTGGTTGGTGTGGTGAGCTTGCAGGTTTTCTCTATTTCTGAATGCCCTGGCAAATGGGTATCCAAGTCACGTGGACTGTGTCTTCCCTCTCCCAGACTCGTTACAATGGAGGCTTGTTGAACATAATGACTGTACTTTAGACAGACAATAGGTATGCTAAGGGGATTAGCTGAAGCTACTTCCCTTACCTGCCTGCAGGGAGGGAATTTGGAGAACAAACACAGAACAAAAGAGTTACGGCTCAAGTGAAGTTACTGCAAAGTATGCAGGGGTGTGACTTTACAGCACACTGCTGCACTCTTTCTCGTATGGGCATCCTTTGTGCACGGTGAGGGTGCAGTTCAGACAGACACTTCAGCTGCTCTAACGGCTTGCTGCTGCCAAGAGAGGAAGTTCCTTTCTCTAAGGCCTGGGTTTCCCACTTTTTCTGCAGCCCTTCAAGTTGTGTGGTCTCATCCTCTCCATTGCACAGATCTGGCAGTCATTTGACCCCTAAGTGAGTCGGTGGAGTTTGTTAAGCCAACAAAAACTGTTGACTGTTTTGTGGGGTTAGTTTGCTGCTGGCTCAGTGAACTGAATGTGTGCACTCTGCAGTCAGAGAGGACAGATGTGTCACCTCTTAAGGGGCTCAGTGGTAGCATACAGTTTAGGTGGGAATGAGGGTAAGGAAACTGAGGCCTGAACAGCGCAAGATAACCCCTTTTAATTGCAGTAAACCGTGAAATTGGGTTATACTATTTAATACAACTGTACCATAAGGACAGAGGCCTACCATCACCAGATCTGTGGGTTGAATTGCAAAAACAAAACAAAAAAAAAGCCCCAAAACAACCACATTTTAGACATAACCTGCTCCCATTCATTTTTCCAAGAGCAAGCTAAGACATACTCATGAAAGCACCTCATTCAGAGGAATAGCTAAAAAGTTTTGGTACCTAGGGATAGAAATCCCTTCCTCTGGCACAGATGCAGTAAAAAGAAATGATCTGCCTCTGTCCTTAGAGCATCAGCATTGTGAGGGATTTAGTACAGAAGAATGACTGTGTTATAAATTCACAACAGTATACTTTGCAGTAACTTTCTCAGTGAAAAGAATGTATCAAAGAAATCAAGGTGGAACTCATGGAGACACATGGGAAATCCTAAGCAAATGAAGGGAAGAAATAAACCGGCTTTCATAGCAGACTGCTTTTCATAGACTTGCTTTTCAGAGCAGACATAGCAGGAGATTTGGCTGTGAGATCAACGTATGCAAGAGATGATGAGCTGTGCTGAAGACAGTTAATGGTTTGGAAGACAAAATTATTTGGAAAAGTCAGAGAGAATATTCAGGCTGTTGACTACAAAATAATCTTCCAAAGTTGTAAGAAATCTTAGAAATTCAAAGTAAATCTTGTGTGACTTCTTTCGGGTACATGGGCTCAATGCAAAGTGACCTGATTTCTTGCTATGTTATACCCACTGGCTTTTTCCAGGCCTTTTGGGCAGGTTATTTACCTGTTAATCAGACTTACCCATGAGGAATATTTTGTGTGCTATCTCCCTTGGCATTCAGTGCACCAGTCTGGGAAGCATTTACTGCACACACATGAAGCCATAGTTTCATATTTTTTTTTCACAGAAGATTTCAACAGTCTTATCTTTGCTGTGATTAATTTAACTAACCTAAGACCATTTAGTGGCATTGTTGAAACATTCATTTTGTCTCTTTAGCTCTAAAGTTGAGCACAGATAATTATCTCTAAGAGGCATTCCTACTTTTAGGACTGGCGTAGATTTACTATTCATTCCAAATCTGTAATAGGGTATCAGGAATTCATTCAATCTGTCAATCAATCAATCAATCAACAAACAAACAGAACCAACCAACCAAACCACAAAAAAAACCAGCAATAAAAACACCAGCAGAAGCAAACAAAAGAAGTCAAAAACAACAACAAAAAACCAAACGACCTCCCCCCCACAAAATAGCAACCAAACAAAAAACCCAAATCCAAAAACATTAAACAAAACAAATAAAAAAAAGACTCAGAAAAATATTGTCAAGTTGTTATGGTGATGAAGCTTTAACTGTGTGAATTCTTTTACTCTGGTGTAATATTATGTCATCACCTTAAGCCAATGGCACAGGTACTGAAACAAATGGGGGTCCTGGTTGATTACTGGGTGAACATGAGCCAGCAGTGCCCTGGCAGCCAGGAGGGCCCCCGTGTCCTGGGGTGCATCAGGCACAGCATCACAGCCGGGCAAGGGAGGGGATTGTCCCGCTCTGCTCTGCACTGGGGCAGCCTCACCTCGAGTGCTGGGGGAAGTTTTGGGCGCCACAATACAAAAAAGACATTGAGCTGTTAGAGAGTGTCCAAAAGAGGGTAACAAGGATGGTGAAGGACCTTGAGGGGAAGCCGTGTGAGGAGTGGCTGAGGTCACTCAGTCTGTTCAGCCTGGAGAAGAAGAGAGTGAGGGGAGACCCCACAAAAATTACAACTCTCAGGAGAGGAAGAGGAGGCTCAGGCACTGATCTCGTCTCTGTAGTGACAGTGACAGGACCCAAGGAAACAGCCTGAAGTTGTTTCAGGAGAGATTTAGGCTGGATATCAGGAAAATTCTTCACCAGAGGGTGGTTGGGCACTGGAGCAGGCTTGCCAGGAAAGTGGTCACAGCACCAAGCCTGATAGAGCTCAAGAAGCGTTTGGACAATGATCTCAGGCTCATGGTGTGACTCTTGGGGTGTCCTGCATAAGACCAGGAGCTAAATGCAGTGATCCTTGTGGCTTCCTTCTAACTCAGCATACTCTGTGAGTCTATGAATTTGGTCTTGAATAAAGCCAGTAAACTGATTTCCAGGGAAAACATGCAGTTTGATAAACTGCAGGCATGCAAAACCCTTTCAGTTGACTTTTAACTTGCAATAATAAAGTTTTTGGGAGCAAAAGGCAAAAAAAGAGAGGCCAGCACTCCTTTTTTGTGTTGTCTTTTGGATTTTTTGGTAAGTTTTCTTAACTTTTCTTTTCTACAAAGAGTTAAAAAAAAAACCCAAGAAGGTTTGTTTATTTCTCATAAGTACTCTTTTAGAATATGAAGCAGAAGCCAAAATATTACAGACACCTAGTAGACAAACTGCTAGATAGACAGGTAGTATGGAGAAAACAAGTTTAAATGTCAAGCATGACCTCTGTGGCAAAACAGTCAAAATCACTGAATCCCTAGAGTATGGGTTTGGAGAGGACACTGTGTAAGAAATCCCAATCCCTGCCATTGCAGAAAACCTTGCAATAAGTATTGTAGGAGGTTCATAGAATATATATTCTACATATTACTGGAACATCAAAGGCCACAGAATTCACTCCCAAGTTCTGCAGCAAATATGAGACCTATATAAAAATGTGAAAAGACACAGCTATAGTATGTCCAAGGAGGGCAGCAGACTTTTTATCCTATGTTGTAAGCCTCTGCAGCAGAGAGGAACCTCACACACAACCACGAGGAAAAGATTAATTCTGTGGAAGAACATCAAGAATATATGCCAATTAGATCTGAAGATTGTTTCCAGACATCAATTTAGCATAAAGTTGTGGCAAACATATATGACACAGATGTCTCATAAATGTCACTGCTACTAGAAGCATCTCCTGCCTTCAGCTGTGACCATTGCCTCTGATGATCCACAAGAGGAAAGCTGTTCTCTAAGTGCAGGGAAACATTAAACTTTCTCACTGCTTTCTGTGCTGGTCTACTGCAAAAAGCCCACTCTTGCTGAACGAAGGTTCATAAAGAGAGAGATAAAAAATGCTGTAGTGTCTGAACCCTTGCAGAAACTGGTGCTAGGCATCCTTTTCCAGAGAGATTTTGTCAAGATGGAATGCCACTTACCTTTCCTGTAGAATACAGCCTTTCTCTTGAGGACCCTGAGGTGAGGATATTGCTCCTGCTGGTCACAGAAGTCAGGCAGCCAGTAGAGAACTTTCCAAGCAGAGGAGGATTGCCTTCAGTGTGGGGTCCATCCACCCCCAGCTGTGAGCGTTTTGTGAGTTTGGATGAGTTGGTGGTGTGAGATCATGTTTTATATACTTCTGTGACCCTGTACTGCTGTATAAGGACACAACAGTACATAGTTACAGTTAGGGCAAGCCCAGATTTTGGATGTTGCTGTATGAAAAAACTTACTGTTATCTTTGGAAAAAAAAAGCATTTGGTATTGAAGGCCATCGCTAAGCCATTGCAGAATGGCAAAATAATGTTAATCTGCTTCCTTTAATTTTATAGTTCAGCAGTTTAGTTCCCATTTGTGTTGCTGAATTGCCAAGTTTCCTAATTTTTTTTAAAACATGAATCCAGTCTTTCTGACATGTCAATATATTCTCAAGACAGAAATAATTGACTGTAAACTTGTGTAAAATGTCACAACAGGGTTTTCTCCTTGGGGTTTTGAGTGGAAGTTATTTGTCCTTCAATTATCCTTTTATGATTGTGTGACATAAAAGGATAAACAAATGTTTAATGGAAGTTTACAAGAATGGACAAATGAATTCTAACTGTCTACCATGTAGAACATAAAGGCATAGTGTAAAATGCATCTTTTACACTTCCCGTAACATCAGCACAAAATGTGAAGCTTTAAGGCACTGATGTATGTGCACATACAAAAATAAGTGAAAGTATAAGAGACAATTGATATGAAATACTATTTGATTATTAACTTTTCTATCTGAAAATATCTCAGGATTTTACTACCTGTTTATTAAGAATCTCAGAAGCCAAATTTCAGTCACAAAAGAATACATTAATGCATTTTTAAAATATATTAATGAGTAAAAAAGGGGGGAAATAATTTCTCAAATCTAAAAAGGATTTTAGTGGTTTTATTTAGAACTTCTTAAAAATGGGCTAAATGAAGGAGACAGCAACAAGGCCTTAAATATAGATAAGCTGACAAGAGCATAGGAGGTAAAAACCTCAAATTGTTCTGAAAGCTTGCTACAATAATGCTAACATATTTTGTTACAGTGCTCTCTTAGTCCTTCACCAAATGTCTAATTTCAGATCCGCTGCACATGCTTTCCTTGCAGGGTTTAATGTACGTGATTAATCTTGACTTGGCTTAATACTGCTAGGAATGTGGCAATGACCTCAGCTGAACACTGGCAAAGTGATTAATGTTACATGAACTGGGATATTTTTTACTCACGATCCTGAATAAACACAGACATGCTGTATTCTGTTACAGACCTTTGCTCAATTGAAAATGTACTGTGGTTTCAAAGAGTAATGTTTCAGATGCAATAAACAACGTTAGAGGAAACATGGCTCTTGTTAAAGAAAATGCTGTTTCAGGCTAAAGTCCCAGTGATCATAAAAGATATATGATGCAATAAACAAAATGAACCACAGGCAAGACAGGTCCATTCGATGACTAACCTCTGATTGAATTTTCCAACACTCTTTGACATTCTGGGAGATAAACTATTCAGAAAAGGTCCCTATTAAATATAAGGTTGTAATTTCTTTTTTTTTTTTTTTTATTTTTATGATGAGGTCTAAGAGCTGTGTGAATGTCTCCTATAGGTTGTTTGTGTTTTTGAATATTTTATGATATGGGAAGACAGGCAAACAGTTGCTATGATTGTCAAATGTCTTAAATCAAGTAGAGAAAATGCAATAAAACACAGTTTCTATGGCAACACATTGTAACCTAGTACCTCTGGATTATGAACCAGCTCACATCTATGATCATTATTTGTTGACAAGCATAAATTGAGCCTAAAAGCATAAATTTCCGAGATAAAACTGAAAGCTTGGGCTCAGTAATAATAATATTTAAATATTTTCAAGGTAGTGGCAGCAAATCAAGAATAGTTATGTTGTCATTTGCATAATGTTAATAAGCTAAATGAAAATGCTTTTATTTTCAAGCCTTTCAGGAAAGATGTAATAAATATATACATCTGCAAACCTTCAAATATTAACTGATGTCTGTTGTGCCCTGCTGAAGGAATACAATAGGACCAGTAATAGAAAATGATACACAAGACTTTGCAATAAAATACTTTAATTCTGAGTTGCAGTTGTTTGACAAAAACCAGGAGAAAAAAAAAGAACAAATATTTGAACACCTGATTGCTAACACAATCTCCTCTTCTTTGCAGTGTTTTCCCTGTTGCCCATTGGACGTTTTTGTAGGTCACCATGACACACTAAAGCAGAAAAAGGGAAACTAACTTTGCTGGCAGAATTTATGTATGTCTTTCATCACCACATACATTTCAAAAGCAGAAAGGTGATCACTTTGTCTGTTTTCCACGACTCAGAAAGAATTGACCAAAACAAAAGGGTAATGAATCTTGTTTCTGAGTGCTCCTCACTCTTTACTGCTCCTATGCACAATCACCTGAGAGCATGGAGTTGCAGGTCTCCATTCTTAGAGGCTCCAACAGACATTGCACAAAGCTCAGCCCCAGGAATGTCGGACCTGTTGTACAATGTCTACAAAGCTGCTCAGCAGCCCTGAAGGTCCCTGAAGCTGCCTGGGCAGCAACAATCAGATTCAAAGCAATAGAGTGTTGCCCACGAACTGGAAGTCTGATCTTTCCACCTCACTGAGCAGTCACAGAAACCATAGCCCGATTATTTGAGATTATCCTGTTTCCACTGAGAATCCAGTTTGTTAGTCTGTGGTTTTTCTACAACCAAGTTCACTGTTTCAGAAACCTTCTGGTGGTTTATGAATAGTCAGGAATGGATATTCATCTTCCATGCTGAATCAAAATCCTTGTGTCTTTCAGAGGTTTCGGCATAACTTTCTTGAAGATTCTGTGTCTCATTGCCTTTATGTTGTTGATGCAGTTCAGGAAAGAGACTTGATAATATAGATTCTAAACACAGATCTTTGCTCACATGAACTTGGGACCTTAGTGGTTTGTGTAAATAAAATTAATTGTTCCA
Source organism: Urocynchramus pylzowi (assembly GCA_013397555.1). Classification (NCBI taxonomy): domain Eukaryota; kingdom Metazoa; phylum Chordata; class Aves; order Passeriformes; family Fringillidae; genus Urocynchramus; species Urocynchramus pylzowi. Next base: position 210,631 of record VZRH01006602.1, read on the forward strand.
CTTTGCACTAAAAACAAGACAGGCCTGACCAGCACTAGAAACTGTAATGGGCCAATTCAGTAACTATGTGCAGCAGCTTTGGGACCAAAGGAAGCATACAGCCACATACAGCTGTGAGGTCTAGTTATGTGAATGAACAAATCCTTCATAAAATGCAGATTTATTTTTTTTTCTGGCTACCTGACAACAACTTTGTAGACATTCCTACAAGGCTTTGTAACAATCTCTAGCCAGTTGCAGAAAGAAGTGACTCACAGAGGTTTTCCTAGCAGAACACACCTACTGGGTCTTCACAGGCCTTGTCATGTAAATATTCATTTGAAGACCTTTAAAAATACAAGCTACTTGGGCTTCTTTATGTAGGACAATTGCTGTGACATATCTTAATGTGTATAAATAATACAGCAGGGACTCTAACTCTGTCATTATGCCTTACGGCTTTTGACATTTTCTATGGCTTAGGGAAAAATGCAGAATTGGCTTTCATACAAATACAGCAGAGCTGGAATTTTATATTCTAAAGATCACAGATATTCCCAGACATTGTCTGGGTACCTGAAGGGCAACACCAGTCCCTTAGGGGATTGAGGGAAGGTTGAAGTTTGAACGGTAGTTTCACCTGGTTTTGGAAAATTTTGTGTGGACCCAAGGTTCTTATAAGTTTACTGATTCACTAAATGATGTATTGTGCTTGAAAAGAAACTTCAGTACAAAGGGAACAAAATGATATTTAAAAATCAGAAGCATGTAGTTCTTGTCACTTTATCAGTTGCCTACCATAAATAAACTCCATGAGGGATTGAAGAATTAGCAATTAATCATTGTCATACTATAGTGGGCACAGTCAGAATGCCTTTTTTTTTTTTTTTTTAATGAAATTCAGTGGCACCAGTAGAAAAGCCAGTAGAAAAGTAAAATCTGTCCACCACATGCTGTACTTGAAGCAGAAACTTTTCCTCCTGATGTCCCTGTGATCTGAACATATTGTCCATATCTTGGACAATGACTTTTATTCTAAAATTTTTGACTTTAGAATAAGGATCCTGCTTGGATTGTTCATCCAGTATGAGTATCTACCTTAAAGGCTAGATGTCCTTAGCTTAGCACTTCTGCATTAAATAATGTCTGAGATGAGCCCTCTTGCTCTGTCTTGGATCTCAGACCTTCACCTGTCTTGCATATTGCACCTTCTCTGTGGTTTGCTAATGAAAAAGTGACTTTGAAGTCAAAGTCAAAAAGCTAGAATTTTTTAATATAATCTGAATGCTGAGTGTGATTTCTGAAGCGTGTTTCTAAATGAATGAGTAACCCTATAACTCTGTGTGCTGTATTTCCCAAGACAGTGCTAAATGTTCAAGCCCTACAGTGATGGACAAAGTGTAAAAAATCCATTCAGCTCAAATAGCTGTAAATTTTTCTCAATTAAGCTACTATAAAAAAGAATTCATAAGAAAAGTAACTAGAAATGCTGAACTTGGTAGCATCAAGTGTAGGCTTTCTTCAGAAGGGACTATAGTATTTTAATTTCAAGGTGATTCTTGGGATGTATTGGTTGAGGGTGATGCTTGTGATTTCCGTGATAGGATCAAGCATTCTTCAATGCTCAATAGGCTTCTCAAAGTTTAGTTTTAGTGTCAGTGGCTGAAACATCTCTCAGTGGTCTGGTGCTCCTTTTGGGGAGGCTGTTTCAGCAGACACCATAGTTACTAGCCATGTTTTACATCGGGGTTTGCTTCCTCCATGGTGGTGTAAATCCTGCTTTTTTTTTCAGCAGCAAAGTTCTCAAGGGCCTGTTGCTCTGCCTTTTTATTTTTTAAAATTGTGTTCTAACTGTAACTTCCTCAAAGTCAGTAGAGTTATCTGGAAATAAAACCAGAAGAACATAATTGTGAATTGGAAAAGCACAGGAACATCTATTTCGCTCATTAAATTCCCAATTAAACACATCATTGGTCCAAATCATTTGCAAAGGCCAGTGCAAGGTCATGTAGTTTATGTCACTTAGGCAGAATAGTTTATAGTTGGCTTATCTGTCCTGCTGAGCAGATGATATTCAAATAGGAAATGTCTAAGAATTTTAAGGGGCCCAAGCAAAATCCACAGGAATGCTTTAGGTTGAAGAAACTGTTTAAGGTTTGGCACATAATACATGTTTAGAGAGTTTCCTTTGCCTTGCTTTGCCTTCCCTTCCATTCCCTTCCATCCCCTCCCTTACCCCTGCACTTCTTTTTTTTTTTTTTTGTCTTCCCTCCCTTTCTTCCCTCTCTTCTTTTCTTTCAACCTGCTTATATGCATCTATGGATATTCATGACACTTATTAATATATCTTATTATACTCACAGTTTTATAAATCACAATGAAATTTGCAAAGCAGAATTGGTGAATGTATGACATATCCACTTTCTGCATTAGCTATTGTGTTTAAATGGTGTGGCTCACTAAGATCACTGAGAATTTCCACAGAAAACCAAATTAGGATTTGAGTAAATCCAAATGAAATTACATCATACATGAGTTTAAAATTGGGCTTCCTGCATCTTGGCCATTAACACCTGTCTCTCTTTGATTCAAAAGTAGCTTCATCTACATTACAAAGTATTTCAGCTAGAAGGGATAATCTATGTGGAGTTACAGAAGCTTAGAAGTAATAATGCAGCATAAAACTCCAGGGTGTTTGTACTGCTGCTTTGTCCAAGAGACACCGGTAGGGATGAATTCACTAGTGGTAAATTCGTGGGGTTTTGCGGGGCATTTTAACTTGCTGCAGCTTCACATTGCAGCCTTTTGCTGGTCACTGTGCCCTTTTCCAAAGGCTGCAGGAGGGCCCACAAGTGCATTGCTAAGCAGCCTGGAGGATTGTCCTTGGCTGCAACACAAACTCCTGCCGTGCAGCCGTGACCCCCTGGCTGAGGTCAAGGCACCACCTCTTGAGCACCGACGAGTCTGGCAGGGCAGCTCACGCACTGCTGCTCACAGCGTAGCTGCTGAGCCCCAGGGGCACAATAGCAGCTGACAAAGCTGTTTGGAAGTCCTCCTTCCTTCAGTGTGCAGGCTGCCCCATGAATGGCACATTACAACCCTAAAGGCTCATGACATTTGCATTTACTCTAATGCAAGTATGGCTATTGACTTGCATATATTCAGATTATGTTGCACTGGGACCAACATTTTTCTGGGGTTTTTTGATTTTCACTTCATGCTTCACAGAGAATATTTTTTACCCTGCTTTAATTAGTTTGCTCTTCTATTTGATTTAGGAGGTAAATGATGTATTTTTCTAGCTGCAAGTATAGGTTCTGTATTCTCCACCTTCACAGAATGAAGTAGTAGCTGTCATAGCCAATCCACAGCATTTAATTTTCTAAAATCACCTTTGAGGGGGAAAAGAACCCATAAAAACAATCATGAAACAGCAAACCTTCCTACCTTGGGAAAAGAAATAAGATCAACCTAAACTTGAGATAGTTGAAATTATGACCTACTCAGATTAAGTGGGTGAAGGAAAGGCTGCTCTACTGGCATGCCCTTATTCCACCTCCTCTTATCATTAGTAATTCTATTCCATTCTTATCTGATTATGCAGGGACATATTAACTCACTGGCAAATGAATACACTATGGAAAAAACTCCCTCAAATGCAAATTAAACAGGAGTTGCTGATACAGAACACAAGGAAGCTTCTTGTACTCCTACCCGTCTGCTGACAAGGAGCTGCCAGCCACCGTTCCTATGAAAATAAAAGCCATAATCTAGCAAATATTGCAGAAGTTATGTCTTTCTCATCTCCTTGGATGAAGTCTGATATTCAGTAAACCCTTAACATTCACCCTTTTTCTTATCTGACATTATGTTTTTGAAATGCCACATTCCAACCTTTAAAATAAAGCAAAGAGCAAGAATTAGATTGCACGTTTGCATCAAGCCCAGTTGTTGAACCCATAGACACACTTGGGCCTCAGTGGTGCATAGTTTTTCCAGGGGTTTATAATCTCTTCCAGATCAGATCAATGACAACAGTAAAACTCTGGCATCTTGTAGGGTCTGACAGATAGGACAAGAACCAACATTTTTATGTATTTTTCAGGGATTTCACTCTGGTCACCTTTATGAAGTTCACTAACACCCCTTCTTTTGAGCTTTAGGCATAAAAAGTGTCATATGTATAAGAAAAATGGCAATCAAAACAAAGAGAAAAACCTCCCAAAAAGTTTAAAGATAATTCCAAATAGACTACACCAAAATGCACACACACACTGGAAAATTACTTGTATCTTTTCAATTTTACTATTATTCAGTTTTTATTTTTGGACCAAGACAAAGTTGTTTTTAGAGCTATACTAGGTAATTTGTAATTTTTTTTTTTTTTTCAGTCTACCGGTGGGTTTTTTTTGGTTTTTTTTTAGTCTATGTTTTTGTGGTGAACACGCCACCACATTTTAGAAAGATGACACTTACTGTTATTTTTCCATAGGGTGAAGGTTCAGGTGGGCAGGAGAGCACATGATGTAGCATATATTTCTAGGCTGAGTACCTACTATGCCTGATTTGCAGGCAAAACAAAGATCTGTACCTCAAACCAATGTGTGCAAAGCATTGCAAACCAAATATTCAGGAATATTTGGTTTTGAAAGTACATGCAGGCCTTCATGTTCACAAGCCATTTGTGTTAAGCAGATATTTGTATTGTGCAGAACTGTACCCATTGAGATAGCCAAAATCCACTGAATATGTTGTCAGGTGCACAGTCAAAACTCCTATTTTGTACCTACAATAAAAAGCATTTTGGTAGCAAGCATGGAAGATGCAAAAAACACAGGGTACAAATGGCAGCTTGTGTTCTTTGAACTGCTTTCAGGAAAAATAAGCTGATTTGCTGAGGTTCTGTGTAAACTGACTGAGTGAAAACAATTATTTACTATTTTATATGTCATGTCATATCTTTTTATTTTGTTATGTTTTTATCTAATGTAGTTGTATTTTGCTTCATATTTCAAATTAAAACAATGAAAACAAAGAACTGGCACAGTATAAACTTCCAATGTGTTTAATACTTTGACTTTCCAGAGCTCAAATACTTCTGATCCATTTGTTTCATGGTGTTAGTTGGCTTAACCTTTTTAGATTTCTCCAAACAAAATAACTTGAGCTGCAGCAAGCTGTTTGCCAGGGATTTGAACTCTGTAAAGAATGGGGAAAAAAGTCACTCAGCTCCTTAGTGTGTTGAAGAAAATATATTTACTCTCATTTGTGTGTTAGACTCCTAGTCACCTGGCTTCATTGTTGTTACTATGTCAATTTTGCCTGTACAATATGCTCCCATTTCCCTCACTAATCCTGGCAACTGCTTCTTGAAATGTACAGGGCATTAATAAGAATAATAGCAAAAATAGTATTCAATATGAATGCCCTTTTTCTATAAGGTAAAGTGTTAATATAACAATATAAATATAGAATATAATCTGTATTTATTCAATGGAAAAACTATCGAAGGTATGGTAACTGCATGAAAGGATCCCCTGTATTTGCTCACTCGGGTTTCTTACACATAGTATTTTAAAGCATGGCTTATTTCATTTTCACACAACACTATGGCTATTCTTTTTCCAACAAAAGGAAGGAGAAAAGAACCAGACCTACCATATAGCAATTCAGCTTGGAACAAATAATAGAAGCCAGTATTTCAGGGTAGAGGACTTCAGCAGCTCTGAAAATGAGTGGAGGCCTATGGGGAATAGTCAACTGAATAACAAGGCTGTGTGATTCTTAAATAAGGTTCAAAATATTTTTAGTAGGATAGTTCATATAGGAGCACTCTGTTCAATTAATCTGTTGATATTCCAGAAAAAATGCAGAAAGAATTAGAAGGGAAATTGAAAGACTGGTGAACAAACTTCATTGTGAAAGTTTTGGGGTGTGCAGTCAGTTTTATTTATCACGGAGAAGTTGAATGAGAGCGTTGGTCATAGTCACAAATTCCAATAAGGAATCAGGAATTTGATGATACGAGCTCCATTGGAGATATAACTGCATGGAATGTATTGTTGATAAACTTAGATAAACTCAGATCACCTCAGTGCCATCTTGATAGGCAGCATTCCTTCTAAAAATAAAAGTCATTAACTATTTTTAAATTTTCTTAGATTCTCTCTTGCTGGTCCAAACACTCTGGCCCAAGCAATGAGGAGAATATATTCCCAGTTCTGCTCATGACTTACAACCAGTTTATTTGGCAATCTTCCTCCAGGCTGCCTCTAGGTTAGCAGCACAGCATCAGTGTGGTGCAGGGCTTTGCTCTCTGAGCAGCAGTGACCTGATAAAACCACCTTCTCAAGGCAGAAAGTGACTGGGAAGACATAGCACGTGCCTTGCTTTCTAGAATAGGGATGGGGAATGGCAAGGGGTAGCGTATTCTGGCCAGCTACTTCTGGCCCTGCTGCCACGAAGAGCAGCAATCACTGCTGCCCACAGCCTGGCAGGACACACGGGGAGGCGGCAGGGCTGGGGAATGTGCGGCTTGGCCGCTGGATCCATGATGTGTGCTCTGTGCGTCATCCTAAGGCAGCGGCTCTGCCGCCCGAAGGCGAGAGAGCAGCATTAGCTTAGACCATTAGAGTGGTCCAGCAATCACCCAGTCCTTGCATCAGCCCGGGGAAACAACAAGTGTGTTTATTGCCTGTATTTTGGTTGAGTTTTTCTGTAGTAGGGATAAATGACTGAGAGACAAAAGAAAGGAAAACCCACCAAACAAAAGAGCACAAATTCATTTTGTATGAGTCACTAGGAAGTCTTCAAGTCATAATGACATTGAAATACTGATGACCCTGCTGAGAGAAACTCAGCGTCTAAATGAAATACCTATGTTATTGGAACATCTTTTCGGGCAGCTTCATTTAAAATGGGCTGTCTTCAAACTATCAGTGCTCTTCAAGAGCTCCACCTGAGTCTCTGTATTATCTTCGGGTCAAATTGCAAACCTCATTCAGCCAGTCATTGTGGCTGGCTTAGGGCAATGAAAGTTACAGTCAGAGTAATAGGAAATAATTTCAAATAATGTCTTATTACTTCTGTGAATTCTGAGGTTTTGGTTTTCTGAAATATATGTAAATACAAAAACATGCACACACGAAAAGTGAGAGAATCTGTCAATTATAGCATTTGGTATGTTTTCCAGCCTTTTACAGCTCCAGAAATATTCTATGGAAGATTTTATGAAGAATGTTTTCCAATTTAGCATAGTTATAGCAACTGGATATTTGACCCGTTTTCCTTGGAGGAGTATTTTCAATGGATCCTTATACAGCAACAAGCTGTCTACTCTTGTGAAAATTGTGGGTTTGGGCTCAGGTTTTTTTGTTTGGTTTGTTGGCTTTTTAATTTATTTATTTTTTTTAATTTAATGACTGCCACATTCCGCTGCAAAAACATTATCACTGTACTCTTCTTTCTCCCTTACGTCTCTGCTCCTTTTCATTTCAGGTGGATGATGTAAAGTCTTATTAATGAAGAAGCAATCTGTGATCAGCATCTGAGAGCTCTTTATGCCCTGTGCTAACAATGTTTTGATATAGTCTCCCCCCTCTTCCTTCCCCAGCTGGCTTCCCGTGTGTGCTGGAGCCCTTGCTGGCAGCCTGCCCGGCGAGCAGCGCTCCTGTAGATTTCAGCCTCTCTCCAGGAGTTGCCTGCCTTCAGCATAATGGGCAACATTGAAAGCAGCAAGGCGTTCGGTCGGCAAGGTCAGAGTGCCTTTCATTCCTGCAATAATCAACCAGTGTAGCTCTTCCTCAGACCTGGGGAGAGAGAAGATAGAGGTCAAAAGAGCAATTACATTTCACGTTGACTCCAGGAAAGGCTTGGAACACAAAACTGAAAAGAAAACAGCATAGAGCCTCCCTCTCCCACATTCCTTTTCCTGGTCATTATTATTAGAACAGTGCAGCAACCATGTCCATTATCAGCTCTATAACATGAAGAACCATTTTCCTCCGGTGGATGAGATCTTTCTTCTCAGATGTTTAGTGCTGTCAGCATCTTGCAAAGGAATGTAAATGAGAAACACCATGTATAACCAGAGACAGTGAGTAAAGGCTGTTAATTACATTTAAATTTTAACAGTAGCCAACTCTGGAGCAAGTGGTTACGCTAGTTTCCGTCTGTAATCTGTCTTTGAATTATCATGGCTTTATTTATTTAGTGTTAAGATGATAATTTAGGGAATATAATTTAGATGAAAATGTCAGTAATTTTCATTTGCCATATTGTCATTTACAGAGCTGTCTTTATTTGACCCTACAGCTGCTGGGCCTAATTACTTTAATGGCATTAATTGTAGTGACCATTGAGATATTTTAGCTTTTAATTGCTATTACTGCACAGCTGAGATCACTGCAAAATCATCATGTTTGTTTCACAGACGTCTTCTGTTGCTTGTTTGTATTCCTAAAACATAGCCTGCCAACGATTTAGCCAAAAAAATCCCTGTGAAACATAAATTTTAGACAGCCCTTTCAGCAGAGCAACCTGTAAACTCTAATGTTAATGTAGTGCGATAGTAGAAGAATGTAACTGATCCATTTACTCATTGCCCTACCCTGTCTTTATGAAAGCTGAATTAGCTCAGTGTTGACAAAGGATTAAGAAACTTGGTAGTGACATTCCTCACAGTAAACAAAGCCTTTCTCATTCCACATTTCACACTGAAGGCAGCCAGTTCAAGAGTATACACTTCTTTGTTTCCAGCTATAGAGTGCAAACATGGCTTTATTCCATGGTTTCCTATGAAATGAAATGTGAGTACAATGTCTCTATCCCACAGAACACCTGGTATTATTCACTCCTCTGTTGAAAGCACTATATCACTAACGGATTGAAAAACATATTTATTTTATCAACCATGGCAAGCAACAGGACTCTTTTTTTTTTTTTTTTTTGGTGGTGTTACTGTTGCATGGCAAGACGAAAAGAGACATAAAATTTTGCTCAAGTTCTTTTGAGTTCAGGTCTTTTCAAGTACAATACAATTAGTAGCCAACACTTAAAAATCACATGTAAACAGAGCATTGCTCTAGGCAAGGTCCTTAAACTTAGAACCTCACCAAGGCAAAACAAATTGAGGATTCAAGAGCAGCTGAGTCAACATGAAATAGGGGTTTGTTTAGATGGTGGAAGCTGTTCACACTCCAGTGGACTGCACTGCTCTAGACCTACTAGGCCAGCTCTGACATCTGCCTGGCCATGTCAACATTTGACCCATTGGGAACAGAGGTTAAAATCAATTGTATGAATTGGCACCATTTTTTCTTTCATTGCAATGATAACTGCTAGAGATAAATGCTATTCAAATGGTTCACGTAAGTTTTTGCAGCCGTGGGTGGTGTTGCTTTCTGTTTGTTTGTTTGGGTTGTTTTTTTGTTTGTTTGTTTCCCAGTGGCTACCATTTGCTAGAAGAATAATTATGAAGTGGGAGTTCTGTAATGTGTATCATCATGGTGTATCACTGTGAAAGACATAGCCCTAAAAGGAAAATTTAGGATGGTATTGTAATGAAAAATTCTTTTCTTAAGTACAAATGAACTTTACTGGTCTTTCCTGGACAGGTCATGGGAAATAAGGCATTTGTAAAAATGTTCCTCTGGTAACAGTCCTCCAATTATAATCAGCTAGATAGTCTGTGTGGAGAAAGATACAGGAGTATGAATGTTAACTTTCTCATTACTGTTCTACTAATTGCACACAATCCTTTCAATATGCATCAGTTTTCCCTTTCTAGTGTTTCCCTATCATGATGACTTTTTGTGAATTAGTAGAAATATACATGATGAAAATCTTCTCTGTTGAACAGATATATTAATTGCTCACCTCTACATTACCTGGGATAATCTTGAGAAAGGAGATCCTGCATCCATATATGCTCTTTATTGTGCATTGTTTCTATCATTAAAACAGGTCATAAGAAAGTCCTGTACAACTAAGAAGAGATTACTTTAATAAAGAGAGGGCTTAACTGAATGACTTATTGCTGTGAACAGAGACAGAAAGGAGAAAAATGCAGCTCTGGTAAATTATTGCTAAGTCTGCATTGACTGTGTGTTTCCATTCCTAGTTTATTTATAAGTTCTGTACCGGTGGTATACAGAACTTTTCAGTCATGTCTAATTTATAAGACAAAAGAATCCATGGAACCCTTGTGTCACGAAGCCTCATCATTTATTGACAATCTTAGGCTGCAGGATTAGGCACCTGTAAACTGGCAGTGCTGCCAAAATCACAGCCATTCCCATGCACACCTCACATTGCCCATTCCCTCCACTGTGCTGACCAGCAACCTGCCAGAAGCAGCACTTGTGAAGCAGAGACTAAAAGCAGATAAGGGAACTGATCCATCTGAAACACATGGAGACAGACAAGGGCAGTCTCTGAGCTGTATCAGTTTCCTGATCCCAGCTCAGGGCACCGGACATAAGCACTTGTGGTGGCTCTGTTTGCAAGGTGACACCAGTCTGGAGAGGATCAGCTAGCAGCTAAGAAGGCAGAGAACCTCTGCAGCAGCAGGAGTGGCATATGGACCTCATAGTACGGCTTTAACCTCCTGACATACTTCTGTGATCTCTTCCCTCAGCTCTTCTCTACTTAAGGGAAGCTGACATTATAGCAAACAAAATCCAATGGTTAATTGGCTAAGTGTGTCTGACAACAGCATTAGAACTGCTCAGAGGTGTGTTCATGGCTGTGATTCCTTGCTTAACTGCATACCTTACGAGATGTAGTTTTCCTACTTTATATGCGTCGTGGTAAAAGTGGAAGTGTTCAAACTGGTGGTCTCAGTGCATGAAGAGATGAGGAGCAAGGCCTTGATGTGTGCTAGCCACAGAAAGGTGAGGTGTCCCAGCTGACCTCAGTGACTGTAGCAGAGCTCTGGGTAGACCTCATTTACTGAAATGAGCATTTGGGATAGCTGACTGAGAGAAGAACTTCTTCCAAACAATAAAGTCTATTAGACTCTACTTAGTCACTATAAGAAATAGCTTAGAAAAGTATCAACCTCCCCAAACAGCATATGATATAGTTTAATATTTAAAAAAAAAAAAAAAAAAAAAGAAAAGGCAAACCAAAAATAAAAATGAAAAATCTTTCCCATAAAAGTTAGGAAAAAACCTCTCATTGACATTGTTCAGAACGGGAAAAAGATCAATAGTCTGTAAAATGTGTGTATGTGCTCTATTTATGGAAAACTAAGCAATATAAAACATATGGCAATGCCACATGGAAAGAAATATTTCAAAAAATATTTGCTATAGGAATAAGCCTGTCAAGGGAAGAGTTTGTGATGGAGCTCTTTAAACAATGTTAAACATTTCAATCCAGACTTGACCTCATTTTGTACCTTCATCTCTTACTGATTGGAATTATTTATTTAATTACATTTTATTTTATTTCCTGGTAACTCTCCAGGCTTCTTTGAATCTTCTAAAACTTAATACTCAATCAGAAAATGTAGTATTTCCCAGTAAAACCCCTTATTAATTGAATTGCCTATTATGATTTTTCCTGTTAACAGATTCTCGCAGACTCCTGAAGGAGGTCTGGCAATAGCATATCATAAAAAATCAGCAAAGTCTACTGTAATCTTCAACTCATTCTCTTACAAACTTGCAGACTTGCTAAATACCTAAAAAAGATAAAAAAGACTTTGTGGCGTGCCCCAAAGAGTAATGAATGTACAGTATGGGACATGGATGAAACTAGTAGGCTAAACTTCTGCAAAGTCAAGTCTTTTATTGACAAAAACTGCTCTTGGAATTGAAATTATTTCCTTTCAGGCCGATTGTTACCTGACTATGACAACCTATAGAAAACTAGGAGGTGAAATTTTCCTTGAGGATGACTCCCAAAACATCTCAGTGTGGGCAATCCCTGAATCTCCAGCGATGTCTTTCCAACAGTATCTCAGTCTCCTTAAATTCCATCAAGACGTGCTTTAACAGTGCCAGTTGCTAGCACTGGTTCCCAGCGCTGTCATTGGAAGGGGTTCCTGACCTCCCCTGATCACATGGGAGAAAATGCAGCTTCTAAGAGCAAACATCTGGAAGCACTGTAATAAACAGCATATGCTCACACTGATCCTTCTCTGCCATTTCACCTGCCCATTGTCAGCAGGCAAAGGGCCACCTTTGCCACACTGACTGAAACAGAAAATGGCCCAGCTTCTGCTGTCACAACATTTATTTTAGTGCTTTAAGTCACCACTTCCTGTCTTCTTTGTGTTTGCCTCACTGAAGCTAAAAGACTGGGTAACCTGCATGTACTACAGCTTGTAATTGCATTGCATGTTTGATGGTGAAACAAGCTGAGGCATTCTTCCCTCCATCTGTCCTTGGCTGCTTGTTTGTACTTGCACACAAGCAGGAAATTGCATCATAATAACATTAATAACTTAAAAAAAAAGAAAAAAAAGAGCCGGGCATTACTTTTTAGAGGACATCTTGAGTATTTTGATGAAAAAATTGCCTTCAGATTCATTGCTGTAAAAGAAGCAGTGGTTACCTCTGGGATGAAGAGCCTTGAGAAATGCTGAGGAAAAGTGCCATGAAAACCTAGAAGAAAATGTATGTAGGGAAAATCTACATATTGTGTCCCAGCATACTTTGTAAACTTTCTGTTAACTAAAGGCTGTTTGATGAAAAGCAATATACATATTAAATAAATTAATTCACAGCTGGTGTATCGAGGAAAGTTGTGATTAATTTTCTCTGGTGGTGCTGTCCAGCTTAATAAACAGTTACGACCTTTCAAAAATAGATTTTCATATACTTTTGTTTTCCCCAAATTATAGAATAAAAGATTGTTATGAATTCTGCAGGAGCTATTATGGATACTAGGAAGTCCACAGAAATAAGTGACAGCCCAGTTCTTATACCATGGAGTGCAGTTATCTCAAATATCTGTGAGGACAAAATATTTTAATTTATTAGAAATAAAAGCAGTGAATCAGCAAAGTCTTGGGGAAAATGAAAAAGCTGTGAAAGAGTAGTGTCCAGATGAACACCATATATGCATGAGAACAGACACTATTATTTTTTTCCCAATAAATGTAGGCATGCAAATGCTTCAGAGGGGGTGACCGAGGATGCTAAAGTCTTTTTAGTGACTCCTTATATGGTTGCTGAAACTTCTGCAGCTTCTTCTTTGTCCTGGTTTCTCTCAGTCAGCATTCTTTAGTCCCAAATGAAATCCCTCTGAAGACTTTATAAAATCCAGGAATAATATAATTCACTTTTTATGTGCAAAGGCCAGAGGTGCCTCTCAGCATGGCTCCTCAAAAGTGTGACTTGGATGTCAGGCAAGAGTATCCTGCTGGGCATTGAATCCTGAGCTTTCCAGAGTGTGAGGGGGAGGTTTTCTCAGACTCAATGGACATTCATCTAATCCCTAAGCCAATGAAAGAATAACACAAAGATAAAATTTATATAAATGCTAATACATTTTATTTTACTGTTTATTTCTAGATATATTTTGATATAACTATATTTAATTTATTATTTATTAGTTAGGTATTTTCAATAGCTTACTTATTTTAATATAAATGTAAATAATTAACAATAATTAAACTAGTTAAAACAATTTGGGGGATTTTTCTTTTTGGAAAACAAATCTATGCTGTAGACATAGTCCAAAAGTCTCAGTGGTTCTTTAGAGCATTTCTCAAGATTAAAAATACTCCAGTAGAATTTATTGTGTTGATTTGCTCCATTTTTTTTTCCCAATAAAATGTCCAGAATTGAATTTTTGTTCCACTTTGCAGTTTACAAGACTGTTATTGAGACATCTCAAACAAGAAGCAATTGAAACAGCAATTAATATCTGAGTGTATCTGCCACCTTCAAATTTTCTATGCTTCGCTCCTGAGGAAAAGTAGAATTGAAAACACAACAAACAATGTGCAATGAAGCTTGGTCTGCTCATTTAGAAATTCAAGCTTGTAGCATGATTTCCTCACTTCGTGGATTCAATGGCATCATAAACAGACTTGTCTATGATGGATGCTATTCAGTCTAAGGACTTGGAATGGTAATTTTCCTCCCCTTTCAGTATATAAGAGACAGAAAGACAAGAAAAGAAACTTCAGGATAATTTCTTCAGGTGAGTTTTAACAATCACTGAGTGAAAAGATATTTCTTCAATTTCCTTTAACAATTTTCTCGTAACTTTTGAAAAAACTGAATCATTATCCACAGAGTAGGTGGTGTAATTTTCATTATGATCCACATTTGCTCTTTTGCTTAATAAGTGGATGTAAGCCTAATTTTATCAGACAAAGCCAACCCTTCTCTTAACAGTGAAATCACTAATGGCCTGATATTATTTTCATAAATGTTTTAATTGCTCTCCTCTTTAGTGCCTTTCTTGCTGTTTACAGCTTTTGGCCTTTATAGCTTTGCTTGTTTGCATTCTTTTCAGTTTTCTACTTTTTCTTTGTCCTCCTTTCTTTCTAAGACTAAACATCTTCCAATGCTCTCTGTTACTCTCATCAATTGCAATTAGCTTTTCCTGTTTATATTTATCCTTTTTAACATTAGTATTCTGTGCACTTATGTAGTCCCACTGTCTTATAGCTCTGCCTTTGTGGACTAATATAACAAAAATGTCTGTTTAATAAGATGTGTTGTGTTTATCTTTGTCCCTTTCCATGCCTATATGCACCTCGAAGAATGAATCAGAAAAAATTCTAGACAACCTGTTCCCACTTTGCGGTCCTGGTAATCTTATATTATTTTCTCTTAAATAAAATAGCTGCAGCAAAAAAGACTTATGAGTGCCTCAGACTATAAATGCCCTATCATTTGGTGATTTGGGTGGTGAAAAATAAGAGGGAGGTGATGGTTTAATTTCCCTCAGGCTGGAGAGATGCCTGATGAGATTACTTTCTGTGCAAGATTTACACTTCCTATTTAAAGGAGAGAGAAATGATCCTCAAAGGAAAAATTTCGGGTAGCCTTTCACAGGAGGGTGCTCCAGTCTGGAGACTTTTCTTCAGAACAAGGATGCTGTGCCAGTTCTCTGGCTAGGATGGTAACTCCAGCACTCTGTGTGCTGGCTGTGCTGGGCCCTTCTGGGATGTGCCTAGCTCCCCCTATGCCTTCCAAAGACACACCATGCAGCTCACTCAAGGATCCCTCTCTAGCATCCCGGGCAGTTTAAAGTGGTCTGCTCTGGCTAGAGCTGTTAGGAAAATCTGTCCCTAAGTAATCTGGGGAAGAGGTGTCATGATAAAGTTTGTAAAAAAAACCCTGAATTAAAGCACTTAGTTTTGGAAGGCTATTCCTTACCAAACTATTCCTTACCAAACTCTGTTACCAAACTAACAGAGAAAATTAGGTTCTGCCTGACAAAGCAGGGACTTAAACAGGCTGACTTACCCACTGAAGTCCAACATTCCAGTTTAGGTACTATCTGAAGAAATACAGCACGATATAGAAAGAATACTGCCCTTAAACTCTGCTACCTTGGGGAATTGGATTCTAATGATATTCCATTGTCATCTTGTTGATAAAATGTTTGATCTGTTGATCTTAGAGTGGTAGTCACAGTTATGAAAATGTATATTTCGCTTAGGAAGTGTGTTAATATGATACTCCAGTAGCACCAAAGTAGGAGACAAGTTCTCTTTGATATTAGAACCGTGTTCTCTTCTGCAACATTTAAAATAGTTGCATATGAGCAAATGCAGGTAGGAATGAACACTGCTGACAGTGGTGGAAGAAAGGAAGCTCTAATGTTAATATTTTCCCAGGAAGAACTTTTTGGGTAAATCACTGTATTGAGTAAATGGAGGTTTTATATATGACCAATAAGGCTATCCCAAATGCAATTTATGCATTTGCTATAGATAGCCCATGCTGAAAATCATACAGGAATTTTTGTGTTATAGATATAAATTGAGATTTCTGATCAAGGGTTCCAATTTTATTGGCTAGTTAGGTAAATGATTTATCATTTGCATTTGCAAGGATTCAGGGAGTGTTGAAAATGTGTATTCATGTAAAATTGTGTCTAGCTAGATATATTAATCACTGATTGTTCTTGAGGATCATGATATGGTAATTTTGTTTTTTTGGTACTCTTCAAGAAAAAACCCATGAACAATAGTCAAATTTTGCCACAAATGTAGTGAGAGAATTTTATTTTGCTTTGCAGACTTTTGGAAGGACTGGGAAAGGCCTAAACCAGCTTGTGACAGTAGACAATTGTAATAAATCTTATCCAAGTTCTAGGAGCAATCTATAACATTTGTACATAACTCCTCTCAAGTTCAAGCTCATTTTTAATTTAACCACTTGAATGCTACACAAAAGCTAGCATGGTCCAGATGACCATGGTATGAAAAGATCAGTGAAGAAAAGGGTGTTTTCTCCCATTCTCCCAACAAGAAGGAGTAATGTTTCCTGCACAGGTAGCAGAAGACATACAGCAAGGAAAGAAATGAACAGATGAAGGCAGAAGTAAAGAAGGAAGCAAAACCAACGAACAAAAAAGCAAGCAAGCAAGCATTCTCCATGAGACAGATTACAGTCCAGGTTTCAAGAATGCTTCTGTAAAAGAATACTTTCTTGTGAAAGAAAAAACTCTGCAAACCAATTTTGTCCTGGCTGTCCTTTGAACAAACAGCTCTGTGGAGCCCTAGACTCTTTCTTAGCTGTGGCTACTCGCCACAGATTCACTGTGCCTTCTTTTTGAGTCATGCAAAGCGAAAAATGTGCGCAATAAGCAAAATTAACATGTGTAATACAACAAACAAAGGTTCCTCTAGAATCCTGGGGTTAACCACATATAATAATAAAAACGAAGAGTAGTAGTAAAAACAATTACACCACTAGAGTTGTATAACAAACAAAAATATTTATCACTGACATTTCAGGCTAGAATCTGAAAGGTCAAATGTGCAATCATGCAGAAAAACCTTGCATGTGGTAGCTTGCCTAACCTGTTGTGAGTTGCCATAGCTGAGAGGGGATCAGTCTTGCTGCATGCAGTTATCTCCTGACAATTACGTAACTCCCCACCTGCAAATATCAAATTCACATGCTCAGTCTTTTTTTGGAGAACATGCACATTTACATGTGCAATGTATTTCTGACTCTTTAAAACAATCAGAGTGCTCAGCCTGTATTTTATGGTGGAAGTTCTTGTCCAGAAAGTGGCAGGAACTTGAAGGTTGGGCCGTCACCTGCTACTGTTGGGATTACGGGTCACAAAAGAAAAGCACTGAGTCCTACCCTTCATGTGTATGACCTGCCCCAAAATACTTTGCTGTAGCAAGGTAGCAAGCCTTTCATACAGAATAACAATGGAAGAATAAATTACAGGAAAAGAGTGAAGGAGATCAAAGACAATTCTAGTCTCCATTTTAATTTCTTATATGGGAGTGCAAACAAATAGCACTATTATGGTTACTGATTAAGAGAATGTACTGGTTGGAAACCAGCAGAAACTCAGGTGTCACAAGCAATAGATGTGCAGCATAATAAAACCTACACCATTACACAAGATTTCACAATTTCTTTTGTCTCCCTCTGCTAGTTTATCCACTAGTATTAAATAGTGCTATCATAGTGCCGGGATGTACTCTGATGATGATTTCACACTCTGATGAAGTCCTCAGAGTTATCTCTGCAAAGAAAACAAAGCTTTCTTCTCTAGCAGCTCCTTGCTAATGTGAGGTCACTCTTCAAAGTGAAGGTTTCAGCTGAAAATTTGAAACACTCAGCTTTTTTGCTGTGTAAAATTTACACTTAATTAAGTGACCTAATTTCACAAGACTTTTGTGAGTAAATTTAAAAGAGTGGTCAGCATTGTTGATTTGGATGCATAAGTAAAGTCTGTATGTGCCTCCAGGTACCTGCAGAATTTGTGTTTGTAAGCCTAGGGTCTGCAAGTTCCTGTTTGCACAGACTTACATGAGTATTAATGTGCCTCACCAGGCTAAATATGCTAGCCAAAATCTACAACGAAGATGCCCTCAGAAGCCTTGTGTTAAGACAACTTTGTAGTCGTCAAGTAGCACATCAGAGATTTGTCACTGGACTGAAAGGGTCAGCAAAGGCTAGCTGTGGATGGTCTGCTTGACTCCACTGCAGTTCCTGGGCCAGAGTGTTGCAGGTGGGTGATTTTTACCCCGGGGAATGTGGCTGTGAGCTCGGGAAAGCAGCTGAACAAGGGGCCTGTGACTGATGTCATGGCTCTTCATACCTTGATGGCATGAAGTTATTGTGCCTGCATGGGTGCCATGCAACCCAGTCTAATCCTCAGACCCAGAGAGCTTAGTGGGGTTTGCTGGTAATTACAAACCAAAACAAGTCAAGTAACGGGTGACCTCTGTAAATACAGTGGTCCTGCCAAGGGCTCTAGGCTGTTTTACAGAGCAAGCAAGGGAAGGAGGGTGCAGAGATTCTTCACAGCTATCTCTCCATAAAGCAGAACCTAGCTGACCCAAAGGCATAGCTAAAAAAAGATAAATACTGTAATCTGCTTAGCTTTGTCTTATTTGTGCCTTGTAAGCATAATTTTGAGGTTATGCAAAATAATTTTGTGTCAAACCCACAAAAAACCCACCCTGTGGATCTAAGGTTTTACTGTTGTTTTTGTGAAGGAAGTCTCATGTGCTGTTTTCTTAGAAAATGAAGCTCAGTTTATAGCTATATGATTAAAACAGACTCTTTCCTCTCCCCTAAAAAATAAAATCACATGAGCTCACTTCCAAAAGTAACAGTCAAATCCTGGGGTTTGCTGTAGTGTATAAAAGCACTTAGCACCATTAACCATTTCCTGGGATAATCAACTCAGGGTGAGTAAATGAGTGAAAGGTGCCAAAAAATTTTTTATTTATTTTATCCAAAGCCTGTTGTAGAAGTGTGTAAGGAAAAGTTGTAGGGACAGTTTAATAATTACAGAAGCAAAAGAATTCATGAGAATGGGGAGACCAATCAGATATAAAGAGGACAGAGGAATATCAAACAGCAAAAACATGATTTCGGTTTTTTATGAATGTTCATCATCAGGCTATGTGACAATAGTGTGACAATACCCAATTTTTATTTTTATTATTATTTTTATTGCCCTTGATATATTTTTTGAAATTCTAGGGTGAGAGCAAAATATTATTATTTCCTTGGCTGCAATTTTAAGAAATGGTTGGGGTTTGGTTTTTTTGGGACTTTTTTTTGGGTTTCTTTGGTGTGGCTTTTTTTTTTTGTTTTTTGTGGGGGTTTTTTGTGTGCGTTTTTTTGTTTGTTTTTGATTTTTTGTTTGTTTGTTTGTTTGGTTGGTTGGTTGGTTGGTTGGTTTTTTTTTTGTTTGGTTTGGTTTGGTTTTTTTGGGGGTGATGGGATTTTGGAGTTTTTTTTCAGTTCTTTGCTAATGGCCTGATTCTGTGTGGTGCTGGGTGACCTCACTGTCACTGAGACATTGCAGTACTCAGCAGCATTCACAATGGGCCTTTTTTTTCCCCATAAAAGTATGAAAAAAATACTCAGTAAACCAAATCGCTATTAAACTAAAAAGAAGAGAAGAAAGCAGAGTCTCATAGTTCCAATGTATGTAGTGGCTGTAATGCCAAATGCTTTATCTTGCAGTGGCCTTGGCTTAACTTTCATGTCAGGACTGACTGAACTATGCTCAGACAGCTGTGCTCACTAGTGCACAGGCTGCTTCACAGAAGACAGAGCTGTTCCTTCACCCCAGCTTCATCCTTTACCATGCTGTGCCATTGTGCAACATCAAGAGGTGCTGATTCCAATAAAGGTCATGTTGCTAATAGGAGGGAAAAAAAAAAAAAAGAAAAGTGCTCTCTCTGCAAAAACTGCATATTATACCTGTGATGTTTAATTTGATTCTGCTGAGTGTGGGCTGGTATGGACAGTTCCAGACTCATACAGTGCAGGACTTAATGCCATTAGGAGATAATGAAAATCTAATCTCCACCCCAACATCTCTGCAAAGAAAGAGAGCCAGGGCATAACTGGCTCGAGTGCCAACTCCCTGCAGTGCAGCTCCTGTCAAGCCAATGTGCTATAATATGAAAAATGGGTGCTGAAATGTTTATGTCAAATAGGGAGGTGTACGAGTACTTAGCTGAGATAAAACAAAACCAAAAAGAGGTCGTTGAAAAGGCACATAACTACATGTTAAGAATCCCTCACTATCTGTTCAGAGCTCCTTTGTTGCTGAAGGAAAAGACAGCCAGCTGCCTGGGCAGCCTCTCAGCTGAAGTGGGAGTAGGTGTGGTGTGGTGCCCTGGGAATCTCCAGGGCCATGCTGATTTATGTCTGCTGAGCATTCAGCATGTCTGTAGCACGGCTGATCTGTATACACAAGCTCCGTTAGAAATTTAACTAAATCTCACAAACTCTGGTATTTAAGTAATTCAAAAATTGTCCTTCAACCAGCTGGACTCCCTAACTTATCTGCAGAAGTTAGAACCATAACAAACCGGTGGAGCTGTTCTCAGCCGCCTGGTAGGAGTAAACCTGCTCCCTGTGAGCATAAAACAGCAGGTATGTTTATTGTGCGAGTAACAAGGTCACTGACCGTTCAGCTGTAGGAGCAAACTCGATTAAGACTGGTGATAATCTTTTGAAAGACTGTAATTTATCTCCATTTGAAGAGTATTATCTTTGTTCTACAGCTATCGCGGAGAACAAGGTTAACAAATATTCCATGATGAATTTTTGAAAGGTTTAGTCAGATCTTGTATATTTAAGCCTTTCTAAACGGCTGTCAAAGGCAAGGAAACAAAGTGTCAAATTTGTACACAGACCTACCTAATGGCCTTTATCTGAGAGAGTGGTTTATGATTTATACAGTCTCTACCTTTACTTAAACAATTTCTCTTTTGCTCTGTAGTGAAGGCAATTTTATAGCATTACTCACGTGGGAGAGATTAGCCCCAAAGACTGATCGTACTGAAGGAAGTAGGAGATTTAAAACACACAGAGACATGATGCAAACCATATGATAATCAGCTTTTATTAGTAATTGCTTCTGAATTGTCTTGGATATAAAAGTTATAATTATAAGTGCATTCTATTTTAAAAGGGATTGTGCTCATAAAAAGCTTTCAATTGTCCTTAACATTTAAGTAAACTGTCACCTTCAATGATGTTGCATAAATATGAATAAAAGTGCATACTTTTTATCCTTGAATAAACCTTAGCAACATAGGTAAATAAGAGAAAACTTTCTACATGATTTACAAAACCATAGAAATCCTACTCTGAGCAAAACAGGAAAGAAATTGGTCTTGGATATGCCTCCTGGATATTTTTTCTTAGAGAATTATTCTTGCAGTGTCTTTCTGGAAGTCTTGGTGCATACAGGATTGGTATCTGGATAACAGAAAGAAGCCAGATATGTAGTTAAGCATAAATATATATTATGTGTATGTGTATGGGTATGCATATATGTACATATATATATATGCATACATACACATAATATATATGCATTTAGGCATCCATATCCACAGATATTATGTCTATTTAATCACAAGGTCTTTAATTTCAGGAATATATAAGAAAAATGAAAAGTAGAACACATGCATCAAGACTATGTTTCTTTGCACATATTCATTCTGGTGAGAATCTTCTGCAATTCCTCTGGGATCAAATACTCTCAAATGGTTTTTCACACTGTAGATTTTGCTGGCTTTAGTGAAAAAGGTTTTAAGACTACTTACACATGAAGATACACTAGTGGCACTCAATCCAAGAAGTTGTAACTCCTCTGTTTTCCTCAGGACCTAGCAATGAGACTGTGGCTAGCATGTTCTTGACTCTGCCAACTGGCTTCCTGGTGATCCCTGCCACCAGTTCCAGCAGATTTGTGGTTGCCTTTTCATCTGAGAATTAGCACTTGTTGAAGGTGCATTAAGGCTGTCTTGCACTTGAACACAGTGTTTTTCTCTGGATCTTTTTTGATTGGCTGTTCTACTGAAGACCCCTTGTGGAATTGCTAGAAAGGATTATGGACATGGATAAAAATATAGTCCCTGTGGTTCATAGTCCCTGTGGTTCAGGTGCACTAATGTATCAAGGATCAACCTTGCAATATGAAAGAGAAATTGAGAAATTGTTAGACCAACATTTTTTGTTTCCATACTGTCTAATTTTTTTTTTTTTTTTTTTTTTTTTTTTTTTTTTTTTTTTTGTTTTTTTTTCATTTTTGCGTGTGAA
>VZRH01006602.1:232866-344171 GCA_013397555.1 Urocynchramus pylzowi
TTTTTTTTTTTTTTTTTTTTTTGGCTGTCACTACTGTAGCATTTGGCAGTGAGAATGTAATTCTTTTCAGGTACTTTGATCCATTCCATAGTAATTATTAACAAATGATGAGAGCAGAAGAACAAAGAAACACTATGTTAACATTGGGCTTGACCTCATCTCCAGCCCTTTAGCCTTCCAAACTCTTATTGACTTGTTAACTTTCAATGCAAGAGAAGTCTTAAAATTACAACAACCTTAATTATAAGGTAATATAGGCAATATACCTTTCATGCAATTTTTGTTTCTTTAAAAGTACATAAGCAAAGCTGTAGTGTCATAGAGCACAAACAGGGGAATGGGCAACCAATGAGAAGTGAATGTTTCCCTACAAGGGAAAACGTTTCTTTGGTTCTCATCATGTACTAGTTGTGATGTTTGTGTTCTTGATTCTGTAGTCTAGAAGGCTGAAACAGAGAAAGATGCCTCCTGTGTATATTCATATAATATAACATTTTGTAACTTACCCTGGAGTTACATAGTCACTGGAAGTTGGTTATAGTCCAATAAATAAGACCTCTCAAACTCTGTTTGAGAGGCTATACTTTTTTAGCTTAACTAAAATATCTAGCAATAATGGAAAATAAATCTAATATGTCAGTATTGACAAGAAATATTATCAGTCCTGACTAAAATCAATGCTTCCTTCACAAATTTTATTTTATCTTATTTATAGACCTTTCTGTTGCTCTCATCTCCAAATTACCTACGGCTTTCATGGAAACCAATGAGGTTAGAATCAGACATTACCTGGGAGATCAGAAAGATTAGTGTCTTCATTTTTCAGATGGGAAAATGGAGTCACACCTTGCAGATGTGGCTTCTTTCAGACCACAGAGAGCACAGGAAGCTGAACAAAAATTGATCACTATGACAATATGAGTTGAATTTCAGTTGTTCTACTTTTCAATTCAACTCCTTCTTTTTAAATCTTTTTTCAGAGACAGTTAACACATACAGCTAATATAAATTGATTTCACTCAACACACCTACAGCCATTAAAAGAAAAATAAAAATCTGCTGCTTAAGAGAAAAAAAAAAGGGTAAAAGAAAGAAATATAAGCCATATTTTAAGATTTTTAAGAATGTAGTGTAAATGTGAATATTCATATTCTTCTGTTCCAGGCTATAATTAGTTGTTCCACATTCCAGAAATATGAACTTAGTAGACTCATAATGTCTATTTACCTATTTTCAAACATTAATTACATTAAATTTATTGTGATGTTTGCATGTTCTTTCCCTATTTTTGTGCTAAATTTAAATCCTAATTATTTACTGCTTTTGCGAAATTATTTTATTGTGGACTATGTCTTTTCCACACAATAAAAGGAAAATGACCTAAAATCTGAAGTATGTGTATGTAGGACCTAATCAATAGCTCTCATCAAACACATTCCTCTGGCCTTACAAGTGCTATGGGTTCAGTTGCTGCCCATGAAAAAGAGAGAGTTTAAAATGACCCAGGATTATTTAGATGAGGAGAAAGGCAATTAAATGATAAATTAGTGTTAACAATTTTGCTTATGACATACAATCTTCATTCCATCTCATCCAGCAAATACAGTAATCCAGACAAATTATTCATTAGGAACTAATTGGTGCCATTGTTGGGAGGCAAGATTTTAATGGCCATTTGGTTTAAAGAAGGATTATCTGAAAGGAGTTGGTCAACTGCCAGAAGCTGTTTGCAATGACAAATTGCTCACAATGAATTGTTTAGAGAGAAAACACTACTTTTTGTTTATGAAACAAATCTGCATGCCAGTCAGTCGAGCTCAGTATGAAGGATGTTTGGTATAAGGTCATGAATGCAACAATGGTTTGCTTTTCTTAGTATGTGCTGTTTATTTCTCTTGAAGCTGTAACTGCTAAATAGCAGCAAAAAGTAGTTAGCAACTCCTGAATTGGGTCTATTATTGTAACAGAGAAAGGCTGCCTAGCAGTCTTTTCATATCCATCTCTTTTTTTTCATTGCCAATCTTCCTGTATTCAAGGGGTAATCTGAAAATACCTGTGTGCAATGACTTGTAGACATTTTCAGGAATTCTAATGATTGTACTGGATCATTTAAATTCAGTAACCTATCTTCCACTGCTGCAAAGCCTCTCTGAGTGATTCAAGCCATCTAGCTCCCATGAAGAAGCAGTATGATTGCCAGTGCTCCCTCAGAGCTGCTAAGAAATAACCATTAAAATTTGCTTTTAACAGTGTTTCTTACAGCACAGTAATTTAATGATATGTGTTGTTCACAGATGTTGAAGAGGTAGATGTTGCACTATAGTCAGTACAGTCAGATTAATGGTTTTGCCAGCAAATGTTATTGTAAATGTTCTCAGAAGACTGCAATCAATTTTCTGCACAGCACAAAACACAGCCCATGTCCAGTTGCACAACACTGCATGACATTCTCCTCTAGCCTACACAGAAACAATTTCCAAGAGGCCATGCTGCCTTTCTGGCGCATTTATCTTTGTCCCAGTCTAAGTATAATGTAAGCCTCCCTATTCTTTAAAGACAATACTTTCACACATGGAATAGCCTTTGTGCAAGAAAGTTGCTATGGAAATCCATTATAACATTTCTTTTCTGGCTAAAAAACCCTTCCAGATAACTCTGCATAATGTCAAACCTTGTATGTCACACAGTGACTGCCTACAAGTGTATTAATACATATCTGATGGGCAAGGGGGATGTTGTGCAGTAAAATCATCTATGTATTTCTCAGCAGAGGGGGAAGGTACTCTCTGTGGTCAGTGAGAGAAACAGTATCCTAAACTGGAGTGCAAGACAGACTAAGGAAATGCTGTGGTATTCTAATCCTTTATGCTGTACAGAAAAGAGAAGGACCATCCACCACAGCTTTAATGGTTGTAGCATGAAGCTATAAGGGTTCTCTCTGCAGCTGACTTTACTGAGCATGAAGATAGAGTATTATGGCTTTCTAAGTTGTCCCTATCCCCACAGTCTGGGCAGTGGTATGAGACTGTATTTTTCAGGCAGAAGATCTGCCTGAAATCATCTCAAAAAGATGGAAGAAGCAGGCAAAAAGTTTAATCAATTGAGCACCAAGTCAGGCCAAATCAGTCAGATATTAATCTACTGTTATCAGTAAGCTAACAACAGAGGCAACCAATGGTCAGGCATTGAACACTTCTGCAAAGAATCTACTGACATTTAAGTGGAAAATGGTTCAGTCTGATGTACTTTAGGACTCAAATTATTCCAATTATTTTAGACATTTATCCCTCAAATATTTTTTTTAAATGTTTTTGTTTGATATTTGAAGTTATAAATAGTAGTCTACAGAAAATGGAGTGAGTGTGTGACACAAGTCTATGAAGTCCACAAGCTGTCATGTACCTTCAAGTATGCAGTTTCTAAATGCACAGATTTCTATGTTAGTGAAAGCACCAGGACAATGACCAGGTTTATTTTTACATTTTGCATTTTTAATGTTTCCAAGCCAGTCACATACATCAGTTACCAGTACGGATGTGATTTGATATTTGCAAAAAGAGCAGTGATGTAAAGCAGATCCAATTCAAGTGAGTGTCTTATCTCAGTGTTCACCTCTACTCTGCTCCTTTCTCCTGCTCACTACTCAAATGTGTCAGCTCATTTGTTTGCACAACATGTTTTAAAATCTATTTGCCCAGTAAATATATTTTGGATAAGTGTGGTAATTTCATAGAATCAGCATAGGGCAGAGCCACCAGATCTGTTTCTCTCTATGTTTTGGTGGGCATACAGGAGCAGGTGTGCACTGATCTGGTCTAAAGATTCATAGTGAAAAAGAGAAGCCCAAAATTCTCATCCATGCATTTGCCATGAAATTCTTCACTGATTTGATTTACACTGTCCTACAGGCAGTAATGAAGGATTCAGATGCTTCCCCACATAGAGGCTGTTTCTGTGTCCCTTGTGTCACAGAAGAACACTCACAATTGAAGATAACCCTCCAAAAATTCAGGACAACTGTTGAGCTTTGACCACAATGAAAATCAGTTTTACTGTGTTCTGAAAACAGGACAGATCTCAGAGGTGATATAATATCATTTGTCACTACGGAGCATATACTTTATTTTTTGGTTGTTATCTCATTCCTGATAAAATGTACCTTTTGTACTGAGTTTGGACTGAAAAGTACTTATCTGGTAGTGAGTTCTGACTTTTCTGAAATTTTCACTTAGTTAGAAAGCTCAGAGATCATTTAAAAATAGGTACAATGTGAACAAAAGAAATGGTAATGCTTCTTTAGTTTCTGAACTGATGTATTTCCTGAGAGCATTATTTGTCCCTAGTTATTCTGAACATTCATTAAGTGAATAATAGAGAAGAAAAGACTTGTGCTCATTTACACAGGCAAAATAACTCTTCTGAAGTAGAAAGGTTAGGTATCATTGTATACCTAGCTTTTTTTAGTGTTGGGACTGTGTTGCAAACACATCTGGCATGGAAAGTTTGAAGCATCATACAGCTTTCCTGTGACACATTAACAGTGTTTATGTCTATAAGAGCAAGTTCATGTAGAACCCAATTGTGGTCAAAAATACTGTACTGTGAAAAGTCATTGTTGATTATAATCATAATCATTACATCTGAAGCAGACTGCAGATAGAAATGCCTCTCTTTCTATTTTGTTTCTGTTTCCTTTCCAGCTTTCACAGGCTTGTCACGCTGGGGGGAAAAATACAAAAACAAAACAAAAACAAAACAACAACAAAAAAAAACAAAAACAAAAACAAAAACAAAAAAAAAAACAAAAAAAAAAAAAAAAAAAAAAAAAAAAAAAAAAAAAAAAAAAAAAACAAAAAAAAAAAAACAAAGAAAAAAAGAAAAACTAAAAAAAGCAATTTGTTTGCTAGCAGAAGAGTCTCTGTGTCCTTCAAGAGGGAACTTTGCACACAATTATGGACAGGCTTTTGGAAAAGACTGTGAATTTCCTGAAGCATAATGCATTGCCTTGCCACATTGAAGTACTGGCTGCAGAGAATGGCATCCATTCTGGTGTCTAGGCATTACAAAATGGGTTGCTTTTTTTCCTCTTTCAAGTACCACACTTCTTTCCAACAGTTGAGTAATGGCAGGAATGTAAAGTACAGGTCCCTGATCTATGTAAATGTTGATTTTGTGCCTTTTTCTAATACTGATTTTGACATACTCAGCTATAAACAATTTTCACAGGCTTTCTAATTTGGTCCATCACAACATCCCAGCAAGTCAAATAGGTCTCTGAGTAGGGTAGATAAGCACAACAGAGAAAGGGTGCCTATAAACAGAGGCAGAAAAAAAACAAGTTCACATCTGGGTCAGTGAAATATCGTTGGTGTTTGGGAGACAATGTCAGTGAACAGCAGCACTTAACATTGTTTTAAAAAATTGAGTGCTCCTGGTCTGATAGAGCCGTCCTTGAAATCAAAGGGAATTTTTTCCTGATTACAATGGAAACTGGATAGAAATGTAATACCAACTTGATTACATCCTTAATACATTCCACAAATCTAGATACTTATTAGGAACATACAATACTACATAAATCATTATCTGGATAAAACATTATCTGGAATTCAGAATGCCTTTAGACAAAAAAAAAAAAAAATTTTATGAAAATAAAAAAAATTTTAAAAAAAAAAAAAAAAAAAAAAAAAAAAAGAAAAGCCACAAGAACAAGAAAAATAGAAAATTAGGAAAACCAGTTTGTCATTGGCAGAAGAGCTGAATGTACTTACTAGTTCTGTTTATGAGCACTTGCAGAAATGTTCTAGGGGTACATATGTTCCTACTTTGCATTTTAAAAAAATGGTATGCAAATTCAAAATAAAAACTTGAATATACACCAGCATTATTGAGCTCTGCATAAAAGGTGGTTTTGCACTGGCATATAAAATACTGAACTGGTAAATAATAGGAAACATTTGAAACCTTCTCACAAGTCCATGTTTGCACCTGGCAGGCACATATAAGTGCAGGACTTTGCAGATGCACTGCATCTCCTGTTACGGCAAACTTTGAATATAAGCCTTTGTTTCCAAATTCTGCCCCACCTTTTGAGATAAAAGCACATGAAAGTGCTAATTCCATAGGACAAGGCATGTAGTAGGCTGACACTACTTTTGGCTCCCAGGAGCTTTTCAATTTTTTTCCTTAAATGCTCCAACTATATTCAATATTGAAGAAATGTCCTACGAGTGCCTGGAAATAACAGCTGAACATGCCTGAAAGTCCAGTGGCTGAATGGAGGAATGAGGCACGCTGGTGACAAGGGAAGAGAAGCTGGCATTCCCACATATTGGCTGTTGATGTCTTTCTGTCCACACACAGCACACTGAGAACTCCAGAGTGACACTGGTTCATCTGTAATGAGGAGAATTTTTAGATCTGTAACACAGCAAGTGTGGAGTATTACTCTCCACTCAAAAGCATCTTCCTTGTTCCCTGTACACATTCTCTCCTTTTGACATTTAAAACATCAGGCAGAGGTCAGAACTTCTCTTGAAGGCCACAGCTTAACCCGTGGCATGAGGTGTCCTGTTGGGTCTCCCATGAAATGTTTGGACACTCAGCCAGTTCATGTCCTCCCAGACTGATTAAAGTCACCTATTTCAATTGACTGAACTGTCCTGATCGTGCTTTCTTTGATTTTGTTTACTTGATAGATCCCAAAATCACACCATTAATGAACAAGCTGCATATACCATAGTGATGAACCACATACCTCTGGCAGATGAGACTTTTAAACACTTAGTGAATTTGATGTTCTTCCCATAATAGTCTATTTTATTCCTGTCACTTTTCTGGTTCATTATCTAGCAAAAAACCAAAAAAAAAACCCCCCCCCAAAAAAAACCCTACTAATCTATCTGAATTTTGATTACTTTAGGTAAAAACTAGCTATGCTTAACTCAAAGAAAGTAGCCAGTCACATGTACATTGCAACTACAGAAACTGGGATAGAAACAAACAGGAAGGAAGGGAACACGAAACCTTCAGGAAAGTAACAGACAAAAAGAATACACAGACTAACAGGTCAAAAAATAAAAATATGTAATAGTTTACTATGTACTCAGAGGTTTTACACATTGAATTCAAATTTCTCATATTTATCCTACCACTGTAACATTGTTAAGTGATACTGTGCTCTCAGCTGTGTTGTCCAGGAGTTTTTCTGAAATTAAAATATATGTTGCTATAGGGAATCTTGAGGTGAAAATTTCTGTGGTTACTTTTTAGAACCTGAATATTTCACATTATTTCAGCCATTTAAGTTACTTACTGCCTAGTAGGTTTTCCTTTTCTCTCTGCATTAGGTAATATTGATAGCATAATTAACATGCTTAAATCTTTTCATTACGGCTTCTTGGTGCATTTAAAATGTAATTAAATCATTGTGAATTTGTAGCCTTCATTAGCTCTTTTCAAAGAAGTGGAAGAATATTGCTCTATAAACAACATATATTCCATGACAGTTGGTTTGTACTGCTGCTTCATGAGAAGAAGATAAAGCCTTGTGGAGATGTTTTAATACATCACATTGAAGTCTGTTTCAGAAATTTGTCAAAAATAAAAGATCCATAATTTCATTCAACACTGCTAATTATATCACAGCCAAAACCATCAGAGTACTTATACTAATAACTTTTTAAGATAAACTGCAAGGCTGAAAAGGAATCCCGTACTGTCCCCAAAATCAGGTACCACATTAGCAGATGGCTCTGTAGGTATATTTGCTCTTTCAAAAGTCATTCTCAATATAGTTAACATTTAGCTCACTTTATTTACTATGGATTCCCCCTTTATGTTAATTGATTGAGGCTGATTTTAGGCTTCTAGACTGTCCAGGAATCTCTCATTTATTAATGTTACTAGAACTCATATGAAATCTTGGTGTATTTAACAGTGGGACTCTCCTAGTACATTCAGAGCAAAAGTTTATTACAACTCAGATATTTCTTGTAGATAATGCATCTAACCTCCTCTGTGCTGAGATCAGTCAGCTAACTAATCTTGAGAACAATTTACCTGGAGGCAGTTTCATCACTTCAGGAAAATTTGAAAAAGACAGAAACAGTAAAGGAAGATCTTATAAATGTGGATCAACATCAGGATTAATTTTATTTTTTAAATTAGCTCTCAAATTGTTTTCACATATGAAGAGTAATGAATTTACTCCTGACTTCTAGTTTTTAGAACAAAAAATTCCAAAACAAGGTCTCAATGTGTCTGTCCCTAAGAGCTTCCATTTTAACTTACAGAAACTGAGAATGAAAGAGATGGATCAATTCTTTTTCTTTCCAGTAAAAATTCGTAATTTCCATTTGCTAATTGAATGATCCAAGTGTCCAGCAGTTGAAGCTGAGATACACTTGAGCTGGTTTTTTGTCTGTATACAAGAGCAGGCATTGGTGTTCACAGCTAATCCAGTAATATCACAGTTGGAGAATGAACAGCTTTCCACAGGTCAAAGCAGGGCCGGGAGCAAACCCCAGATTTCCAAGTCCCATGCATGTGATAGCTGTCACACTACCACTTTATATATATATATAATATTTTTATATATAATATATATATATTTATAATCGATCTAAAATTAATTATTTTAACTCCAGTTTCTAACATAAACAGAGCCATCAGCCCCTGTTCCTATGGTTTTGTTGAAAGTTATTGCAGCTGACTCTTCAAGAATTTAACCCACAATACAAAAATAAAGTGGGCAGAACTATAGTGATCACTGAATGCTCAGTGCAATTTTTTCTTTTTACATTCATTTGGAAGCAACTTCCATTTGCACAGTAAATGACACAGTACTCTTACAGTCTCTCACTCTTTCCTGTTCAGGTTACTATTCTGACTTTCAAATTAAAAAGCCATTTTCCAACCAGGAAATAATATCAGCAGGTTAAATACTTCACATTGGGGTGCCTGTTCTACTAATTCTGTACTTTGCCAGTATCATCTCCTCTGTGGCTGACTGTTATTTTACAGCAATACAAAAAAAAACCCAAACAAAAAACAAAACAAAACAAAACAAAAAACAAACAAACAAAGAACAAAAAAAACCACCCAAACACTCAAGGAATCATCTCTGTGGTACATGTCCATGTTCAGTTTCTATTATTGTTTATAACACGCAATTCAAGTTCAAGTGCGGTTTTGCAACCAGACAGAAATCTTGGAGCTAGAAATGAACTCTCCATAACCCAGGACCTTTCTGCCTCTCATTTTCTCACTCTTTCTTTTTCTCTCCAGCAAGCCCAAAGCCAGATAACACTTTCCTGCTGTGAATTTTTTAAAGTCACCCAACAGCTCTGGCAAATGAGAGCTGTCATAGTTTTTGGATGAAAAAATCATCTGCAGCTCACACAGATCTATGAGCTGATAGGAGTTAATTGACAGCTTGCAGGATTTCGTCTCCAGGCAGAGTTAGAGAGAATGAGAGCCCTGTGGGTTTCATTTGGGCAGAGATAAAGCAGGTTTTTATTCAGTGCTCATGGAGAGAGCATAATTAACCTTTTAGAAGTTTTAAGAATGATCAAATTGTTATTCATTTTTGCAAATGAGAAAAGTGAGCTTCTTTCTCTGCCAGGAAAATACCAGTGCAGATTTCAAGGTCACTTGATGATTTCCTTTGACTAAAAAGATGGAAGTCGGACAAAAAAAAAAAAAGAAAATGAAAAGACTGAGAAATGACATTATAAAATCATGCATCATTCAGGATGTGAAATGAACAAATGTCCTTTTCTAACATAATATACTTTAGCTAACATTTACTGCATGTTCATATTAACTGACTGGATTCTGCATTTGATGAAGGTTTCCCTTGTTATTGTAAATAAGAAACTTATCGCTGGCAGCTGTTCTTTTATGTTGCCCCTATAATTTTTAAAAAATATTTTCTTACAGTAGAAAATGGGCCATTATGCTAGGTCAGTGGCTTGGTTTTCAGGGTGTGTAACATATTTTCAAGTGCTATAAATTTCTAGAATGATAATATGAGTACAGAATAGGAGAATTAAAAACCGGCTAATTATAAATGAATATATTATAACTCCCTTTTAACAATATTATGTATATATATAAAGGTAATAGCTGAGAGTTATGGTGCCCTAAACATTCTTTGATGGAGAAACAAAACCCTCAGATTTTTGCTTATTGTCCATTCAGTATCTTTTATAAAACATAAACTAATATAACTGTGCTTCAGTTTCTATCTGACTGAGTTTCAGTTTTCTAGAGCAGCAGGGCACAAGATACCTTGCAAAATTATAACCTGTTTTCCTTGTATTTTTTCTTGCCAATTTTTAGTAGAATGAGAAGAGTACAAAAATAGATCCAGACTCTTGTGTTCCATACAAGAAACATGGCAGTCAGTAATAAGAAACCATGAAAAAGAATATCAGAAAACCTATTCTTCTAAACTTTAGATCTTATGATGCTATACTAATTCCAGTCTTGTAGAACATACTTTTTTGTCCAACCTTTCATGGTGACATTATTTACGTGAAGGTTGACATGCTCTCTGCTTTTTCTGCCACCTATTCCCAGATTTCTCCCTGCCTCCCCCTCCATTCCCAGAATTTTCAGACCTGAGATCCACAGAGTATGATAAAAGCCATTGCAACACATCACATACCTTTTCTGATCTGGAGGTACTTAACAACCTTCAGCAACTCAAGTTACAGAAGTTTTTCTACTATGATAAATCTACTAACTACCAGTTGTGAGAGTCTCTCCTGATATATGCTCCTATACTCCTATACTGTAGCTGTTTGCTGTAGGATGTACTCTCTGTCCCTTTTATGTTTTATTCCTGTATGTGAATGCCAAAATTGTGGAAACTCTTCATGCATTCTTTTCGTGAAAACCTTGTAAATAAGTTTACTTAAAGAAATCAGCTTAGGGAGTGGTAATTTTGCAATGAGACTTGAAATAGTTCTTTCTTTTAACTCACAAAGATTATCTTATCTTTTTTTTTGCTTAAAGTAAATCTTTATTATTACAGTACATTAGGAAAATATTGTTTTGGCTTCCTAAAACCCACATGAGAGGACAAGGTGTTCTTCGTGTGATTTATGTTTATGTTATCTGCTCTTTATAATGTGTTGGGTTTTTTCTTTTTAAAATGCTATTGTCCTTTTGATTTAGGTAGGCTGGAAGATAAATTGATACCTTTGGTAACAGTCAAAAAGTGCTGAGACTCTGACTGTCTTGAGCCACCTCTTAATTGCTAAAATATATTGAAATATGGCTGGATAAATAAGTCTTAAATAGTTGTCACTTGTTTTTTGTGACATGTTCATTGCTGCTCTATTGACTTTATTAACAAAGAATGCAGAGGATTAGCCTGTGAAAACTTTTTTTTTCAAGTTTTAGTACTCCAAAATTCTTGGCACGATGTATTCACCCAAGGGAATGCAAAAGCTTGCACACGTTACCTTAAAATATCTGTGTTTTCCATTCCCATCCTACTGATCTACCAGAGCACCCTGTGAGTAGATACAAATCATAATACTCAACCAAGACAGATATGAGTAGTTTTCAGTGTGAGTGCCAGTGGGTCCATATGAAAAGAATACTTCTGGTAACACTCTAGGACGCTTCCCAGCTAAGTCCTTTTATTGCCAGACTCAGATCATGGATTTTAAGTAGGAAGACTTGGCAGTAGTAACACTTCCAGGCAATTAAATGTTCAACTTTACATTTTAGACTAAAATGCACAGTTTTAAAAAATGTGTCTGTCATATCAGTTTCAAAAAACTAATAATGAGCTAGCTTATATCTTCAAACTTGCAGCAGGCCTTTTAGGTTTTTCATATTGTAAAGCTTATTTAGTTTTTACAATATGAAAATTATAGACATGGTGACATTTAAACCTTTGCTTTTCATAGCATTTCACACTTACACCATTTTAAAAGACAGCTATTAACATTTACAAAAATCTTTCAGAAACCAAATGTTCTAACATGCAGAATTCCAATTATACTGTGTAAGAGGGTTATCGACTATTCTTCTACAAGAATACTTTGAAGTACTTGGTATTAAACCCAAAGCTTAAATGTCAGTTGCACGTAGACAATAAATTAAGGTTTATAAAAGCATGTAAGATTTATTTAATATTACAATTTTGACCTTTAGACTGTCTTAACCATAGCTTGCTTAAGTTTTCCTCTCTCTTGCCTTCCTTCTTTATCTGTATAATCTTACTTGAATATTAAACAAAGGTTGTGATGCCAGTTATGCAAAGTAATATAAAGCCTTCATAGCAGTAGTGCTTTTCTCCAACTGCTGTAACACAGCCACATAAGCCATGTTTTGTTCTTCAGCCGAGATGTTTTCTGAATTGCTCAGGGAGTTCAATGAGCAGCACTTCCAAAGCTGTCAAGACATAGCTGTTTAATTTTCAGTTTCTCATTGCAAACATCCAAAAGTTTAAATTAAATGCAAGCTATAAATACAAATGCAGGCTTAGCTCTTATGTTCTAGCAGAAGACACTGATAGGAAGACAGGCTAAGTCAAAAGAGGGGTGGCAACAGCAGGACAACAAGAGGAGCTCAGTGTTGGAAGGAAAAACAGTGCTGACAGAAGATAGGTCTAAGTGAGTGCTGTTTTGAAACACGTTTGAGCTCACAGCAAACAAAGGGCTACCCTGTAAATGTAGGGGATGAATTAACCTTTTTTTTTTTTTTTTTTTTTTTTCTTCACACTAAGGAGTCTCCCTCCACCCAGACAAAGAAGTTCCTTTGTCAAAAGCCAAGTATCCAAACTATTTTTGGCATCTCTGAGATCAGTAGTGTTATTGATTAGTTATGGCCAGAAAAGTCAGGAAAGCAATCAGGGAAGGAAATATATGTTGAACAATCTACAAATAACCTTCTTCCCCACTTACTTCTGGGGAAGTGTGTACTAAAACAATGTATTGAGGAATGACCACAGAAATAGATGTGGAAATTAGAAACTCAGTTTAATGATGCTTTTTACTTTTTTTGCAGAGCAACACAGACAGTGCAAAGGTGACTTCATACAAATACATGCCGGACTTTCTGATGAAGGAAACAAATGTAGAAAACTGCATTGAAGCTCTAGTCTAGATAATATTCTGCTATAAGCTGAGCTGTGAGACCTAAATGACTGAAAGGGCACACAAAGTGCCAGCACAGAGTCACCACCTGGGAGCTTTCCCTAGACACTTTTCTTCAGATGTCTCAACTACAGAGATAAGGTTAAAATGTTGAGATTGGCTGGACAAAGATCAGAAATTAAATTCAACTCCATGTTCATTTCATTTTATCCAGACTGTAGTTTAAAGATCCAAAGAGGTCATGGTTATTTTCTGAAATTTGAAGAAAGTTCTCAGAGATCAAAATGTTCACTATGTCACAGCATGCTTCTTTCTCTGAAGTTGAGAGGTAAATGGGAACACTACATTTTACAACTCCACCTGACAGCAGCTTAACATTTCAACTTGACCAAAGTCAAAACATTGTTTCTCCTACCTCACCTTGAAAGCAGAGATTTCAAAACAACTTGTTTGGGTTTCTGTCATGGTTTAACCCCAGCCAACACCAAGCCCAAGTCAGCCTCACTCACTCCCCCACCAGCAGGATCAGGGAGAGAATGGGAAGGGTAAAAGCCAGAAAACACACAGGCTGATACAGAGACAGGTTAATTGGGAAAGCAAAATCCATGTACACAAGCAAAGCGAAACAAGGAATTAATTCACTGCTCCCCACAGGCAGGCAGGTGTTCAGCCATCTCCAGGAGAGCCGGGCCCCATCATGTGTAGTGCTTACTTCAACAGACAAATGCCATGACTCCAAACATCCTCCCCTTTCTCTTTCTTACCCCCACCTTTATGTCCTGAGCATGATGTCACATGGTCTGGAAATCCCTTTGGTCAGTTGGGGTCACCTGTCCCAGCTGTGTCCCCTCCCAACCTCTCATGCACCTCCAACTTCCTCACCAGCATGGAAGCACAAACAGCAGAAAAGGCCTTGGCTCTGTGTAAGCTCTGCTCAGCAATAACAAAAACATCTCTGTATTATCAACCCTGTGTTCAGCACAAATCCAAAACACAGCCGCATGCGGTCACTGTGAAGGAAACTAGCTACATCCCAGCCAAGCCCAGCACAATTCATTTAGTTTCTCCTGCAGCTAAGCATTGGAATAACTAAGCAGAACACAATAATGCTGTTAAAAGATAGAGTATTTTTCCTCCAATACAGCTGGCAGATTTGAAAGTTAGTTTGGTTTTTTTTTTCAGATAGAAAGACTTGTTGAGGGCATGAGTGATTGATGACATAGCTGATTTACTTCCCCAACACCAACACAAAACAAAAATCAAATTCGCAGCTGTAACTTACCCATGTGAGGACACACAGCTCAAATAGAATGATTTTGCAACCCTGAGAAGCACATACCAAATCCATTTTTTCTAGCACTTACCCTCTTCTCAAAATGTACCTTTTTTCACATTTCTTCTCCACTGTGGTGATTATTCAAGAGAAGGCACTTCTAGGCAGCTCAAGCATCATGGGACACGGTTGTGTTACCTTCTCCCATAATATTTTCTTGCTCCACACGTCCTTGTTTTAATTTGCCTGCTGATGTTCATTCTGTCTTTCAACAGGCTGCATTCTCCAGAAAAGCCCCTTCTGTTTCCTCTCTGCCATCTGCAATTACCTTGTTCTGCTATCAGATGAACAAATAGCCACCGTGGCAAGACAAGTATCAAGTCACTGCAGAGATTTAGGCACAAATGAAGATTTTTGTATGATGTTGTATTCAGGCATCTTTCCCTCATTGTTCTTATCTGTCTCAATGCCTTAACATAAAACGTAAAAGCCCTGCTATGCAAATTTTTTATAACTTAAGGTGCAGCATTCCTAATGCTATGTTAAGGAAAATTAAGAGTCAGATCATGAAAATAATTTTAACCAAATGTTTTTCTTAAATTCTATGAAGGGTAATTTCATTCTGTCGGGCACTAAGATTGGTAGCAATTATTTGGAGAATCAAGGTCCCTGAGGAAACTAATCTCAGAACAATACATTGGGCAACACCAGCAGAGAGGCAATATTAGGGAGCTGCAGGAGAGACAAGAAAGTGAAAAGGTTTATTTTATTGATTGCAGAAAAGAGAAGCCTTCAGTCATATACCAAATCAATCAGCCACTCTATTTTAGTTTAGTACACTCTTCATTCACTACATCTAGTGCCGCCTCTAATTGTTTGCAGTATGATGAGATTTGCAGACTTTTTGGGAATTTCCTAAAGATTAAATCTGGAGACCTAACAGTTAAATCTTTTTTATCTTTAGGGTGGTTTGTTTTGCTTTGTTTTGTTTTTTATTTCCTCTCTATCTCTCCTCCCCTCCTCCCACCCACCCCAATCCCCATCCTCAACCAGTACTATATGAAGGGGGTGAGGGCACTCAATCAACTTTATTGAGCCACAGCAGTTTCCATACCTCTCAAGTGTCTGAATTTTATTGGAAAGTCCTCCACTTACAGAAATGTGAATTATGGGCTATGCAGTGTTTTCATGTTCTGTTCCATTTTTTGCTCTGTGGCCACTGATGTTCTAAGGAGATATCACTGAAGGCCTAAGAAATGCATTCAAATTCCTATGAGTTAAATTCATTGCGTTGAGTCAAGTACTGTACAAATTCTTCCTGCCACCTTGAACAAATATTGATTTAATGAAGAAAAGGAAAATAAACAAGGAAAACAATTAACTAATCCATCTCAACTTATGTCTCCAGCATCACCACTTCCATGCCCAGAATTTCTTTATTTACATTGGGCTGGTAATGACTTTATAATACACTCCAGAATGATAGAAATATAAGGCTAAATACATTAAACTGGGATTTAGATACACTTCAACACAGATTTAGGGAATAATTAATGCTGCTGAGCATTATGGAATTAGGGGACTTGGTATAATTTGGAGGATCTTGGTGTAATTTGACATGTGTGGTTATTTACGTGCATTTTTAGTCTTTCTCTCGTTTACCCTGGTATGCTTAACTTAAGCATAATGAGCTAAAAAAATAAGTGAAAGAAATTATTTGCATCTGGGACATAATAACTTTCCATTCACTATGTGGTGCATTGTTGAACATTAAAGGATGGCTCTGTTTCCTGGATGCTAATGAGGATATTGTTTCATTTAAATGCACTACAGTCAGAGATCCTTACTGTTACCATATGCTTAAGACTTTTCCTGTATAATTCCTAGGACTGTAAATCACCAAAACCAGACACTAGAACACCTGTACATTACTGATTGGAAATATAGGTTGTTAATTGAGAAATACTGGAAATATATGCCGTTAATTCAGAAATACTTTTTTGGCAAAATTTGATAAGATTTTCTTGCAGAAAATGTTAAGTAGATAGAATGGAGACAGAATGGAGAAAGTTGCTTCAACCAAAGGCAATTTGTGTAAAAGGAAGCTTCTCTTCATTAGTGCAGTACATAATGAGCAGGACACGCCAGGTAGCTGGTGGTTTTTTGGTCATTAGAGTCATATTTTCTTATCCTGCACATGTGAATTGCACCTGCTGTGCAGGTGCAATTGAGGTGGTCATATATATGAATAAAATAACCACTTGAGCAATTGTGCTCACATTTTTCCTGCAGACTTTGCCTTTGTGTCTTTGAATCTCTAAACCACCTGTGGTCTGTGCGGTCTGCTCCTTCCATCATCTGCTTTGATCAGATGAAAAGTGAAACTGTGGCAAAAACCATATGTAGCAATTTTTAGCTAATATTTAGAACATTAATGAATACTCTCTGTCCACAATGTCAGGTTCAGTGCACTAAAATGAAGAATGTTGCACGTGAAGAAACGATGAAGTAAATGCAGTCGGAGCAAATGCAACTGCCCTCCAGCCTGTCCCTGGGGCCCTCTGTGAGCCTAAGTGAATTTCATGTGCAGGCTTCTGTCACCACACTGGGACTGATTTTAGGAGAGATGGCTACCCAATACACCATGAGGCAAGTAATCCCTGTAAAGAGAGTCCAAAGAGAAGCTGGTGTGAAGGGCATGCAAAGCCAGCAGTGCACTCATGCCTCTGGTCACGTCAAAAGGACATGGAAGTGACCCTGAACATGAAATATGAAGAGGAGGAGCTGCAGAAGGTGTAGGAACAAGGAGAGTGTGATGGAAAGCTGAGGGCAGTAAGGAATCAAGGTCATGCAGGAGAAGAAGCAGTGGTGCTGCCACAAAGATGGTCAGGATACGTTAAGAATAAAGGGATGAGGGTAAGAAACCATGTGGCTGAACAAGAGCTTTGAGAGAATTAATACAGAGAAGCATGATAGTAGATAGAGAGGGCAAAAAAACAGAATAAAAAAGAGGAAGAAATTTTCCTTCAGGACATGGGACAGGAGTAGAATAATGCTCATCCCCATAGCCAGTGCATGGGACCACACTCTTGTGTAGCTTTCAAATATAAAGGCTTCCATGTACAGCCTTCTAGTTAAATGGTGGTGGTGGTGTGTGTGAAATTTGAAAAAAAAAGGACAGTGAAATTTTCACTGAGCGGGCACCTGCTATAGGTAGACTAGGACTAGGCTGGCTTATGGCTGTTACAAGGGTTTTCACTGTGCTTAATTTGGAATTATGCCAGGCACTGACCATAGAGCCCCATGTTCTTAGAATAAACAAAGGAATTTTAATGATTATGAATGACTGGAAGATCAGATTTCTATCTGACAGAAATGATACTGCAATGACAGGTATGAGAAGATGAGAAAAGCTGAACTTTTTTTTTTTTTTTTCAAAGAAGCTATGTGGTTTCTTTAGCTCTTCTTGTCCTCTGCATTTAAATACTTTTAGGGAGAAGTAAAAAAGTAGATAAAAAGTTAACTTGCAGTAATCAAATTAAAATCACAACACATAATCTCCTGCTTGTCTGTCTTCATTTTAATGTAGTTTATCTAAAAACATACTACTTTGTATGTATGGGAAACTGGAATGAGTTCATCTAAGTGCTTTTTAAGTGCAATGTAATTCTCTGCTGTAAAAGGCCAACAGAAAATTGGACACAGTACACAAACAAGACTTTTTAATTTTTTTTCGTTCTGCATAACCACCCACTTTCAGAACTGGAAATTGCATAAACAAGATAGAGTGGAGTGAAAATCACTTAAATTCAGATTTGTGCATTCTGCTTTGGAAGCAGCTTTTTCAGCTTATGTTTGTATTTATAGACCCACCACTGGGTCAGACCCTTTAGTGAGCTGTAACTGAGAGCAGATTCGAGAGTAACATCAAGTACTTTTAAAAACTTCAACCCAGCAACCAAAATTGTTTGATCTTTTATTGGCAGAGTGTGGCTGTTGTAAAAATAAATGAAATACAGTAACCAGTCAATGCCAAGTAACTGTAGATGAATCCAACCTAAACTGGGTTCAGATAATTTTTGGAATATGCTCTGCATTACCATCGGCTTTGGTGCAGACAAACACATGTGCATATGCATGCGTTCATTAGTTCATGATATTTTTCTTTTTTTGTCTTTTTTTTCAAAAAGATCCTTTTCATTTTTAACAGACACACTGATATTCTTGTGCTGGCAGTCTTTTTCACAAAGAGGTTATTTCTGGAAGAGTTTTCCATTTTACATGCAAGCAAATAAATAGTACGTAATAACATGCACATATGCCTCCTTTCTAACTGAAAGAATATATTTTCTTCTAAAAAAGATCTAGTTAGATAAATGTCAGAATATACTGCAACAAGATACTTTAGGCTATGCAAAATACTGGACTGGAGCTACATTTAGTCATGGCATAACAAATCCACTTAAGAGTCCCCTGAGACAGCCTGGTGGGCTAGAATAACAGCTCCATTATTCGGAGTTTCATGTCTATCACCCTACTTATTAGCATAGTTTTGAGGTTAAACAATGGTGTTAGTTTTCTCTGTGCATCCTCCTACTTATTCATTATCAAATTACTTTACATTGTTTGTTTAGACTGATATCATCTAGTTCAAATGTACCAGGTCCTAAAAATGCAATTTCCCCAGTAACAAGATAATTTTCAGTGAACTGATATAGTGTCTACCTTCAGCATGGAACTAGATTCACCTTAGGAACAGGTTTTTAAAGTGGTTTTTCAAGAATGAAGTACCAAGCTTGATGGACAGGGGACAGTGGAAAGTTTTTCAATTGTTCCAATGAGTTTTGTATGAAAACTGAGGTCTCATTTTTTGAAATCATTTAAATATGTGCATTTATCTGCCTGCTTACAACAAAAGCGTTTCAGAGCATAGGCCAGTGGATTTTGTTTCATGTTTAGAAGCCAAGTAGACTAATAAATATTTTCCTGATCAAATATTCAATATCAACTAAAATATACGGGACTAAAAAAACAACAATGAGGTCTATGTCTAGGCTTTTGTTTGTGCTACATTAAAACAAAGGAATACTTTCCCATTTTTAACAGAACACTGCTTCCAAGATACTGTTTACTCTCATCACATTTATTCAGACCTTCAGCACTCGATAGATAGAAGTATTCCAGTGTCCTGCTTGCCACTCTTTAGCTCACAAGTACAAACAACTCCCTTTACCAAGTTAAGGAAATCAGGATATTTTCTGTAATGCCTTTAAGAGTTGCTCTATCTATCCACTCACATGGTCACATCAAAATAAGCTAAAAAACCCTATCCACTTGCTCAACAAAGAATTATTAACCTTATGGATTTGTCAGCCCCAAGTTTTATTTTGCAGCATAACTTTGAGTTTCCTAGTAGCCATTTACTAAATTTGCATGATGTGAGACCTGATGTACATACATGTGCATACATGCCTAGCTGAGTGGTATCGCTGGATAAACACAGACAGAAAGAAATGATTGTGACCTTAAAATACAAAATGTAGGCAGGGCTCATAAATATCTATAAAGTACACACATGCCTCTCTAAGGCATGCATATTTTGACCCTTTTCCATAAGCAGCTTACAGTTTCTGGGAGTGGTGTTTGCTTCTCCAAAGGCTGGAATGGCAGAAGCTGAAGACAGAAAATTTTCTTGTTTGAGCCATCACTGATCTTTCATGCTCCTCTGTTTCTTTTCTTTTTCTTTTTTTTTGCCTGTGTCCACCAACAAATAGCTTAAGAAAAGTCTGAGCTGAGCTAATTCAATTCATCCCTGTGTTCAAAATGAAATAAGACCGAGCAGTATTTGATAGTGTTCCCATGGCTTCCCTGAGAAGCTACAAACAGGGGGAAATTGCAGATCAGAACAAAGCTCCTGTCAGCTGTCATTTCCCACTGGTATATTTTACTGTAATTATTACTTTTTGAAAACTGGCATACATTGTAAATTACAAGGTTATTTAAGTTCTGAAGATGTGCTACATTTCTGCTATGAAGTTTTTGAAGAAATTATTTCTTTTTATGTGTTTACTATGAAGCTGAAGTCTACCAGATAAAAACTATACTACATTTTAAAGTGATGTGTATGAAATGCATTTCAAATTTTCTCTTTGGCACAATGTTTTTGAACATATATCTATGTATATGTATATGTACTCTATAGCACCAACTAATATTTTTATAGAATGGATTGCATGACATGTAGGGTATATGATGATGAATCTATTTAACATGCAGGCTTGGCAGAAATACAAATTTGATATGTTACACTTCTCTAACCTTATGTTTTCAGGACAACACTATGCCTTTTTAGCACTGACTAGGAAATCAGATTGAATATGTCTGGGGATACAGTTTCACATCGTGCATAATCCTGGTTCTGCCACTGACAAAAATCAATGAGGGTGAAGCATTGATCTCCTTGCAGAGTACAAATGCAGTTTGCACTGAAACACACTGCTGGGGATTTTGTTATTCAAGTCATTCAACCGCTCAATGTGTTTGCTAACCAAGTTCTTATCATGCAGCACCTCACTAGCCTAAGCTTAGCTTCAGTTATGAATATAGCAAAACCAGGTCCCTTTTGGAAGAAGAAAAAGCCTTTACATATGCACAGTTCTTCTAGTACGTGTATGTTTGCTCAAGGCTAAACTGAAATGCCTTTTCTTCAATGACATTTCACAATGTCACCCAATATATGAAAGTCTCACTGAAGGATGTGTGAATGTGAATCATTCCAAGAAAATATTCTTTTCTGTTATGACGGATTTTATTTTAGTGCGTGCTGGTTAGTCAATTTGTTTTCCTTTTTCCTTTAGAGAAGCAATTTTTATTGAGTATTTCTTGATGTGTCCAGAACATGCATGTGTTCTTGCACGTGGATTACCTACATATTTACAGGTACAACAAATGTATGCACTCACACATGCACACTCTCCATAGATAGAGACATGGATTTATTTTTTTATTTATATATGAACCATATTTCATTATTGACAGCAAAAATATTTTCCTAACTTACAGCCTTCCAACTGCAGTCAATAAATCAACTATTTTAAAAGCGATTGAAGATGATTCATTTAGTGCTGTCATAACATAATATTTTCTTTAATGAAAATTTATATTATTTCCCCTGGAATGAAACTCAGTTAGATAAATTTCTACAGAAAGATGCAAGAGAACTGATACCTTCTGTGGTAAACATGGGCTGGTGCTTGACAACAGGCAGGACCCTGACCTGCTGAAGTACTCTGATCTTATTTAATGCATTTACTCTGATTCAGGATTTTCCATGGTGTTGCCATTATACAAATATATATAGCTGAACCAGATGGCATTTGTATTAAGACATAATGCTTGCAGATCAACATTAAACTGGAGCTATATAAAGAAGTTCCTCAGAACACTAACAAGATTAAGATAATCAATTCTGCTTTAAAAAATACAAAGATCAGATGGCAGTACTGGTATTAGAAAGGGGAAAAAGCCCCAAACCACTCTGGCTTTATTGTTATTTGAGTACTCAATATTTGGAAAGATGAAATGTTGATTGAAATAATATAAAAGGTATTATATATAATATAATAAAAAAAAAGTATAGTATATAAAAAGTATAGTATATAAAATGCACTGCACTGCAAAGAAGTATTATGTAAGAGACTAGCACATATTATTCTTTGTTTATTAAGGTAACATATTTGTCATATTAACAGTGAAAAAATAAACAAAATAGGAGTGTTTCAAATGCAACATATCCTCTAGCTATTCAGTGTTACACCAAGAGCAGCTGAAGTTCACAGGACAGCAAAACCTTCTATGCTTGAGCAAAGAGCTGCTTTATACCTGAAGCAAGTGCAATAAATCACCAAAAGAATCGTACAGAACTCAATTGGTGGTGAAACATTCAATACCAATCAAGCATCAGAATGCAATTGACAGCTGGACTTTTCATCTCTCTATCAATGGATTAAATCCACTCACTTTAAATGTGAACATTTTGAGAAATTTTGATATTTCTCAATAAAATAATTGCATATTTTATCACAGTGGGGAGGGTGTGTGTATAATAAATATA
Organism: Urocynchramus pylzowi; assembly: GCA_013397555.1. NCBI lineage: Eukaryota > Metazoa > Chordata > Aves > Passeriformes > Fringillidae > Urocynchramus > Urocynchramus pylzowi. Next base: position 255,371 of record VZRH01006602.1, read on the forward strand.
ATTCCTGTTGCACATGTAGGAGTGCTTTCAGAGGACATACTACAAAATATAATGAGTTACAATAGAAAGGAATAAAGAACAAATTTAGTAAAAAAGAAACTTTTAAAAATTTTTACAACCAGTCAGGTTAAATAAAAGTTTTCTTTTATGCTCACTGATGTAATTGTGTGTATCCAGTAATTGAAATCTTGACCTCACAAAATGCACACTGATGGGACCTTCATAAATAGAAGAGTGATAAAGAGACTAAGGCCAAACCCAGTCCAACTGCTTTCATCTGGGTGATGTCCATGCCCACACCACTTTTTGTACTCTTGAACCTCCTCCTGTGACTTCAAGGAACAGGAAAGCTGTAAACTAGGACAGCCTTCACATGGCAAAGAGAAACACATCAGCACTTTTCATCCTCCCTTGTCTGTTACTGCTGGTGACTCAATTATTCATTTTGCTTCTTTCCTTTCTAAATTGTGAATTTAATTTCTGCACTTCCCCACCTCACCCCTATATTCATGGATACCATTTCAAGAACCGGCTAGGCACCCTTTCTGAATATCTCTAAAATCCAGTGATTGTTTTTTTCTACAATTAAAACTTTCATGAAAATACCTACTATCTTGCTCTGTGAAAATTGCAATGAATGCACCCTCATTATTTACATTTCACTGAAAATTAAATGTAGATACAAGAATACATACATAAACAAACCTTTAGATCAGTGTTTCAACTACCAGGATGAAATCCACACAGAAATACAATCCCAAATTGAAGCTCTTGGTACTTTTCTTTGAGGGCACCTTGCCTTGTATTTACATTTCTGTTACTGCCTTTTTCCTCCTTCCCATAAATCCTTTTTCTTTTCTGTTTACTATTCTTGTTTATACACCAACAGAAAGAAATTACTTTGTGAACTTTGAAAAACAGGCCACAGCCATGCTTTTATTTTCCATTGATTTTCCCACACAGGTTCCCAGATAAAGCATGTTTCTCCCACAGACATAGGAAACATTGTTTGCTTCTCTGAGAAATGTGTGTCACATGGAAAACAAAGATACATCAAATGAGATGAAAACAGATATATCCATTCCCTCATTTTCTCTCAATAAATCCTTAAAAAATTATCTCAATACAACAAACAACTTCTGTAGAAAATCTGGCAAGACCAGAATCTATCTTTTTATTTTACCTTTTTCAGCTCCAAGTGTGTTCATCAGAATTTCTTTGCTCTTCTGTTTTTTACCCATAGCACTATTGACTGGTGTCACTAATAAAGAGGACAACTTAATTTTCCAGGGTTCTTTTCTCCTTGTTTTTAATTATTAAAAAACCCAAACCAAACCAAACCAAAAAACCCCAAAACAAATAAAAAAAGCCCCAAAACCCAAACACTGGAAATTATGGCTTCTTGATATTTTCAGCATACTTACAAGAGCTGGTTTAGTTATTAATTGTGCATGAAACAGATGATGATTCCAGCTTTTTCTCCTGCATGGGAATAATTTGCTAACTAATCCTGATTTTTACAAAATATCTTTTATGCCTCTGTGCTGAATGCTTTATGCAAACAAATATTAGCCCATGGCTTGTTTGCAAACTGCTGACTGAAAATGTTTGTTATTCATGGAATAAGATTTATCAGAGAGTTAACATTTTATTGATTTATAGTCCTCAGGGTTTTTAAATTTTAAACGAACAACAATAGACTCAGAAGTATATGGGAGGGAAGTGGTTTCTATGGGTAGGAGGAGAAGAAGCATGGATAACTCAGATAAAAATGAAGCAAGGATAAAATTAAATGTATGAAATTAGACTGTAGGGTCATAGTATATTTGACTTTGAGAATGAAGGCAAATAAACACAAAAAGACATTTTAAATGTAATAACTTTTTTAAAAACCAGCAACATTCTTAATCCACAACTCAGTGTGACAGAATATACAGTCAGTGTTATTTCCAGTACACATTTTCAAGATAATGTCTTATATGCACTGAAATATTAAATTTTCTGGTTTGGGGATCAGAAGCTTTCATTAGAGAACGAGTGTTTATTTAATTATTCACAAACAGTGATTAAAAAAGTAATTTATTTCAGAGATGAACATGCATTATATAATTATGAGAACATATACTATCACTATATAATTATAAGAGCTATCCCATAAAATTCCGTAATAGTTTTCAATTTTCAATAATTTTCCAAAATTTTCCAATAGTTTTCAATTAAGGAACCAATCCACTTTCAGTGGTACCTCATGTAATATTACAGAACTATTCACACAAAATTTACTCTGGACACATTAATGAAACCAATGCAGATTTTAAACTTGCATAGCATTATATGAGGCAACTGAGATCATAATTAGATTTTCAAATTAAGAAAATAAAACCAAAAATAAATCAAATAAATCTTATTAATCATAGCATAGAATATATTTCCACAGAAAAGTGGATAATTACAAAGGGAGTGGTACTCAAACCCAAAGACCTGACATTCACTCACTGCCACCTTTGGAAGCAACCTACCTCTCCAGGTTCAGCCTCTTGCTGTATCTCATTGAAAGACCTCAAGAAAAAATGAGCAGGGTCAAAGCTTTGTAATTTAGGCCTTTCTGGTAAATATATTAATTATATTTTCTTCACACATGAGACAGTGGAGATAATCTTCTGTGACATCTTTGGCTCCTTCCATTTGTGAGGCACCATTGCCTATTACCTTGATGCAATACTATTGTCTAAGACTGTGATTCTGCAAGTTTTTAAAGAAGAATTTTATCATAATGTCAGTTCTGAGTGCTCTGAATGTCTGTGGCTTGGGGAAGCAGGCACTGGGAAAGACATAGGTTTCCTAGCATTAAAGCCACATATCAGCACTAGATGAGTGTAAACTCTGTACTGAGTGCTTGTCTGAAACCATGTCAAAGAATGTCAGCTTTTTGTAGGATGGTGAATTGCTAATGAATCTTGACAAATGTAAGTCATTGTTTTGTATACAGCACAGCAAATGATTGCTTACATTCCTAATACTGAAAGAAATACAGCATTTCTTTCTTCCAGATAAAACGAGAACATTGTGGTGAAGTGCACAGTGCCCTTGCTGGAACTCAGTCAATGTCAAATACTTAATCTAGACTTGAACTTCATGACTGTGCAGTCACCTGTAGGAGATGCTCAGAGACTTAACAGGATTACATGTCTAAATCTTTTATATTGGTAGTTTTTGAACCTTCAAGGTGTTATCGAAACATAAATATTCATCTCTGGGTGAACTCTCTGCCACAGCAGCCTTCCTCAGCACACAAAGATTTGATCCGAGCCCGTGATTCTTGCTGAGATATGCATTGCATCATTGTCTATTTTCAGCTTGTTACATTAATCAAAACCTATCCCGTTTATTAAACTGCTTCCTGCAGCTCAGGCATTTGAAATTCAGAGTGCCAGCAAGCAGCTGCCAGGCACCGTGAAGGAAGGAGGTGGAGCAGATTTGAGTAATGTACAAATTGAATTTCAAGTGACTGAGCAGCCTCTTTATCTCTTAGTGACACAACCAGTGATTGTAACAGTATTCTTAAAGGAAATGAAACCTGGAGCCGTGGTTCAATCACTGGGTACTTACTACAGCCCTTCCCAGCAGTCCTCCCAGAACTACTGATGAGTGTGACCTTTGCAAAAATGCACAAAGCCTTGATTTCTGCACAGTTAACCTTTACAAGCTGGAACCCTCCTGTGGAACCTAACCACAACAGAGGAATGCTTTGGAATGAAAACACACAGACATATATTTTATGAAAGGGCAAATTTTCAAAAAAGAAGGAGAAAAGAAATAGTAATAAAGAGGGAAAGAGAAATTATTTTGGAGGCAGTCAATTAATTATTTTCCAAATAGACAATTACCTATTGTTGTGATAGGTACTTGTCACACTTCTCATATTCCACAGGTATGAAGTAGTATAGCCCCAAAGCTGCTTTTGTCAGTAAAATCTTAACATCATGTGTTCTACTAAAATCACAGCGGATACAGGTGTCATGCTCAGACAGTCAGTGGGTTCCCAACTCTTCATCAGTATTCCTCCCTTGCACAGCTGAAAGGCATGCCATGGGAGACTCCAGGCATCCAGGTTTGTATGTGAGAATATCTGTCATGAGAAATTTCAGGAGAGAGGGAATTACTGTTCTCCCATCCTCACAATTCAAGCCTTGATGTGAGCCATGGGCATTATTTTCTTGAGCACTCAAGAATGCATGTTGCCTCAGCCATGGGTTTGTGCATTCTAGCATTCCTTTGATGCTGCTTGAGAAAAAAAAAATGGTCATTTTCCTTATGAAAATGTTGACCAATGCAAAACAATCTGTTGGTAACCATTTCAGTTGATGCCACAGTAGGTAATAGAGGATGAAGGATAAAGGCTGTTAGAATGCTTTGTAAAGTTTTCTTCTGGATAAATTTTGATGAAAGTTGATTCCTCTTCTAGTCTTTTTTCTCATTATCCTTGATGACACTGGTAGCTCTTTGGGAAATTTTAATTATGTCTCTAAACCATGTGAAAGGCAACGTATTATTCTTTTATGTTTTGTTGATTTAGTTTTCTGAGTATATGTCCTTGTGGATATGGTATTTTGGGTAAGACTATTGAAAAATGACATTTTTGAAAACAAATCCTTACAATGTAAACAGTTCATTCTGTAATTTGTCTAAATTCATTTTGATTTGGCGTAGTCTTCTCTCTCACATGTGCTGTCCCACTGTCTATACTTGTCATGCTGGTAGCACAAAATCCCTGCTGTTATATTTTCCTGGGTGGCTATATTCAGGCAGAGATATCAACAAAATTATTTAACATAGAAAAGTTATGAAAAATACTAAATATAAAAAGTATTAATTGACAGAAGAGTGTCCCTAAAAGAGGACAAAATAACTAACTCATAAAAATATTTTACCTTTAATAGCAAATTAGAAGATTCATCTTGGGAAGCAATTTATTAATTATCAAAATTGTTGTTTCCCTGGACAGACTGAAAACTTATGACAGATTTTTGCAATGCACTCTTTAAAACTACATCTGCAAGATACATGGGTAAGAACAACTTCATTCTAACCTTCAAAGCGAAGCCACATGCTTGGACCACAGCAGGAAAATGACTTTAATTCATTCTAGATGACCTTTTCATTGAAAAGCAAACCTCTGCCCTTAGGCTATTTAGAAAGGTTAGATGTACCTTTTTCCTTTTGCTATTACAAGGCATATATTTATTAGTGCTCTGTGGTGTTTTTTTCCAACCAGCTCCAGTTAGCTTTTAGAAAAATCAAACAAATCCCACCTTCATTCCTACCCTTTTCACTTTTGTGGATCATTAACTACTTCCAGACTCTTGCTTTTGAGATCTGAGTGTATTTAAAAAAAAGAAGGGGAGTGGAGTTCAATGGTATAATTGCTATAATTCAGCAAACAATAGGCCATTAAATAGCCAGACTTTGTATTCTTTAAAACTAGTTTTGGTTGCTACAAGTAGCCAGTTTAAAAGAACAAAAACATAAATCTCTGGTGAAATGGTGTTAAATTTGCTGCTTTTCATCTCTGCCAATAAGGATTTTGGTATAGATATATGGACTTAGCACCCAGGGGACAATGCTAATTACCAACAGTGGAAATCATGTTCTGTATGCAGATTGGTGAAAAGTCTTTATTAAATACTAAGAAATAGTTAATTCATCATTAGTCAGAACTTGAAACCAGAGGCTGCTGCTTACTAACCATTGATTACAGTTTATGGTAGCAATAACTTCACTGGAAAATATTTGTTACCATATTAATTACCAGGTTTTAAACCATTCATCTTCTTTTGCAGGTTAACCAACCAAATGGGTGTAAGCTATTCGTAACAACAGTATTAGTATTCAGGTGTTTTAGATGTCAAACAAGCTTCTTAGTGTATAGTCTATAACAACTTGTGTGTTAATAGCACCAAATATGAAAGGAAAGAGCTTCCATTCCAGACACAGCATGATATAGTAAAGACAAAGGTATAATTTGGCTTTTAACTGGCATGGTCCCTCAGCTACTACGTATGCCATACAGCCTTAGCCCTTTCAACAGAAATACTGAGAGCTGGTGGAACACATAAACAGAAGGGCTCCTTATGATGGAGATGGTTCAAGGACCCACCGTGGCTCTAACAACTGGTTACATCATGTCTCCGTGGTGGTGAGAGGAGGAACTCCCTGTCCATGTGTCTCACCTGTGATGCAAAGACAGACTTGCTCCACCTGAAAGGCTAATCCTTGTTTCTGTGGGGAGTAGTGTGGAACTGCTGTAACAGCCAGTACAAACACAGAGGATATAAAAATAAATTGTAGTTTATTCTCGTAGTAATTTCCTAATCAAGCCAAGATAATCTCTACCACCTGTAGATGAATTTGTCTATCCTTTAGTCTTCTGTTGAGGCAGCTGCACTCATCATTTTTCCCTCACTGCAGATTTTCTGGAGTCCACTAGAACATCAAGTGTAAGAGAGAGGGCAAAATGCCTGTGTGAGTAATTCCTTTGGCTGGGATTTGTACTCAGTTCCTTTCAGTCTTGGAAAAATCAAACAAGGGAATGTACTTACTCTGAAACCAGTTCAGCAACATTTCTCTCAGGAGTATTTCTGGAATATGAGAGTGTCCCAGATTACTGCCTATACCCTCTAAAAATGTTCTGATTAGATTAGTTTTAGCTTCATTCTGGATGTCTGTAGCCGTTGGGACAGTGCCCAGAGTGAGAAGCAATGCTATTATTAGAAACCCTGTTTGAAGGATACAAACCATTGCAGGATGCTATTTCAGGACAAGCTGCACAGTGCTGTGACCTATTCAAACAAAGCTGAAGAACCGGTGGTGGCCCACTGACGTTTTTTATAAACCCATTTTGGCTCTGCTGAACATGCTCAGCAGTATGTACCTAAAAATGCATCAGTAGCAGCATTGTTAGTCTTGAGGTAAAGGACAGATAGCCCCAGCCATGTGTAAGCCCCTGCCAGCTTCCACTGAACTTAACTAATGCAACTCTGCTGCAGACAGCACCTCTGGGATCTCAGTAATGAAGTGACCCATCTTTAATAATTCTCCAAATCACAGTAATACGATAACATTTGTGACCCCATCACTTAAGATGCTGCTCTTGAGTAGCAAAATAATAAAGCAGGAGCACGTGGGGTGGTTAAATCAATAGAGGTGGTAATGACGCAAACGGTAGCAAGTTGTGGGGCTCTATTATTTCAGACCTGAAAATACTTACAACCAAAGACAGCAGCTCTGAGGGATTCGGTTGCACTCAGTCATTTCCTTTTCTAATGGCTATTTCATAATTGTGGGAAATTTCACTTGCATGTTAATTCTTCAAATGTTCTTGGCCAGCTTCCATCCAGTAAACAAGCTTTGCTATTATCTGAGTATTTAAGTCAGCCGAGCTCTCAATAATAATTTAATGACTGGATTTCATATTGCTTTGGGAATACTTGTTAACTGAATGGCTGCACTGAGAGGTTGAAATAAAATATTCTTGTAGCCGTCTTGGATCGTGGGGCTTTTTTCTCATTTTGAGGGTTTATTTTTTGTTTTCCATCATTGATTATAATGTTGCAAAAAAGAGGAAAATGAAGGAATGGTTCCTTATACACAGCACCAAATTTCAGCAGACATATTATGTGAGGTAAATGTCACCTAGAAAGATGATTTTCCTGAAACCGGATGCCTAGAAAATTGTCTTCATTTAAAGTGCTTGTTCCTGCAATCTGGTGAATTTGTACCATGGCCATTTGTGAAATTTAAGAATATTAGACTTTTGGTGAGGAGCTCACACCTGAAAATGATGAAGTGTTCTAACCCCAAATAATACATGAATGATAAGCATGGGAAATTCTTGTGTAAAAGGCATTACACAAGAAATGTACAACATTTCTTTCATTGCCTACGAACTTAGGCATTTTCCATGCCATAGTTTATGCTGATACTCATTACATGAGTTCACAATATGCATATGCTGTGCAATCAATGGCTTAAAACGTACAGTTTCCCTAACGTGGGCACTATCATGCACAGGAGAGAATGACTGTATGGATACATCATATCCCTTCATTGTGTAGGGAATTAACTACACAAGCAGACACAATGTCTTTTGACTGACATCAGCAGAGTCAGACTCAAAAGCTGATACCTTTGAGTATGTGCAGTAGCACCATGACTTGATGAGGCCTTACTGCTTAGCTCTTAATGGGCTTTGATGAACTCCTTCCTAAAAACCCTTTTATGCTTTCTGTTGACTCCATATGGCATTCTGATGAGCTCACACTTCTTAAGTACTTCTGTATCAGAAAACAAGAGCAAAGCTGAAACAAAGTGAGTCGTCTGTTTTACTCTTTGCTTTCACTGCATGAGATAATGTGGAGGTGTTAATTACACGACTTCCCTGAGTCCTGACTAGTAACAGTATGCAAACAAGTGTATGTCAAATTCAGCTGCAGAAAGCTTCTGCTAATAAGGTAAAACTAGCAATTAGAGCTGACATTGAAGTCATACTTTTCCTTGAATATTCATTTATGAAGCAGTTGTTTGTAGGCTTGTTTGCTTCTATTTTCTTCAAGAAAACTAATAGGAACTCCCAGTCATTCATTAAAAATGACTTAAATATAATTTGGTGATCCAGCACACTGGATTAATGCTCCTTTGTACTAATCCACTGACCCTTTGCATCAAAGGCAGAGAACTAATGTTGTCTGAGATTTCCCAATCTGTGACCTTGGCATAATAGGAACAAATTGAATTCCCAGAAGAAGAAAAATGACACTGACCATATAAAATCACTAACCGCGTGTCTGAAACACCATTCATTTCATTTAAGTTCTACAGTGGAGCTCCTTCAGTTACAAGAAGAATGAATATGATTAGCACACTAAACTTGGGCCTGTCACTTGGACTGGGGCTTTTTAGCCCCTTCTTTACAAAGCAGTTTTGACATGCTTCTTTAAACACACAAGCTTTGCATTCCCATGCTGGATGAATGCATGCCAGGAGGAAGCAGACTGCACATTCAAATCTCTTTATGTGCCTGAATCCCCAAATAAAAAACAATTGCAACCTCAAACTCAGCCATGCTCTCTAATTCCATATCCATGGATTAATTATTGCCCTAAAATCATTTAATGATTATTCAAAAAATGTATCAAATTTACTACAGAAAATTTCAGCTTTTTTTTTTTTTTAAAAACAGCATTTTTAGTGGTCATATGTGACTGACAAATTCAATGTTATTTAAAAAAAATAAGAAAGAAAATAAAATTGTTCTGTTTGAAAAGACCTTTCCTTTGATCAGCAATCTCCACTTTCTCCCTATTCTATAATATAAGCCTTTCCCAGTGTTGACCTGTGGTGGCTATGCACCACTGCCAAGCATTGCTGAAACTGCTGAGGACACCACTGCTGCTCCAGGACATCTTTCCTCATGGTGATATCTGTCTGAATAATAGCTGGGCTTCATATCACTTGACTTATTACCACATATACTTCTCTCTTTCATATCTATTGAGGTATCTTTGGAAACCAACAGGGAAATCTCTGTTGATACCTATATGCACACATCAGAGCTCTGTGGCTCCACTGCCATTTTCCAGCCAAACTCAGGAAGGCTCTTGTTGGGGTACTGCTCTTGGAAGGAGAAGATAAGAGGACAAATTTGCATGTTGGCACCAGTGATAAGAAAAGATGGGACTGACATGAATAAATCTGCAAACCAAATGCAGAGATGTGGACGTTGTTCTACTCTGTGAGTGGCTGAAGAGTGGAAAAGTTAAACTTTTGATAATTCAAACTGCACCTACAGAGAAGGAGATATTGTAGGTCTGTTATTTTAACATCCAGCCCCACACTCATATAAAAATTTGACAATGCATTTTCCCAACTGGTAATGTAAGCAAATAAATTTGAAAGTAAAAAGGGGCAAAGTTAGAATTGAAGATGAGATTTGCAGACAGAGGTAATAGATTTCATAAGGCAAATACAGCAGGAAATTCAGTAAATTATTAGTTTTGAAGTAGTTTATTTGGCTTTGACATTAACCAAAGCTTTGAAAAATTATTGCATTCTTCAAATACTGTTCAAAGTGTATATCATGTGATTACAACTTTAAAAGAGAGTTGGTGAAAGTAGTTTAATGCATTCTTATTTTATTTGCAAATTTTATGAAGACTTACAGGCACTTCAAACATAAATTTTTTCTCCTCTTTAGCAGCGCAAAATCCACAACATAACTCTACTGCAAAATAGTTAAATATATATAGTTTAAAGAAAAAAAATCAGGAGGAAAACTTTCATCTTCAGTGAAAGAGAATTTCCTAAGAAAGTGTTTCTGTTAATTATTTCTTGCAGCAGGTATTGGCTGCCAAGGTAATGCATTACTACACGATTTGGAAAAAACTACAGTTCTAATTAGATGAGCAAATAAGTGTTCATTTCAATTTATTAATATAGCTGCAGGGCTTATTGCAATTTATCTCTCATTTCTGAGACCAGTGCATGGCAGGCTGGAAATCATTGTGGTAGAGTAACTGGCTTTAATAAAGGATACAGGCAGTGAATTATTCATGTAGAGGGGGGCAAGCCTTGATGCTTTCCACTCACTCCTTTAATTAACTGTGAGATGCTGATGGGCCCTATAGTATGCCTAAGCTTTCTAAGTTTATCTGCCTTTAAAAGTGAGTTCTCTTGTAGCTGCAAAAACGTTGAGTTTATGAACAGCTTAATCCAGCAAATCCTGACAAAGTAATTGCTCTACAGCTCTTTATATTTTTGCTTTGCTTTTGTGTCAGTACCATCACAATGACACAAGCCTTCAATTTCAGCCCCTAAATAAGCTCAGCTGTTCCCTGCAAAAGTTATACAGCTTATAAATTCTACAAAAGATTGCCTTATAGCTTTGCTACTCAAAGCTCTTTCTCTCCTGAAAATGATGGATAGGAAATTCACTGATGAGGAATGTGCTGTTCCCAAGGCATGTCCTCAGATCCCCCAGGAGCACAGAGTAACTTTGCAGTATTTGGACTTTTTTATGCTAAGGGTTGCACCAGGATAACCCACTACCAATGGCAGTGGTGAGGAGAAAATTCCTACCGTCACTGAGGCCCAACTGGTGAGTCCAAGCAAGGTTTTTCAAACTCCTGGGAACTTTTGATTGTAGTTTTGATTGTGTCTCATTCAACAGAACTGTTTCTGTGAGACAGTGTATATATGCATTTGTTGGATCTGGCTTCAAACCAGGAAAAATTTGAAAGAGTGTAGTTCAGGCAAACTTCATTGAGATGTAAAACTACAAAATTAGAGAATCATAGAATACCAGGTTGAAGACCTCAGGTATTTGAGGACCTCAAAGACCATATGCTTCAACCTTACTTCGCAAAAGCATGCTCTAGACAAGAAACCTGTCCAGCTGAATCTTTGAAAGTATCCAGCACTGGGGAATTTACCATTTCCCTGAGGAGTAAATTCTGATGCTGGCTGTTCTCATTTAAAAAAAAATACAACTAAGAATACATTCAAAGTAATTAATATTTTCCTTTCAATTTATTGGACTATGGTTTTGTTTATTATTATCAGTTTGTAACTGCTTACAGTAAATGATCTACAGAAGACATTTTTAAGCCTATTTGGTCTAACATCAAACAAACATTGCAAACTCATACCAAATGTAAGCGCTCCGATTTTTTGTATGGGGATATTTATGCTATTTATGTGGGTTTACCAGTGTGCTTTAAAGATATCCTGTAGGGGATCAATGATTACAGTTTCTTAATGAAAAAAAATAGTTTAAAAAAAGTATTAAAAAATGTTTCCTTCTTATAGCATATACGGAGTGCAGCAGAGTACATGCACTTCAGAGACACTTTCTGATGAGAAATAATCCAACAGTCACATTAGCAACAGGGTTAGATAATTGATTATCCCTTATCTGACACATCTACATTGCTATTAGCTGTTACCAAGCAAGTAAAATATGTAGTGCACGTGAACATTTATTGAGCAATTCTTGTATTGCAAAGGAGTCTCCCTTTGACTTCCTCCATTTCTGAACTAAAGAAAGAATCTGAGGGACAACTTACCCTACCATTTCTTTGTAGAAATTGAGTCACTGTAAGTGAGTTCTGTAAATCAAGTACCATGTTAAAAGCTCAGTGAAGTATACAATGATGTATGTGAATTAGCATCGCAACTATTGTCAATAAAAATCAAAGTGGCTTTATGAAGGTATTGATGTTTTCAGCCCTTGAGAAGGTTGAATACGTTAAAGCATTTACCCCTGCAAGGACTGTTGATCCAAATGAACATACTCACTTTGAAACCAGATCATGGTCATGGTGGCAAACAAGCTTACGTATACCAAACTAAGTGTGGAACTTACACTAACCATAGTAACTGTCAAATTCAAAGCAATGCAAGTGCTATTTTTAATGCAACAAGATAGGGTTGAAAATAAACACCTGATTGCTGTTTTAGTTCCATTTTCCATTTATTTATGTAATTTCAGGTGAGGGTAGTGTCAGTAGAATGCAATTATAGTAACATTTTCACATATTCCATCTGAAGAGGGATGATTGTGATAACAGGTCTGTTATTTTCTCATTTTCCTTAGTAAGTAAACCCTGGTTTAAAACAGAAATTGTTTTTGTTGGAGTTTTTTCTGGGGGGGTTTTTTGGTTGTTTTTCTTTTTTTCTTTTTTTCTTTTTGTTTTTTTCTTTTTTTTTTTTTTGTTTTTTGTGTGTTGGGTTTTTTTAAATGCAAATGTTACTCAACATGTGCCAGATCCACTCCTGACAGCATCTGTGTAAACCTAGTGAAATTCCAAGGAAGCTTTCCCTGAGCAACAGCATTGGTTTCAACACAGTTACTTGACATTGATATTGATGTGCCAGGTCTAGTTGGCCCTATGAGTCGGACATTGTTAGTATGAAAGCCATGCATGGTGTAGGTGCTGTTTATTCCTACAGAAATAACAACTGTGTGAAAAATAATGCCTTATTTCTGTTTCAATAATATGATGAAATGCCTTATTTCATTCAATAATATGATGAAAATGGCCAGTATACAGGATTAGCTGCAGGACAGAGAACCTCATGTGTACAGTCACAAGACGAGCAGGAAATACTGCAAAATTACCTCAAATACATGGTTCAAATACATGCTGTACGCCTTAACCTGACAATTTAAAACCTTTTTCTCTCTCTACACTGCTCTGAAGAAGTTGACTGTACCCATGGGGTTAAAAGGTAACGTATTGCCTGTATTTCAGCATACAAAAGGGTAAACCTCCTTTGAAACCCCTTGCCTTTTTCTCCAAGTAAATAAAAACTTATAAATATCTCTTCAAACCCATCATGTTTAATAAATGTCATCTTGCCTGAGGGTGCTTGCAAGAGACAAACGTCTATTAGAGGAACCTCGCAAAACTATAAAACACAATCCCTGTGTAGTTGGAAGTAACAGATCTTTTTAAGCGCGTATGAAAAAAAAAAAAAAATAATTGTAAATTAAAATGTCCTCCACAATGGTTTTTTTGTAGGTCTCTCCTTCTCTAAAGAATAGTGCGGCATTCAAGTGTGGGAATGTTTCTCTTAAACATGTGTAAATCACACATTTCGCCTCGCAGGCTGCGGCAGAACCATAGCGGCGGTGGGGGCGGGGAGCACCAAACACTGGTCAAGCAGTGTGTTAATGAAACATTTACACAAGCGGTTTATGTGGTAGTAATGAAAAAGGCCTCTTTCATCCCATCCTTTCATTACTTAGCACAATCTTTAAGAGGATTAGTTTAAAAAAAAAAAGCGGGGGAGGAGGGGGGGAGAATGTGCTTATCAGTTGATTCTCAGGGTTGGTGGTGCTGAGTTCTTAATAGATTGCCCCTGGATTTGGGATTACTGCAGCGCAAGCTCTTTCAGGCATCGCTACAGAACAGAAAGCAGTTTGTTTTTGCAGCATTCTCACCCTCGGATGAAGAGAGCTATTGACTTTGTGATGAAATGACACGGGACTCTAAGTTGCTGCGGACTGATCCCTTCTGTTGCTCCATCTTTCCATTAAAGAATAAACTACACATTCATAATGATTTCTTTACGGTGGATGATGCAGATTGCATTGAGACGTGCACTAATTCCTCAGCTAATATGATTAAAAGCTGCTGACACTGTGAGTTTAGACACAGCGAGCAGCAGACTCTCACGAAATCCCTGAGCTGGGATTCACCTCTACAGGCAATTTACCCTGGAGCGAACTGGCTACAGCGCCTTGTGCAAATGTGGGCATTTTAGTTCTGTTCGGATCAGGAATAATTTTGTACCGGAGCAGATTATGCTGGGTGATGTGTCTGCACAAGTCTTCCTCTTCCTTAATCCCTGCTTTGTGCTCAGCACTGCTGTGCCATGTGGCTCCGAGCCCTCAGCCGCTGCTCTCGCCACCGCTTTGACCTCCTGCATGCGAGCACGGTAGCATCATTCGGGGGCCCTCACAAAAGTCTCACCTGTGCCAGCCTGTCCTGCAAATAGACCTGTGAAGGCGTTTTCAATTCAAATTGGAGAAAAGAAAAAAGCGTCCTTGGCCCATTTATCCTCCTTTAGTCACGCAGGGCAGCTCTGCGGCTGGCACGGACGGAGCGCCCCAGCTCCCCAGGCTGGCCGTGCCCCTGGCCAGGGCAGGGATCAGCGGGACGGGGCTCCGAGCACAGCCCGGGCGGCCCCGGGCTGTCCTGACCAGGGCTACTGCTCGCCTAGTCCCGTGTCCGATTAGCTGGCAGTTGGTAAGTGCACGCTAGAATTTGATGGTCTGGATTAGACCGTGCTGTCTACTGATGCCGCCTTCCCAACATTATCACCTGGTTACAAAGCTCCGCTTCCCCACCGGGTCAAGGAAATAAACTAATGAGAACGAAATGGGAAAAACCAGCTTGCTGACTCTTCATGAGATCAATTTCTATTCTTACTATAATTGTGAACTGCCATGAAGAGATTTTATTTTCCATCAGGGAAACAATGACAGAAGAAGATAATGGGATATTCATCTTCAGTTGTCTGATATCTCTCACTTGGTAGCTTTAAATATGGGAAAAGAATACCGGATGACAAGAGCAGTAAAGATTTCTATTTATATTTCCATTTTTGATTGGAAATGGACTGAAGTCTAAAAAAATGAGAAGCTTTAAACATGCTTTCCTACTGTCAGTTAGGAAATCAAACATTTTATTTTGTCTCTAACTCTTAATGATATTGTATGAGAACAATTTTCAACAACAATGAAACAAATTGCAATTAATGATCTGGTTAAAAACATGATTAAATAAATGTGTCATTGAACTTAAAAAATCACAATGGACTCCCTGCATCTGGAACCAACAAATGAGATAGATCTGCTTCATAATTCATTAATTATCTGCCATTGTTGATAGTTTTGGAATTGGTTTGGACATATCAGCTGAAGCAGACCTCAAGTATTTCAGTATTAAAAGATACTCTTTTGCCTTTAAATCCTCAGTTAGTTTAGAGATTCTAGGCTTTTGGTTCCTGACAGAGAAGTAAAAAAGTTTGTTGATTTTTGTGAGGAAAATGGAGAGAGTGAAAAAAGTAAATGCTTTTTACCCACTGAAAAGCATTTCCAGCTGACATTTTTTTCTGTTCTGTTTCTGATTCTGACATGAAGATCTCTCCTTGTTTGGCTTTACAATCTGAATGGTATTTCTAAATAAGAGCTTGCATCTCACAATTGACAAATATTTGAGGTGACTATTTTGCAGCATTGAGGATTTTCTTTTTATTCTGCTCAAAATCTATGCTTAGGAGAATATTATGGTACAATGGTTAAGTATTCAATGGTCAGAATACACAATCTTAGCTCTGTGCCATGAACATTTTAAATTATACTAGTCCTTAATTACAGAATTAGTTTTCAGAATTATTGAGCAGTTTTTCCTTCAGCTTGTGTGCAACATTTGTTAAACTCTCCCCCCCCCACCCCAGTATTTTACAGTCCATTTGTTTTAATATGATAACAATTCTGTGTATTTTACTGAATTGAATTCTGGACTACAAGGTCTATCATCCAATGGTATTTCAAGAAGTATATAAGGTTTCTAAGACATACACCACAGCTATTGCTACCTACACTCCACAGAGGTGGATCAGGGCATAACCTCAGTGCCAAAGCATTTGTAAAATTGCACAGACTGTTCATGCAGGTATGCCTCTGTATATGTGTATGATACACACAAAGGTGTGCACATGTGCACACATACAGTCCAGTGACATTTTTAGAACATAACAAAACTAAAACCTGAGCTTTACTGGAAATCACACTGCCAATGGTGCTTGACTCAAAATGAAGATTTATAGACCTTATTCCATTTAACTAATTTAAATAGCATTTTTAATTATATAAAAAGTTTTATTAAAAACTTATTTAAAAAAATAGAAATAAAGGGTTATAGAGGTGTAGATTGCCACCAGATGAGCAATCTAATGTCATGGTGTTGTGGAAGTGAGCAGCCTCATCCTCTCTGTACCTCATTCTTCCTTTTGCTCTCCTTGTGCATGAATAAGTTCAGCTGACTAAATCTGTTGAAAACTGACTTAGTGGGGGTAAGAGTATGTTATTAGCTAAATTAACTTGTTGGAATGTCCTGGAGTGGGTATGTGAGGGTGTTGGGATTACACAGCCAGATGTGGAAAAGGGAAAGAAAATTAAAGAAGAGTGCAAGGATGAGACCTACTCATTGCAATGGTAGTGAGATGTTAGAACAACTCAGCTGCCTCAGAGAGAGAGCAGTATTGAAAAAAATGGATGTCTTATATGCATGTGTTGTCAAAAAACTATTTTTTTATATGAAGGCTTTCTGTTAAAGATAATCTGCATGCTTGATTAGTTTTTACTCATTCATACATTTCATTCAGCATTTCCAACACAAAACTTCCAAGTATGATTTTGTTTAGTAGTACTTACAACATGGCATCCCAAAACACCATGCACCTCTGTTTATAACAGTAGTCTTGCTAAAATGTACACTTCTGATTTGCTTTATATGCTGTCAGGTTTTGAAGTTGTGCTGTCTCAATCCTTGGTGGGTTTCAAACCTAACTGAATGAAGCCTTGAGCATCCTGCTCTGACCACAGAACTGACCCTGCTGTGAACATCACACTGAGCCAGAGACCTCCTGAGGTCCCTCACAATTATTCTATAATCCTAAATTGTCTCACATAATTAAAGCTTAAACAAGTGTGCAAGACCTTTTTTTAGGTCTGGGACATGAAAGCTCAGAAACCATGGCATAATATCCCAAAAAAGGAAGTGGTAAGTGAGCACATACTCAATCACCACAAGTATATATTAAAGGACAATAATAACACTGGAAATATTATTGTTAGAAACACAAAGAAATTCAGAAATGGTCAAAACAAACACAATCTGAAAAGACAAAACCTGTTCCAGGTCAGAAAGTAATAAATACAATTGCAAGGAACTCCTGATTTTATGTCATAAACTGTCCCCATTTCTGCACACAAGAGCATTTCTACACACAAGCAAAGAAAGGATCTTTGAGAAATTCTTGACACACCACAGAAAAAGGAAGACTGCTCCTTCAAATGCAGACCATATGAAAGAAAGAAATAGCAGAGTGTTTATTTTATATGGCTGGATGTATGCCCAAAGAAAGATACAAATATAAGTAGTCTAAGAAGCTAAAGTTTTCGGTTTAAAGTCTGATTGTTCAATTTAGAAAGAAACAGAAGAAATTACAGGCAAAAGATTTGGAAAAGATATGCCAACCACTCAATGTCTCAAGAATAGCTTAAATTAATAGAGAAACTTGGATTTTGATTCAATTTTCTAAAGAACTCAAAGTCCATGGCAAAGAAAACTCAAACCTTTCCGTGTTCCTCTCGTACGCTTGCAAAAATGCCTCCCCCCATTTTCACCAAGGATTCATATGACCAATCCCCTGGTTCCTTCCATTCTTTCACAGATCAGGAAATCATAGAGCAGTTCCATTCAGCTCAGGAGAAAGAAATGGCAAAATAAATGTCCCAGTGTCATCACAGCACAAAAAAAGAGCGCATTAACCTGGGAGTGGGGCTGCTGGCAGCTAGACTGGATTCGACTGACTGGGTCTTCTGGCCAAGATACAGACATAAACTTCAATATGTTCTACATATGCCTTTTAAGGGAGCAAAGGCCAATACACATCCTATTTCTAATCCTGTCTCATCCATCCACCCTAAACTTGAGCAGCAGGAAGTAATGGTCAAACCCTTTACTGTGTGATGGAGCTGCACAACGTTTCTCTTCCTGATACTCCTTCCACGCAAAGGTGCAAGCAAGGCCAGACAAGTATCTGCCTTAAACACAAATATATGTCACTGTGCATAAAAATGGTATTGCAGAGCCCTTATACAAACACAGCTTCAGAAAATAAAAGGTTGTGATGTTCTCTTATGATTGCAATTAATATTTTATTCATATTTATTATTAAAATTAATATTTTTATTATTTTATTTATCCAAATAATTCCCAGCCTTGGATCCAGCTCACCCTTAACATGACAGATGCCTCACTTATGTACTAAGAGTTAACACAGAAAAGCAGGTGAATAAAAAACGCCAGTCACACCATTTGTTGACATATTATTTGTCCTGATCACTTTGGATGCATAAGTCAAAAAGTTAATTCACCATGGCATTAAAAATCTATGACTAGGTTAAAAAAAAGTAAAGATGCAGCGACCCTGTTGAATGTGAAGAATTTTTTCACCATGCTTTCTTTTTTTTTTTTTTTTTTATTTTCCTTTTTTTCCTTTCCTTATTTTTTTCTGTCTTTTGGCACTAAGTAATTTCTGCTCTCACATCTCTGCTCACTTCATTTCCCATTCCTAAAACTATTTTAGAATAAAGCTTTTGTTCTGCGGACATTCCCATCCTGCAGTAGCTTCCCTGTTTCCTTTTATTCCTAGAGGACAATTCTTCACCAGCAATAGAGGATGATAGCTTTGTTATGTTTTGTAATAACAGGGCATATCCTCACGATGATTTGTACTGACATGAAGAAGATTGTTAAACTCTTTGTAGCTTAATTTCCTTATTGTTGAAATGATTTTATGGGATCACGCTGAGAATATAGTGGTTAACATTTGCATGATGCTTTGAGATTTTTGGATGGTCAGAAGTACAGATATAGCTTAAGGCATATGTGATATACATACAGAGGTGTATATGTTGTGTATGTTTGTATGTATCTATATTATGCATGAACGCATGGATATACATACATGTACATAAACATCACAGTGAAATTGCTGTTTAATTGATGACACTTTCCTTTGTCTCAAAAGCTATTTGCAATGTATTCTCCTTGCATAGTGTGAATAAACATTTTTCCTCTCTGAAAATCACCCTTAATTCCTTTTCATCTCTCTTCAACCCCTGCATACCCTCAGGAGCTACAGTAGAATGTTTTGCTTTGTCATGTGTTTTAGCTTATAAATTAGGAGATAAATTCCCTCTGCTCTCCCAAGCTGCTCTGTTCCAGAGCTTGTTGAAGCTATGTTTTCCCTGCTTGGCCTTGTTAAGATTGCCTTTTTGAACCAGAACTACGACAGTTTTACAGCCTTTGAAATCTTCCACGAGGCATAGCCTTCTTTCACAAGAAAGCCATAGAAAGCCATCACAAGAAAGATGGCGTGGCCATCTTTCACAATGGTGCTCTTAATACAGCAGCATCTCAAGCAAAATTTCAGCTCATAATGTCTTAAAAAACCAAATGCACTAAGAATGCATAATAAAATAGGTTAAAAAATTTAAAAAGTTAAATTCTGAAGTTCCAACTCTTCATGCACTTAGACGTGACTAGTTTGTTGCCAGTAAATATTTTTGGGACAGTAGTTAGTGTAGTATAAAAAATGAGCTGGTAATGATAAGAAGAGTATCCTCTTCTAGAGAAGCTGATGTATTTTTAACACCTGATAGTAACACAGAAGGGCTTACAAGCTCCTTATCCTTTCAACAAAAAGGTGCAAGACAGATTTCAGTTTAGGAAAGAAGACACAATAGTAATTCTGGAATACCAATGTAGGAGCCACAAGTACTACAAGAAATGGAGGGTAGAGCAGGATGTCATGGTCGAGTGCCATAGTGAACAGCTTTTAGACACTGTGAAATTTATTTCAGAACTAAGTACTTTCTCTTATAAAACTGATTTAATTTTCTTCAAAATCTCCATACACCCACACCACATAGAAAAGTATGAGTCTTTGTATTAATTTGATTCATTATGACAATACAGTCATATCACAGTCACCAAGTACAAAGAAATTCCCAAGTATGTGTTACATTTTATACCATCCAGCAAACAAAGAGTAATAGAAAGAAGATGCAAATAGATGAGTGATACCACCCCCACATACTTACTGGTTTTGCAGAAAGTGAAAATATTAAGAAGCATAAAAGAGGAACATACAAATTTGTCTCCCACAGAATGAGTCGCTGTTCAAAGACAAATGACAAGATGTAAAATAGCATCCATAAAAGCAATGAATTGTCTAACTCTACAGGAATTCACTAGCATCATGCAGCTGATAAGTGAATTTCTGTTTGTTGATCATCTAGGATAATTTTTTACAAAACATCAAACAATTCATAGGTGTATGATGATCTCTACGGGTGTTTTCATCCACTGACAAACATGTGGAGAAATTTCTTGAAAGGCATTAGAAAATAATGTGCTAATTTACACCTGCCTCTCTTCTTCAGTAGCACTCTGTTCTTTGGTCTTTGAAAACTAACATAGAATCCTGAGCAATCAATGGAAAGGCTCTAAATTTCAGGGGTTTAGAACATATCCTGAAGAAAGTTTTGTAGATTAATAAAGATACCTTCATTTAGATCAAAAGGGAGAGCAGGATGAATACTATGTGAAATTCTATGAGTAGATATAAAATTATGTTGCTATGATCACCCAAAAAGACAATGTAATGCTGAAATCCACTTTGTCTCTTGCAGTTCTTTACGCTGTGTTAGAAGAAGTAACAGATAAATTAAAGCAACAGTTGAAAAGTCAGCACTGCATTATAAATTTCCCCATTTCTTGTCACTAGCTAAAAAACAAAGCACATCTGAGATATGGCATTTATTGGTATGAAGGGTGTGATGTGGCATCAAGATGACTATTGTAGGAACAAGCAAGAGCAATTTATTGTGGAGGAACATTTCTTCATCCAAGTCTAATGGGCAAGTAAATTGATAATTTTTTAAATTCAGAGGTAGAATAGATTGGAAAAAGCATAACAGTCACACTGACAAGCACATCGCTGAAGTTCTATCTAGTTCAGTAGTGGTAGATACAACTTTCCAAGATCACGTCTGATATCCTGCTCAGGATCTCGCTCTTCTCTGGCACATCCTTAAATTGCCATCTATCTTACAGCTCATGACACCATTGTGGGTGTTAAAGACACCCACCGTGTCTTAGTAATATAGTATAAGCACTTGAAGCCTAAGGGAAAAAAGAGAAAAAAGCAAACATAAGGCAATAGCACTGTGTATATGAAGAAGTTTTAGCAGCTTGGTAAACCTGCTGGTTTTCCTTTTTCACACAAAAAATCTCAGATGTTTTTTGCTTTAGGAAATTGCTCTCCTTTACATACATTATTTTGCCTTTCACTCTTTTCATGATGTACTACAATACTTGTCAATGTTCTGTCTTTTCATAGTGAACTTCTGCAAGAGCTAATTCTATTTTAAAGGCAGAACTATGTGGTAGAAGGCCCAGTTTCTCTAAGGTCTTGATTTTTGTGCTGGGGGTCACTGAGCCACACAAGAGCAGTTAATGTGCACATGAACACTTCTGCAGTTCATTCTGTGAAATCAGGTCAGTTTCTGCGTTGCCATGACATTTGAGACATCCTGACTGGCAAGATTTCCAAAACTGTTATTGAATATTCTAAACTGCACAGAGATTTCTGGAGTTGTCTATGAGTAACAGAGCAGAAAATTAAACAGAAGAGGCCACCCTGAGTTTTTACAATTGAACTATGCAAGGGGTAGAGAAGATGTGCAGAAATAAATGAAGTCCAGTTTAAAGAGCACCTGTGGTATCTTAAATTTCTGCAATTTAACAAAACGGATTTTTTAGATGAGATATGACACATCATCATATGACAGAGTTCTTACTTCATCATCATTATATATATGTGGTGTCAGAACAGTATATAATAATATTTATTATTATTATTATTAATAATATTATATAATAATATTATAATTATTATTAATAATAATTATAATATTATTATATAATATTATTAATAATAATATAATCTGATCCAAAGCTGATTCCACAACTCATTTGAAGCTTTGTAGCCATATTTGACAGGATTACATCTCGGAGGATGTTATCATTGCAGGGAGCTCATAAAACCCCATTGAATTCATGACTCCTGGTAAAAAAAAACCCACTTTAAAAGACACAAATTGTTCACCAGGAGTGAATTTCATGTTTCCATGCAAGAAACTCTCAAAGACTCCACATCTCTCAAGTTCCAACTAGATCCTCCAAAAAAAAGGCAAAAGCAGTGCTAAACAGTGTCAAAAAAGTGGTACAACCACTATACTGAGGAGGATTTGATCCCCTGTGAGCATTAGGCCTGGAGAGTGAGGAAGGGGAACTAACCCAATATTTTTCTCACAGAAATTTGTATCCTCAGGCTCACTCCAATGAACTTACACAGGCATGCATCTCTGTGTACTCATGCCTGCGAATAAATCAAGCCACCACATAACTATTGTTGCTAGTTTGAATTAAAAACAGAAGCATAAAAAACCAAAAGCAAAACCAAAAACAAATTGCCCTATTTAGAAATTAGGACTGTTGTGACATAATAAAATAAATGTAAAAAACTGTCAGATCCTTCCTCTTCCACTTGTCCAACATTTGCCTTTGGGAACTACAAATTTAAATTACTTACCCATGAGAAGAAAGGAATGATACATGAGAACTTCAAAAACATTATCTGAATCAATTTATGAGACATTATGATTTTCCTCTAATCTAATATAATCAGAAGTGTGATTTTTTTTTTTCTTTTGATGAAGGATGTTATAAGGGAAATAACCCAAAAATCTCAATGCTGAGAAATCACCAGTGAAGAACAAGTCACTCTATATGACATTTCATTTCTTAGCATCTTGAGAGATTAATGTTCTCTTCTGCAGCTCATGCATTACTATTCCTAGCTATCTAGAAATGAAAAATTGTATACTCAACTCATTCTTTACTGCATAAATGTTATACAAAGAGAATGGGAATTTACATTTAGGTTTTTTTCCCCTGTTAAAATATTAGACTTGATAACATTAGGGTGAGAAATACTTTAGTGCCTGTGCATTTTCATATTCAGGATCACTGAAACAGTTTAATATATTCTAATTACAAGGTGGGAAATGAGAGACTTAAATTATATTAAATTATGTGGAGGCTAAAATGATTTGAAAAGTCTTGTCATATCCACATTATGTAGAAAATCTAATGATACGTCCTCCCATACCCAGAATCAGTGAAGACAGAAACTGCCCAACTTATCAGCAGCTGACAACTGAGGAAGAACATAATACATAATATTGCCAGTAGCTTTTTGTGGTAACTGAACATCACTGACAAAGGCTATTACAAGGACATTTTACTGCAAAGGGAGCTATTCAAACACATGCAGTAGACACTATTGTTCCAGTAGTATATGTGACACATCCAAACTTTGGTGAGGAATGGCTTATTGGGTGAATAGTACAATTCAGTTCTGTCTCCCCTTGAAATGGACAACTTTGTCCTGTCAGCAAAATGACTGAAATTTGAGCTTGACAAAATAAGCTGTTACAGAGATGAGATTGCCATTGATTAATTTGTTACTGGAATCAACAACATAAAGCTGAATTTACTTGATCTGAGTGTTGGGGTCAGGAAGATAAAGTAGTTTCATATTCAATAGTGTCAAGAAAGATATCTGAGTTCTCACAGATACCACTCTGCAACATTTTTTTTTCTTCTAAATAGCTTTTATTACATACAAGAAATTCCTGGCACACATTTTTAGGAAAGCCAACACTTCACTCATGTTGTTTCAAGACAAAGAAACTCCTAAGTTTTGTATGTTATTATTTAGCTTTCATACAAAGGACTATTCAGATATTGTACTGAAGACTGGTCAGACCAAACAAGAAATTAGTTTTAATTAATTTGTAAAGATGGGAACAGAAACCTGATTGATGACTCCCAAGGAATATCAGCTTTAGCATTATTTCAGAAGAGAAGCCTTTAAAAGTGTGTCTGGGTCTGGAGATTATAGTGGGAAAAAAAAAAAAATTGAAGCTAGAGGTTTTATCATATCCATCTCCTTAAGAGAGTTTCTTCCAGTAGTAATCAAACACTGCTGGAATTAGAAGAAGGTGTCCATCCAAGTTTGTCCTCCAAGTTTCTCCCACTGGAAATTTTCACAACCATGAAAATGGAAGAAAGTAAGATGCTAAAGTAATTTGAAAAAGTCAGTTCCTCTTCAGACTACCACTGCTATAGTAATCATCTTAATAGGAAGCAGGGAAAGGAAAGTAAGAAATTATACCAAGGTGGGAAAGTCAGGAAAAATCCCTGCTTTCATCCAGCCTAGCTTCATTGAATTTCTCTCAGTGTCTATCACAGAAAGTTAGCTGGTCAGCACCAAAAATCTGTTCCTCTGGTGCACTAATTTGTACCTTTGTAACAATGAAGATGACAGCTGCTGCTTACTTGACTGTGGGCAAGTTGAACTTGGCCAGTTCAACTCACAAGCTGAACTTGGCCAGTTCAATAATGAAGTACCAAATGTGTGTGTTGACCTCAGGCTTTCTGCTTCAGCAGCTGTTTTAAATCTGAGTCTGTAAAATTATAAGTGTGAGTACCTTCTTTCTTATGTACTTTTATGGCAAAAGTGTTGGGATTATAGGCATGTGTATACATACATACATACATACACACACACACATATATATATCTATGTATTTCTGATTGAAAACACTTAAAAATTTCATTTGATATTAATCCTTTTCTATGATGTCATAAGTTTGGCCACTACTCATCTGTTGTTAACTTGGATTTAAACAAACACAGTTTCATTCCTAGTTATGGTGTTTCTTTTGACATGATAAAAAGTGAATGTTAAGCTCAGATACTCAAGAAACTGGTGTCTATATTTATTAGCTTTATATTTCATACAGATTTTTCAAACTCAGAACTCACAACTTCTATTAGCTACTGTACACAAAATAGCATAATACTGTAAAAAACATATCAAACTTTCCGACTAGTTGAGTTAAACTGCTGGAGGACCATGCCTAAAAGAGAGGCTTTGAGTTTGTGTAATAAATGTCTAAGAATTTTGTGATATTTTCATTATGTGTCATAACAACAAAGAGTAACAAGTCCATTACACAAATTAAGAGCACTTTCTGATTTCTCAGGTATAATTTGTACTACAGATGTATCACAAAGAAATAGAAAGAAAATAAGAAGGAGAAAGGAGAGAGAAGATGCATAATAGAATAAATAGGAAAAATAGGAACAAGTTATTTCCCTTGGCATTTTATTGTTAAGGAGCAACCATCTTTTGGAATACTATTTTCCAGTTTCCTTTGGGAAAGTGGTAAATCTCCCAGGAACTTCAATGGTGCTTCCTGACAAGATTCCCCATGATTTTACTAAACATCTGGCCTCTGTGGTATGCAATTATATTGCTCTTTTCTCTTCATGCTGACCTCCAAGTTCATCTGTCTCTGACATGAGCAGCAGGAGAGAACAAGCAGCTCAGTATCGTGTGAAAAGAAAATCATGAAGCTGGAAGTTACATGTAAAGTCATTATCAGGGCAAATGGAAACACTGGAGAGTGGCTCAGCCTACGACCTAGGAGAAAAACACTGCACAGATACTGAGTGCTGCCAGCCATGCTGCTTATTCACCAGTCTTCTAATGTAAGGATGGGGCAAAATGCCCTCATAAAGCATATTATTTTCTGATTTCTTCTGCGAAATTATGCTTACAGTTACTATTAGAACGCAACAAAGTAAAGACAGGAGGCAAGGGTTTCAGATTAGGTTGAAGAATACAAGGCTTTTTGAAGACAAGTTGCTCACTGATACCTCTTACAACTGAAGAATGATGATAGGGAGGAACAGTTTATTTGCATTGGCTCAAAAGTATATGCCAGAGGCCTCATTCTGTCAGAGACATGCACTTGTTAAGTGTTCTCTGTGATTAGGTGATTAACCCTTATAATATAACTCCAGCAAGTACACTTCTATGCAGCAACCCCCTCCCCAAGATAAATTACATCCACACTATGTTAATGTTCCTCTGTGGAGGGGGAGCAGGAAACATGGACCATTACTAAGGCTCACAGCAGAAGGAATGATGCATTTGATATGCATAACATCAGGTGCACAGAAAGGGCACATCTCTGTAATACTGCCTCAAGGGTGAAAATTGGACAACCAGTGTCATCATTAATCTTGCAGCACTGTCTAAAATGGTACAGTCATTTAGTCCAACAAAGCCCTTCTTAACAGCCAGGATACATATTTGATTTTGATCCAGTGACAAATGTCTTTTGATGGCTTTCTGGCAGGCCAGTAACTTGCTGGATTAAATATCCACAAGAAAGCTGAACACATGAGTCGCTATAGAGGGATCTGAGTTCCAGATCCTTTTTGATAAGATAAATTTGTCACGACACATCTGCAGAGAACTGTCTTTGCAGTCTATGATGTAGTACCAATATTTATACATACTCCTGTAACTCTCCTAATAAATCAAGAATATGCAATCACTGTAGTTTCTTCCATGTAATTCAATCAGTGTTTAAAAATTAATCTTACACTAGATTTTCAATTCAGTGCTCTATTTGTGTACCATTGAGAAACAGAAATCAGGTAGGCACTGATATCTCTCCAGCTCCTGAATAATGAAAACAATATGAAAGAAAGCATAACCTTTTCTCCACTAAATCATCCTTTGAACATTAGGAATATGTTCATGGGAGTTAATTATGTTATGCACGTGCCAATGCAAATGTTCCAGCCTTTAATCTTTCAAAAATATTTAGAAAGGGCTTTTATCTCTCCATGTAGAATTTATTTATGTAATTCACTGCCACAGACCCAGCACAACCATACATTAAAACTCTTTGTTTGCTCTCATTGAAACATATACCTCTTTAAGAAGAAAAACAAACCAAATCAAACCATAAAAAGCCCCCACAAAACTACCAACAAGCATCAGTGAAAAAAAAGAGATATAAAATGGGATTAAAACAGGAGGTTGCAAATATTTCAGACATTTTAGTGAAATCTCATGTTCTGTTAACTACAGGTCTGTGGAGGAAGCAGCTCAGAATATGGCAAAACACTGCATGCATTTTATTTGCCTATTTACTTCACAGTTTGCCTAGGAATAAGTACTTACAATGGTTACCCTTGGGTGACATGGAGACGGAGAGAACTTTTCTTGGGACACAGATGCTACACATAAGGTATGTGGCTTGTGGATTTGCACACTGCCCTATTCATAAACAGTGAAAATTACACCATCTTACCCTCAGTCAGGTATGTCTTGAAAACCATACTTCTGGAAAAGAACATTATTTATGTTACATATGAATAGTTACAGTTTGTGTGTTTAAGATGTGAATGCCTCTTTTTGGTTGTGCACCCACTGAACACATAACATATCCTTACCTCCTTCAGTATTCTGCAAGGGTAATTTTGAACTTAATGGCTACCAGTGTGGGTTAGCCTTGTGAACATCACAAGTGGGACTTTTATTCATTTCCATAATGAATAGAGAATGTTTAAGTCCACTGCACATGCAGACATGAATCCACAAAAGTTCATAAATGGAGTGGTATAACTGGAAACAGATGATTAGGTGCTTGTGCACCTAAACTTAGCAGAGAACTATTTTTTAAAAGTGGGTACCTTTTTGACTTAGGAGAAGAAAAAAATCTGAGCTGAATACATGTTCCTTTTTACAGTTGTTCACCCACCTGGGTGGTTGTGTGAACAAACATGTGCAGAAACTACCCATTAATACTGAGCTGAGCTTATGGTTCCCAAGCAAAGGATTACTCATAAGAGGAGATATTTTTTAATTCTGTATATGCTCCCTCTTATCAGCCAGCTGTGGATATTTTCTTGTCTCCATCAAACACCACTTACTTTTCCCACATAAATCCACATAGTCCTTCACTATATATTTGCCATCTGTGGAAAGCACTTAAGTCTCACTCTGTGTGGAGCCCAGTGACTATTCCTCCCTCGAACGCTTTTCAAATGCTGTCATGTATGGACTCCATCCCAAGGACTCTTAGAGGAGGGAGATGCTATTCCACATTATTTTGTTCAAGAAGGATGGAAAGTGCACCCATCTACAGAGGCAGTATGGATAAATATGACAGCAGAGTCCTTAGGTTAAGAATCAGTCACTCAGGGGCTTGAAAAAAATTTGTTGTGAAGGACCCACTACTGCTCTCCACAGCCTCTCTGACAATAGGTCTGATCACTGGGGACCACATAATCCTACAAAACTGTAGAAATCAAACACTTTTCAAATCACAGACAGGCATGACAGAACAAGGGTTTGTTGTGAATGTGCAGTGTGGTACACATGCAAATAATCAGCAGAGAGTTATTTAAAGTGTACATTCCTTGGTTTGTGACCATCTGTTTGTTCAGCACTGGAAGAGGGTTTAGTGCTGTGAAAAGTGAGAGGAAGCTTTGATCCATCAAAAGGGTGCTATTCATAGAAGCTTCCAAGCACCATAACAAATAACAATGATATAACCCCGCAATGTTTCCTCCTACCTATATTAGAATTTTTTTCCATGCAAATTTTTTGTTGCAATTTGCTTAAACCAGGAAATTTACAGATCACAGTGTGGAAATTTGGCATTTTCCTTCACCATCTCATTACTTACAAGTGACATATATTATTGTCAGCCTGTTTATGTTGCATTGGGAGATTTTAAATTCTCTCCTATGCAACAAACAACATTAGAAATAAATACTCCAGGAAGTTTCCTGGAAATGCATAGATGAAGAGGATACTCCCTTTACTTATTCCGAAGAATACCATAGAAAGTTCTCCCTTCTAAGCTAGGCAGGTCTGAAAAGCCTCCAGTTGGAAAACAAAGCAAAGAACACTGGAGACAGAGAGGGAGCAAGCAGAGAGACATGATGAGTACAAGTTTGTCTTTCTGATTTGCTGGGCTGTTTGCTCAGTGGAACAGTTTGAATTATCAGGTGAGCTACTCTGAATCATTGCCATTTTTCTAACATAAATGAAACCTCTCAGAAGAGGATGCCTACTGTCATCGGCCTAACAACCATTTTCTTCCAAACAAATTAACTCTTATTCCAAACCAAACAAGACATCTACATACTTTCAGAAATAAATAGTGCTAAATTGTTATTCTTCATATCCATTTGCACAAGAATGCAAAAAGCATTTCTATTATCACTCTTAAAGACATAAGAAAATTCAAGCCAGGAGTTGCTGAGCATATTTTAGGGAGGATATGCATGTAGGAGAAAAATGGTTCAGTAATGACTAATAGGAGAAGGAAGATGTGTGAAGGACTGCTAATGCTGCAGTGGTGGCTGGCTTTGATAAATTGCAGTGTAGCACAGGCAAGAGTAAGTACCAGAATTGAGTCTCCTGTTTCTTCAGGGGCTGTGCTAACAACCCCACCCCAGCTCTCACTGGAATCAAACCTCTAAGCCATTAACTCATCCAGTTGACTGACTGAAAAAAATCCTGCCCCAAAGAAGACTTCAATTTTTCATAATGTCCATGAGATGCCTAGAACCCCCACAAACAGCCAAACCTTTATTCTAAGACACATGGAAAGCTTTTATTTAAGTGTCTATGTGACGGATGCAGTGTACTGGAGCCTCAAGGGGAAAATATCAAGACTATATATGGATTCATCAGTTTCTAAAAAGCAACCACATTTCCAAGAAAATGTATATATCACTCTCTAGCAAAAATTACCTTTTCCCCATCTTTTTCATGTACAAGCAATAGGTGGTTGATTTAACAGATATAAGTATTAATATTGGTCATAAAAACATGTAAACTAAATACCTTTTCTTTAAAAACTGCCCTTTAAATCTCATTAGTTTGATCTGACACTGAAAGAGACCTGATTTAAAAATGATTTACACTGCACAGATTGTTTGTCCAGACTTAGAGTTCTTTTATGAAATGAAAAACGTGAATATGAATTTAATATTTCTCAAATGAATAGGCATGGGGCTTGAAATTTTCCTTTGACGGAGGTAACTGTATTTTGTTTCAGTGTTAATAAATTCACTTTTGTAAGATTGTGGGGTTTTTTCTTAGATCTATTCCTAGTTACTGCCCATCTGTCTCTGTGTAAAACTATCTCCTCCACCAGAAAAAATAGCAACACAAGCAGCCAAAGAACAAATATATAGGATTAGTACATTATGAAGAATAAAGAGCAGCTTTCAGCTCTCTCTCCTGGATGATATTTATCACATTTCCCTCTACCAGCTCCTAACAACGCTGAGGAGATAAAGTAGGCTGGATGCATTTTTCCTGTATAGTGTGGTTTACAACAAAAATAATAGTAAGAAGACTGGAAGATGATGCATAAATTTTTCTTCTTTCAGATTTTATTTTTCATAGAAATAAAAAAAATATTCCTGCCTCCCCCCCCCCTCAAAAAAAAAAAAAAAAAAGGGGGTCTTAGACTTTTCTGTCTGTTATGCTAATATATTCATAGAAAAAGCTGGTGCTAAGGGCGGTTCTCCAATTAAGACAAATGAGGCACATTGAATTTCTCCCTCAGGGCACAGCAGGGGTGCTGGCAAAATCTACTTTATTCTTTCTGTCAGGGCTGAACTGGAAACAAAAGCATGAAAATTCAACACATCCACTTACAGAATAATAAAGGCTGTTGTTTAAAGCGTGAAGAGTTTTGGCACCCTTCTGGGGCCTTATGCAAATCATTCTTCCTCTCAACTGCTACCAAACCATCGGTCTTGGAAATTAAAGATGTACTTGGTCGGTTAACAGCTGAAAAGAGAAGAGCAGCCTGAAAGTCAATTAGATTTGTATTAAGCAAATAAATCAGGTCTGACTGATATTGGCTAAACTAAAATGCATTATTATGGTCTGACAGTAATTCTAATTTGATTGACAAATGTATGTAGTGTATTATTAAACTAAATGAAAGATGAGAATAATCCTATTATTTTTTTTTTTGGAACAGCTTTCAAGCAAATAGCCTCCCCCGCCCCCAAAACACAATAAAGACCACCAACGTTGTATTGTTATCTACAGTATAGTCTAAAAAAAAACCACACAGAAGTGTATTTTTCGAGATATTAGAGTAATAGAAACAGAATATGTCCTTTAGAAAATGGCAATTTTGTACAGATACTTAGTGGGTCTTCCTAAATACAGTAACGTATGAGGCCAAGGTAATATTTTTTTGTTCTTTGTGTCTCCTTTTTACAGATAGCCTTATCCTGATGATGAGATTGCTGTACACCATATGATAGTAAAAATGCTCTCCACTTTGCTTGGAGTGGCACTGTTACCAACCACAGCACTAGTTGTAGCAACAGCAGCATAATTTAAGCACACATTTAAACACAACAAAAATGTTTTGCAGATATGAGGTTAATAAGAACAATGCAGCTGTTAATCAAATACATTTTTTTTTACATTCTCAAAGCAAACAAGCCAAGTGCCAGCACAAGTAAAAGAACCTGCACAATTCAAAAAAATGCTCAAATCTGGCCTAATAGGATGGTATAAGCAAGAGTATATGAACACAAGTTAGGCAGACAGTCATCTTCCAAGTGCATGTAAAGCAGGATTTATAATGTAAATGTCTCTATAGGTGGCTCACTGCCTATGCTTGTACACTAACACCCAGTCTCTATGTTCCTGCCAAGGGTTTCCTTTCAGAAGCAAGGCACATGCAAAGACACTTGTGCAGTTGTGGAAGCCTGACAGTCAGAGCCTTATTGCCCTTGCTACTTCCTGAGTATAAATTATTAATGCTGTACATAGTTAGTTTTCCTTGTGAAAAGGAAAAGATACCACACTGCACTAATGTGGTCAGAAGCCAGGATGTGGCTTTCAAAATCAGCACGAATCCCAGGCAGATCAGTGTTAACATTAG
The DNA here is from genome assembly GCA_013397555.1 of Urocynchramus pylzowi. Taxonomy (NCBI): domain Eukaryota; kingdom Metazoa; phylum Chordata; class Aves; order Passeriformes; family Fringillidae; genus Urocynchramus; species Urocynchramus pylzowi. Next base: position 287,655 of record VZRH01006602.1, read on the forward strand.
GACTCTGTAACCATTAAAATGGTGGCAGGCTGTTTTATGTAACTGACAATCCAGTAATTGCACAGTTTTGGTTGGTGCTTTTTGGGCTTAGGTTTTATATGTATGAAGGATATCACAAGATTTTAATAAGGAAAACATGTCAAATACCTCTCTGCCTCAAGATTTACTGCGTTCATGGTTTTGTGGAATCCTGTTTTTTAGAGATAACATATGGAAAACACAAACCAATGTGAGTGAATAAACATGGTGGTTCAGAGGGAAGTGGAAAAGAATTTTGGAAATGCTTTATAAAGTCCCAGTTCTAGGCTAGAACTGGCAGAGCACATCAAGAAAGTATTCATAAACATATGCTGGAATAAAAATAATGTATCTACTTTGATGGCATTCAGAGATGTTTTTATTTGTTTTCCATAAACATTTATAGAAGTGACTTTTTTTTTGTTTGTTTCATTTTCAGGAATGTTAATTGAAAGCAAAGAGCTGGGCAGTGGCCATGAGAATCACTGAAGTAAACTTTTTTTCCTGAAGTGAACAGGAAACCTCTTCTTTAAAAAGTGTAATGAAAAAATGGTTGTTAAAAAAAGAATTTATAAACTTTCTGTGTTTATGGCTCTGCAGTAAATCATGACACTGCACATCCATCTGATGTGTTTTTTTCTGGAATATCATTACTGTAGGAAAAAATAGTTTGTGATTTTAAAGTGCTAAACAAATCTTTGATTTTTTTCCTTCTACCTTCAAAAAGGCTTCTTATTCATCAGTCTCAGGATTTTAGAACCACAGAATCAGGATTTAATATTGGTAGGATGAGAATTTAGAGGTGTCCCTAGAGCTGCCCCCTTGCCAGCTCTGGTCATCCAAAAGCTCCTCACAGGGCTCCAGCTCAGTGATAGTCTGCTTGAAATGCCACTAAACTACCACATCCCCCTGATCACCACAGTGCTTCCAATTATTCCTGAGAGTGATAATTTTTGAAAGAAAAAAAAAAGGAAAATAAAAAAGGAAAAAAGTAAAACATTAATGAGCTACTTTCTCTGGGATCACTCAAAAAAGCAAAACATTATGCTAATTAACAATGTCACTTCAGTACATGCAGTTTGGATAAATTTATACAGACAGTGTGCATACACACTGACATTGCAGAAAGGACTGTCTTCAAACACTGTTACTGGTTTTTAGAAAGGAGGTGTTGGCAATTAGCGCTGAGCATGCAGAGCAGGGAGGCTGAGCTCCGAGTGATGCAACAAGCTTTGGGTAAAACTGGTTCATTCCATCAGGATCATTGTTGGCTTTGAATATCAGAGTTCCTTTGGCATGCATTGGTTTACAGGCTGGGAGGGGAGCAAGGCAGATTTTTGTTCTCCCCAAGGTATCACCTCCTGCTCCTGTGGTTAGTCTGCACTTAGCCAGGCAATTTTTGCTCATGTAGTGCAGGCAGAGTAGTCTACTATTTCTCCTTTGCCTCTCATACCTCAAAGACATGTCATGCTATTTCTTAACAATGGTAGGCCCACACAGGGATTAAATAAGTGGAAGAAAAAAGTTTGCTTTATTTTGCTTTCAGTTGTGACTGACACTCTCCTGGAAAGGAGAAAGGTCAGCTGCTTGAACCAAGTCTTTCACCTATAATAAATACAGGAACAAAACAAAAAGAACCTGAACCTGAAATTAAGTCGAAGAAAGGAAGTCTTGTGAGAATATTGCTCAAAAAAAGGGCCAAGATGAAGATTTGTATACTTCTGAGTATAATGACAAAACAAGTATGTTTCATATTATTATTAGACATTAAAAAAAAAAAAAAAAAANTTTTTTAAAGTGCTGGAGAAAATTTCATTTTTTTCTAGTTGTACTTTATAGAATAAAAAAAAAAAAAAAAAAAAAAAAAAAAAAAAAAAAAAAGAAGAAAAAAGAAAAAAAGAAGAAAGCATTCCCCCTGCATATTGTGTCACAGTGTAATAATTCTTGGCAAGTCACAGATTTACAGAAGGTTTGAATCTGGAAGGGACCTCCGGATATCACCCAGTTGAAACCATCTGCTCAAACCAGGGTCAGATAGATCAGATTGCACAGGGCTTTGCATATCTCCAAAGATGGAGACTTCACAGCCACTCCAGGCAACCTGTTTCTTTGTTTGATCATTCTCACATGGGGAAAAACAACAGAACAAACAACTTGATTGAAATTTTCTGAGTTTCAGTTTGTGCCCTATATCTTTAGTCCAGTCACTGGGCTCCATTGTGAAGAGAGTCACTGGGCACCATTGCTCCACCTCCATAAGCTGCCCCTGCTCCCCAGAGTTTGTTCACACAGATGAGATTTCCCCTCAGTCTTTTCTTTTCCAGGCTGACCATGCCAGCTGTCTTGGCTGCTCCTCACATGTTGGATACTCTGAGCCCTTCTGCCACCCTGTCTGTTCACCTGCCTCTTACTGGGAAGGCCAGACTGGACCCAGCATTTCAGGTGTTTCTTTGTAGTGCTGAGCAGGGGAGAAGGATCACCTACCTTGACCTGCTGGCAACTCCTCCTAAAGCAGCCCAGAGGATACCACTTGCTGCAGATTTCCAGTTAACAGGAGATACACATGCAGAGTGAATGCTCCATGACGATCTTTGGTAGTCACGTCTTAAATGTGATCTACTACCCCCTTACTTTGCACAAACTCATGAACACAAAGGCATTTTTTTTTTTAATGGAAAGCAGACAGAAAGCTTCAACAATCTCACATGAACACACACTGATTATTTAGCCGGTGGTGCCTGTGTATCTCACAGGTTCTTGCTTCTAAGTTGACTACAGGCAGTGCAGCTCATCCAGGACAGAAAGCTAACGGAGGGGACCACATGACACTTGCCACTTCTGGTACCTGGACCTCTCCTTCAGAGCTGAAGAAATTTTCACACTAGGTCTCTTTTCTTCTATTACTGCTACTGTGACTGGTGATGAAGGAAAGGTTATTAAACAGGTCTCCTTCTCATCTGTCTCTGTGCAGACTTTTCCCCTCTAGCACTGAGACTGGAGACTTCTCAGGGCTCTTATCCTGCACTCTAAAAGGAAAAGAAATTACCCCCATTTCCACATCAGCTTTTAAATAAAATTTTCACACATATTATTAAAAAAAACACTCAAAGACACAAATGGATTAAATGACAGACAGTTGGGTTGGTTCTACTATCAACAAGGAGCTGTTTCTTCCCATAGATGGCAAAAAAATATCTTCTAGCACCTCCATTTCAAACTGATTATCACTTGCCAGAAACACTGTTGAGGGATATCCTCTTATTTAAACAGATCCCACTGAAGGCCTGATGTAGTTAAGTTTTGGATTTCCAGGTCAGGAATGTATATAGATATAAAATACTTCCAAGGATAAAAAGCACAAAACAATGATCTGAATATGTTCTACACTTTCTACACATTTTAGTCTTTTTTTTTTTTTTTTTCTTTCTAAACTAAAAGTTTAGAGCTTGGCATATAGGTATTGTTTTCCATTGACTAATCTGGTATAAATTCTGTCCAATTAAAAATGTGTAAGTCTAAACTTTACTCCCTATTTAATAATGTCCAGCAGTAATTTGAGAAACACAAAGCAAAAATGAAGAGGAAATTAAAACAAGTAGTAACATTTTAGCTCTCATAGTTTCATTATCAAGTACAGTACAGCTCCAAAATAGATTGGAAAATTTAGAAAACTATTCCTTTTTCCCCAGAAGCACCCTCTTCTCACTTTTAAAATGGAGTCTGCATACTATTTTAATGAGATTTCTGATTGGAGGCTTTAAAACCAATGAGTTCATTTAGCAAAACAGCAATTAACATTGAGGTAATTATATCTGCCTTTTGGGTTTTTAAAACTTTGAAAGCTATTCTAAAAATATATATTCTTGAGATAATCTTTCAAAATGACTGTCCATGCTTTTATGTTTAATAAGATGAAGACTCGCAGTTTAAGGTAAATAATACAATAATACTGTAAACCTCAGGATACCAAATGTGTCTCTTATAATGATATAAATAATGCATGATTATATGATCACTTTCTGTTGGTAATTCCCCCTCTTACAGCTGCATATTAAAGCCACAGTAGATTTTTTCCTCTCACACATACATATATGAATAATGTTTAATTTTCTCGCTAGACTATTATTATGATGCTTTTGCAGGCATGCCAAAATTAGCAACTTTCTATTAACATCAGATAATTTAAAACAAGAAACTTAACATAACTACTAAAAATCTTATAGTGGTGATATAATGTGATTTCACCACTTCTTTTCATTTTACCTTATTTAATTTTGTTTGCCTTTACTGAACTGGACTTGATGGACATTTAATGCACTTGCATTACCATCTCATAGTGCTTGCAAAAAATACTCAAATTATTTGCTGAAATGGCTGGACTTGCAGTAATTTACCATTTAAAAAAAGTCTAAAACCAGAGGAGAGTCTCAATACTGTTTTCCAAAAAGCTAGATACCCCATCATCATGGGGAGGTATGTATCAGGGTGGAACTCAAGTTACAGCCAAAGTGGAAGCCCAAAATTTTCTTAGGTGATGTTGTTTTTAGGAAACCCTTACCTTCAGAGAAAAATTGAAATAAAACACTAACTTGTGATGCAGATGTTTCACGTAATGCAAAAATATGACAGGCTATAACTGAATGCTTAGTATGACCTCATGGACAGTGTACTAACTGAGTGAAAAGCACCAGTTTTATGTATTTTCCCAAGTGTTTGTTGATAAATGGGATTTGTAGAAATTATAACAGCAAATTGGAAAAATAAACATTCCCTTTCTTTTTTCATTTTAGCTTTTCTCAGAAATTTATAAACACTAATGAAGCAGGTCTCAGAGGTGTGTAACACCAAAAAAAAGTAGTTCTTGGACTGTACTGGAAAAGAATCCAATTATGAAAGAGAACAGCTTAGTAGAAGCAGAGCAGAATAGTTCTTGCTAAAAGGGTGTACCAGAGAGCCTTTGCAATGTCAGGATAGACTTTTTCCTGGTGTTAATTAAAGTACCACGTGAGTGGTACTTAAAGTGAGAGGACACCACCAATCTAGATCAATTGCAGCATCAGGTCAGAGGAAGGTCTATTTTCTATTGGTGGCTCAACACAACAGCATGATTTATAAGGCCTGGCCAGAGCAGAATTGAGAAAATGAGGATATCCACTCCCAAGCTCCCCACTTGAAACTTATGAACAATTTATTTGCAGTTCATCTTTTCTAGATACTACATGCATACCTTTTATTTGTAAATGGGCACAAGTAAATTCAATTTAAAAATACATTTTAAAAAAAGATAAATGCTTTTCAAGAAGGAGGTTTTATATAATGCAGTGTGCAAAATACAACGAAAATTTCATTTGAGTCACATGGAACTACGCAATCCAGGACAGCCAATATTGTGAAATATATGATTTGTCCTCCTGTACCTCAGCTTTCCAGGACACTAATGCTTCTTTTATTCAATTCTTAAAGGACTCCCTTATGTTCAGTTGATGTAGGGCTAAAAGTGGTCAAAGAGAAGTGATTTCTTCATCAGCTTCCTAGATTAATCAGATGGAACTTTCACGGAGTTTGTACCAACTTCCTGAAGTTAGTAAAGAAAACTCTTTAAAAGTATAGCCATTCTAAATTCCTGGAACCTTTTAACTGTGAGAATGAGAAACCAAGTGATCTGACACATATTTAGTGTGGGAATGGCCACTCAGCTAATTGTTTCTCCACAGAACCATAGAAGTTGCTGCCATTGCATCTCTTGAGACCGGAGGAGGTGAAGATGCCAAAGAGAGACTGCAAATCTGTCCATACTTCAATGAAGAGAAGTGAAAAATTTTGTCCTCTTCATCGGTTATGGGTCACAAATGACATTCAATTTGCTTAAATTGCACATCACATCATCTATTGCACATACTTCATCATCTATTCATGCAATGGCCAAAATTGCCAATTTAAAATTCAGGGTTTCCAGGTCACTTCATATTCTGTAATACTTCTATTAAAATCAAAACATCTGGGAAGAAGTTTTAAAATCATGTAAAACTCTTCAAAGAAAAAACAAGGTTCAGGCATCTGATCAACAGTGACTCCAAAGCTAATCTACTAAAAAGGCAGGGCAGAGGTGGGGGAAGAATAATAAACGAGTGCAGAATGATTTACTAAAACTATTTCTATGGTTTAGGTTTTCGGTATCAGGACTAAAATAACAGTGGTCAAGGATCGTCAGGCAGAGTGTTTATTCTGAATTACTGGTGTCTGGCAGATTTCAACTCAAGTTACTTTTGGGGCATTGCAAAATGAAGCATCTATTTTAAAATTGTTTTTATCTCCCCAAACCCCTCAGGTCTCCCAAAAGTATGAGACAGCTATTCTAGAAAGAAGAAAAAAAGGTCAGCTCCTGCTATATTTTTGCAGCTGGACATTCTGCTTGCTTGTGGAATGCATCTGTAAATACACCGTGCTTCTTTTACAGTCGGGAAGTGATATTTCAGAACAAGCTCTTGTAAAACAATACTCCATTTTCTGTGGTTTGGGGAGAAGCCAACACAAAATTTAGATTTCTTCCTTTTTTATATACGAACTCTATAATAAACAAAACTAACTCCATAAAGCAGATTTACAATGCTGCCTTTGTGTGGGGTTCAGCACAACTACAAAATATTACGTTGTGCAAAATTAATGCTGCTGAAAATATATGTTGCCAGCAGCTTGGATAATTACAAGGAAAGGCAGTTAGCAATGAATTCCTTTAACTCTGAATTCAAATCTCAGGACTGAATGTTGCCCATTATTGCAGTTCAAAGGCAACTATCTCTAGAATTGTTCTTTTAATGTTTGCTTGATGGTTTTAGTTGTTCTTTTCTTGTAGGCACACAATTGTTGTCTTGATCTTTGTGATAAAAAGAGCTACACTGGAGCTTTGTAGTGAATCCAGTTGGCTTGGTAATGTGCCCGTAGTCAGAATTCCAAAGTGGGAAGACAAAAGCTCAGAAAATATAAGGCTGAGAGCTGTTTGTTCAGGGCTGTGGGAATCTAACACAGACCTACGAAACCAATGAGCTCTCTCTGTTACATCCACATTCATAAAGTAACTATCCAATCTTGCCCTTTTGTCTTTTCGCAAACCAGACTCATAACCACACTTTAAGCAAATGTGGTAACTTTTTTGTATCTCTGCTCCTACCAAAATTCCCAACATACTATAATTCTTTCCTTTCATGTTAAAGCTCCATTAGCTTAGTTTGTACAAAGTTGCATTTATTTCCCTAAATAAGTATGCGTCAACACAAAGGGTTTCACTTAAAGAGACAAAAGCAAAAGCTGCCTTTAAAACCAAGTGTCAGTTTTCACAGGGTCACAAATTACATTCCAAAGATAGTTTATAAGGGTTTCCAGAAATAATATTAGAATGCATGTCTGTCATTTATATCTTAATTGAAAACACAGAATTTCTAGGTTGTATCTGAGTAATCTGTTGCATCTGCAGATCTCAAAGGGTGCTGTAAAATGCTGTGTAAAAACTGAGGCACAGAGATCATGTTCCAAGTCAGAGACAGAATGAGGAACAAAACATGGGGCTGGCAGCGGCAGCTCCACCACATGTGTTGCTATACTGCTACACTGAAATGCAAAACAGGAGCAAAGGAGCTAGCAGAAGGACACAGAGAGAGGAAGAGTGAGCGAGGCTTGGCTACCTCCTCAGCAGCTGGAGTAGCAGCTTGCTGCTGGTGGCCTTTAAGAGCAAGAGCAGCTGACTCAAATGACAGAATGACAGCTAGAGCAAACGCGTTGCTGTCATTCCAGATGAATCACATTTGGCTGGGGCATTATAGCAAGATATACACCTACAGGAACAAGATATTTGGAAAATATGCAAGGAACCAATACTACAGCAGTCCATTTAGTCAAGATAAACTGAGAAGGGGTCAGTAAAGTCAAGAAAGCATTAGTCACATTGTTTCAGAGTGGCCAGTTGTCCTTCTGTCCAGAAGATTGACAGGCAAACATGTCAGCAAAGGCAAGAGATAACAATTTCCTCAAGCAGCAGGAAAAAGTACTGTGGGATCAAATCTTTCTAGGAATATGTGTTGCCTGTGGCACTGGTGTGAAATGTAGAGTTATCTTGAATTCTCCCTGCCTTCACTTCTCTGAGTCATAGGACAAGGTGGGGGGACCTTGAAGGTTATCCCTAAGTTATATGGTAAAGTAAGAACCTGTACCCTTGCTCTTTTTTTTTTTTCCTTTTCTGAAGCCAAATATGATTCAACACATCAATCACAAAGTAATGCAGTCGATTTAAAAGATGCAGGTGAGATGGGAGAGGGTGGCAGTGGTGACACCTCGCTCCCCTGACAGATGACAGGATATTTTCCTTCATACACAGGGCTATCAATAATTACTGTCTGTGCCTTAGAACACCTTTCTGCTTGCAGAAGCACTTCTTTGTATTAGACCAACTTTTGTCACAGTGATCTGTGCAGCTGCTCAGTTACTCAGTCACCCGACACCTGTTTCCATTGCTCAGCGAGTGTAAACATGGACAACATTGTGGGAACAAACAGAAATAAGGCAACTGTCCTCAAGAAGGCTGTAGGGTCAGTTCACTTGCATTTGTACCCTTTAGACTATGATGAGATTGTATAATGGGTCCTGTGTTCCTGGTGAAGTGTTGACTGCTGAGCCCATGGATTGAACAAAAACGAGTTCTGTGCAGATTGCTCACAGGATCCTGTTATTAGCTGGTGAAAAAAGCTCAGTAACACCCCTAGTTAAATTTTAAGAAGATCAGGTAGGATTCCTAATCAATGCATCTCTGCTTTGGTTTAGTGCAAAACATTAAGAGACCATGTTCTATATAACTAGATGTCTGGCTTTTAACAGCAGGTCTTTAATGGCATTTCTTCTGCTTTAATTCACTAGAAGGTAATTCTGATTAAAAAAAAAAAGAAGCTTTTTATGTTGAGTTAAGTCCTGATTGCTCAGAATATAGCAGTTTTCAAGTAAAGCCGATTCACTAGCAGTGTGTGGACTTTTCTGCTCAGAATCAAATGGGTGGGTAATCCTACCAAAGAATTTGAGGAAAAATATTGTCACAGTATGTAATGTTGGGAGGAGATCTCTGAATCTGACCCTACTGCTGCTTTCCTGAGCTTATAGTCTCTGTACCTTGGTGTAAAACCTTGGTGTTGTGTATTTGAACTGAAATAGCAAAGAGAATGGCAGAATGGAGGCATTTATTAATGGTGCATAAAACAATTCACCTGATATTTCATGAGGAGTTGATTGTGATTGAAAAGGTTAATTCATGCCTACTCAATGAACTATATATAAATGTCTGTAAGGAGTCTATTGGTAAGAAGTAACTTTTCCTCTTCAGTTCAAATATCTTGAAGCTGATTTATGGATGACCTGAAATACTCATTGTTTTCTATACACTGTTTATTTTGAGTAATTTCAGAAGCCTCACTTGTACCATCCAGGCCTGCTCAAAATTAACCACCCTGGTGGGTTTTTCTGTGCAATGCTGAAAACCTGGATCAGGTTTGATCATGGAAAAAAACCAAAAAAACCTCATTTGGTACTGTCTGGCACTTCAGACTTTTGGATAGGTAGTTTTAAAAATGTGACCAAAAAGCTGTTAGTTCCTACCCATGCAAGAATTCTATCTTATGTGTCATGTCAAATAGTTTCTTTGTTGGCTATTTTAGCAATCATTTGTCCAATTTTCTGAAAATTTTCTGTAATACATCTTCCTGAAGTTTCTGGTATATTTGCACCTCAGCTGATTTCTGTCTGCAGTTTATATAGTTGTTCTCAATCATAAACCATTGCCATCCCCCTCCCTCTCAACATAGTACTATGGTATTGTACTCAAGGTTCAAGAAACATTTGGATTTAGTTTATCAGAAGAACAGACACCCACACATGTAATACTGAAGTGATTCAGACATGACATCCCTTGCTACTGTCCACCTATTTTATTGGTGCTTTGTATTGCTCTTGTTTAATTCCCCATAGTTTCTTTAAGAACTTGCCTTGTGCTATCCCTGCTCACAAATGCTAGTCTGAATAAGTACTCTGAAAAATTCAGGGTCCATGAATACCCATGAAACTCTCCAAGAGTTTATTAGTGACCTCTTTAGAATTTCTTTCAAATCCTTCTATTGAGGAACACATGCAAGGAGGTTATCTCCTCCTAGATCACTAAATCCTACCAGCTACCATTGTACTATGTACTCTTCCTAGATTCCTTCCTTTCAAATTTATCAATCTGTTTAAAGTTATCGCTCATATTACTTGTATTGGATGACTATACAATCACCTTGGCAAACTAATAGTCATGGTAGGTGTGATTATCCATCCTTCAGTAATACACACAATTTTCTAAACAGAGGCAGTTGTTAATTCAGCAGGAAGTAACTTAAAAATGCCAGCTGCATTCACTTCTCTCTTTCTTTTTTCCCTCCATCTATTCCTTCCTCTAGAGTTTGTTCTAAAGCTTTGCAAGTTCTTAAAATTAATTCTTGTCTTAATGTTCCCCATCTTAAATAGAAGTCTTTTATTTGCATTTTGTTCAGCAACCATCCCTCAAGTTGGCTAATATACTAAAAAACCACACTTAGTAAGCTGCACTTAGGAGTTGCAGCTTCCTAGTGGGAATCTGTAAGAACCATGGTGGAGAGTATTTAGTCTATTTGTCTGAAGAAGCAGAAAGGTCAAGTTGTAGTCCACTCTGATAGCTGTGAGATTTGTTTCCATGTGATGAAGAGAAATGTTTTGTTCAGCTCAAACATTTTTCAGCAAATTGATTCCTATAAAATGTTAATTCCATTTCAGTTAAGACTAGGTATATGTGTTTTGACTTTTCATGATCAAATGGAAGAATCAATTATTCACTAAGATTTTACTTGAATCATTAAATGTAAAATCTGGTTCTTATGTATCAGTGCAAGATAAATAAGATTATCTTTATAATTCACTGCCCAAATTATTGTATATGATAGTGAGCACACACAGCTGCACGATATAAAATTATTCTCAGAATTACAATTTTTCTGTTAAAAATATTTTAAGATGACCTTTGAAAGAAAAAGCTTACAGCTGCCTATCAACCCCTGCCTTAATTAACTCTAGAAATCTTAAACTGCCAAGGACCTCTCTATTTCTACAAAGATAAGTGACTGAAAATGAAAGTCTAGTTCTACCACTCCCTTGTGTCCCTACAGGATTTTATTACTAAAAGGAGGACTGATACCTGAGATGACTTTTTTTTTAATGTCCCTAGCTGAGATTACTGAGAATGGTGATGCTTGGTCTGCTGCAGACTGAGTTAATCAATCCTCTGAGATTCGTCTCCTGTTATCTCATTGGTGTCAAATATTGTTTAGAAATCAGTTCAGGTGACTTATTATATGGGAACATCTATAATGTATTTCCCCCTGAAGATCTATAACAGTTCTCTTTTCCGCTATTATGACTACAACTTCTGTGTTTTTTCAATTACTTCCCTATGTAAATAATTTTGTCTAAAGAATCTAACATCTAAACAGGAAACAAGAATTCCAGAAGAAGCATCCCATGAATATTGTACAGGAAAATAAAGGCAAACTTAGAATAAAGACCCCCACATTTACTGATCTATCTTGTAGGTGCTGTAGCATATATTTTCTGCAGAGCATCCTGGTCAAGACATTGTGTTTGGAAATGCATTTGGGGTACTCCCTGTGAATGTTTTGAGCACATATGTTGAGCATTACTTCAGATGATGTGCTAGAAGAACATACATTTTAACATTTAAGTTTGTATGCATTTGAAAGCAACAATAAACAAACCTAACAAAGACAGAACTGCAAATCCAAATGCAATACGTAGGGCATTCCATGTTTAAATTCTTAAAAGCTTTTAAAACACCACGCCTAATTAACAGGCCATTTTAGATTTTAGCAGCCAATTTCTTAGAGATGTTTGTAGTATATAAAGATTAAGAATCCTATGCTTTTTTTCTTCTGAGTAGCAGAATATTAAAATGATGTAAGCAGAAAGATTCTGGGGTAAGAGAATCAGTTGCACCACAGTTGAAATCATGTTCTGTCCTTAGAGAGAAGAACATAATTCACTCTGAGCCATTGTGTTGTATGCTTCCAGAAAATACATGTATGCATGCTTATTAACATTTTATAATTCAATTTTTTATTCAAATATAAGTCGCTCTTCTGACTGCATCTGTTTCTGTCAAATGCACAGATACTTCTCTTTATGATGCCCTTCCTGCACCAGAGATCCCTGAGCTAATTCATGACACTTGACATTAATCACATGCACAGATCAACAAAGACTTTGCTTTCATATAAAAACTAATTTAGAACATATTTCTAAATTATGGCTTGTTATTGCAGTCAATTTAATTAGCTAGTTAATGACAATATCTGTTCATAATCCAAGTAGTCAAAAATATCAAGTTCAGTAATTAGACCATATAATTTCTTAACAACTCAATCTTATAATGGAAAAGTGCTGTGCTTTAAGTCAATTTGCTTCTAATACTCTTCTATATTCAAAATTAGAAATTCCTAGGTGTATTCTTTTGACATTCAAAGCTTGAAAAAAAAAAATTGGGATAGAAAACTCAGCTCCCCTCTGTATTCCACATTAAATTGCATGTAAGTTATATTGTATTGTCTATCATTTTTCCAGACCTTTCTGAATGTATCCCATTTATCTAAATACTGGGATGAAGAATCTACTATAAAACAATTGCAAACATTTAATCTTTGTTAGACAACTGTAGTGATAAAACAATTACAGACTACTGTAGCTAGTAATATTGGACCATGTTATCAACACAGGCACAGAACATTATTTCAATGGATGTGACAAAGGAAAGCATAGTTTAGCAGTTAAGACTGTTTTAAAAAATCCCCCACAAACCTAACAAAGACAGTACCACAAATCCAAACTGACACTTATAGTAACCCATGGCAATGAAAAAAATCCTGTCAAAAAAGCATTAGAATAAGCTAATTTCATTTCTCCCAGCTGCCTGCCTTTCAATTCTTTATCCCTGCTATCAGGTTTGAATAAATTTCATCTCTCACAGTACCAGTAATGAGCAGGCAATGACTTATGAAGCAAGGAGACCAAGTTGAGACCGAATTAGAATACAATTTTAATGAGACAGAGCTGAGAAAGTGGAAGTGTTACTCTTTTGACAGACTTGGCAAAATACCCAACATTATTTCAAATGCTCTTTCCTCTCTATAGAGAAACTGTCATTTTTTAAAAAATGGGACTACTCAGGAGAATACTTTTAGGGGTATATTGTTAATGTGATTTAAGTGAAGAACAAGTTATTAAAGAATTTCCTTTGTAGAAGAGCGAATAGGACTTAAAATACATTAAAAGTCACACTGGATGACAGACAAACACAGGAACCTGATGTTCTGCTCTGCTGGTATATATCTAGAGAACCAGTCTTTCCAAAACCATTCTGTGGCCATCTGAATAACACTACATCATCATTCAGGTGTCTAGAGATGGAATACTCAGAATTACTCTCAGAAGACTTAGGGCTTTCTAGGTCTGATGACGTTGTCTCTGGCACCACTCCACACCAACAACGTCAAAAGAGAAGGAGGCCTCACAGCAATGAGTCTCTCTGCCAGACAGGAAAAAAAAAAGAAAACAAGAAAGGCAAGAGACCTCACAAAAAGTTATTTTATGAAACAAGCAGAAATTCATCCCAAGATCTAGCCACAAAAATAGATGCATTTAATGTGTGAATAAATTCTGACAAATGACAAAATAAAATGAAAGGACTAAACAGCATGGATTTTTCTACTAACTTTGCCTAAGTCTTATGAGCATATCCTTTGTGCCCTTCCTTCAAGTGTTATGTAAAGACTATCTGCCAAATTGATCTGTTAATGGAAGAAGTTGAAAGAATAGTAACTATATAAATAGTAACTGCACTATACAAGTATAGTTTTATTTCCTACCCAAAATCCTTATCTAAACTATGCTGTTCTCACACATGCCTGTTCTGTGCCTCTTTCTTACCTTAAACTACAAACCAAATTTAGAGAACAGGTTAAGCCTGCTTATTTCAGGGGCCTGAGACTCTGTCTATACAGCCTTTTCCTGACAAACCTGAGATCATCCTGGTTGTACTCCAAGGTAGCTGGAGAGAAGCCAGCTCTGATCTAAAAATTGTGTAACTGCTTTAGTGCCTCTTAGTAGGGCTTATTAGCTTGGGCTCAGAGCCATGCTAATGTGGTTACACAGCTTCTAGTCTGGACCAAGTTCAGGTCTAGTTGGTTTGGAAAGAGTTCTTTTTTGCCTGCTTTCAGTTGTGCAGACACAGTCTGACAAAACCACCCTTTGTCACTTCCCAGCACACAAAAACCAGCTCATTCTAACTTAAAATTGATAAGAATGAAAATATTTTACAAAGTACATTAAAATTCTTAGGTAATGTTGGGAAACAAATTGGCAAGTCATACTACATATAAAGGTGCATAGGAAAGATATACAGGAAAAAGACCCTCAGTTGCAGCATCAAATTTCACAAAAATGCAAGTGCTAACAAGTAGTATCTTTAATCAAAGCATAGTTATACTTTTCCCACACTAAAAAAAAACCAAAAAACATTTCAGTCTCGAACAAAGCATAATTCAATTTTTTTGATATACAGTTTATACACTCCCTATCCAAGATTAGCAGTTTTAAAAGATATGACAAAGACATGCACCCTCTGTATGAAGCAAAAGGTTTAGAGTACTCTGTACAAAGTTAAGTCCTCCCCTTTTTAGGACTCTTCATTCAAAGTGGTATTACTCCCTCTCCTTTGTTTACCTGAAACCAATCTGACTGTTCAAATGGGTAAATATTGACAGACATGCTGTTGAGGCTGAAGAAGTTTTATTTCATTGTTACATGTGTTGTTAAATGCCAGAGTTATGCAAGTCAGTAAGAAGACAGTCATCTACCTCCTTAACCTTACAGAAGAGCTTTTCATTGGTTTGAGTGTGTATTCTTGGAAATGTAGCAAGATGTACAGGCACAGCCAGTAATTTTCTTTTATGAGAGTACTCTATTGAAAGTGGCTGAAGATGTCACATTTTCATTTTTTCCCTGAAACCTCCTTCCCAGAAGAATTTTCAATGCCATCATCCCAGCTACTTGGAGCAAAGTGCTTTCTGATTTTGCCCTTGTGTTTTCAGTACTTTCTCCAAATACAGAGAACTGTGTACTAACTCAGTTCTCGGAAACTTGATGAAATCTGATTTGTTTTTGCTGAAGAAAACCAGGGAGAATTCTGAGAAGGGAGAAACCAGACAGTGTGAAAGGTAAATATACTGTATGATAAGATGGTGGAGATTTGCTTCACAGACATATTTGTTTTTGCTTCATGCTGAGTAGTAATCTTCATTCTTAGCAAATTGTACCCACAGATACTGTGTGCACAGATACCTTGCTGGTGAAAGGGCTAATGAATGGTGTGATGGGAAGGGCATTGTTAAATGGTCCTGGAGAAGGGAGGCCACGTCTCCCCTAGTAGATTAGGGAAGACCCTCGAGTGGTCTTTCCAGATTTGCTCTTTCAAGCTGCTCGTTCCACAGAAAACAAACTCATTTTACCACAGCTGTCAGAAACCCCTTTAGCCAGCCAGTCAATTAGATCAGCCTGCAGAAGATAGTTATCTATTGCTGTACAAAGCACTCAGTTCCAAATTCTGCCTTGAATGAAATCAGCAATGAAGATAATATAATCTGGATTAAGAAAAATCTGAGACAGACAGCATCATACACAGCTGCAACATATTAGATATCAGATTTTCTGGTGAGCACTCCTCTGGCATGATTGGTCAAATATGTCTAAATGTCTGAAACCACACTGAAAGTCAAAAACAGTGGCAACTTTTTTTCCATATTTTCCATTTTTTAACATATATTTTTTGCCATAAATTGTTTAACTTTATCCTGCCATGATGCTCTTACCTTGCAGGATGCAACAGTCCTGCCTGCCAAGCAGACACATTATAGTTTGATGTCTGACATGACAAAGGAAAAGAAAGGCATATATTGCCTCAGGGCCTTCTTAAGGCAAAACACTTTCTTAATCTTAGCCATAGGAATATAGAGCAGACATAGAAGAGTTACGAAATAGTAAATGGTAAACAGTGTAGGGGAAAAAAGCTGAAGTAAACCCTTCTTCCAGATCTTTAGTCTTTGGGAACATGAGATTAGGTGCTTCTGGCATGTTTTCCTTACTAAACCTGAGATAAACTGATTATATGTCCATGTCCTTAAACCATTCTGAAGTTTGTATTTGCTCCTCAGCTGCTTCCAAGCAAACAGCAATTTGTCACAAGACATTCCTGGTGGAAACTTACTGGTACAAGCATCCCAGAGGCAATGATCCTCCAGACCTATCCATGAGATCACTGCTGTGAGGTGGTTATAGCCACAACCTTGTACCCACAGCCTTCTGGGGTACCTCCAGACAATGAGGCTGAGACAATGTCTGTGTTTGGAATGTGTCCGGATGGCTTGACCAAGGCACAGGATCCCCATGTGAATAGGACATGCCCTCTGCAAAGACTGAGAGAATTTATGGTTCAGTAATTCTGAAAGACAATCCAAAGATTAGAATCTGAAGGAGAAAAGCCAACCTACCAACAAATAAATAAGCAGCCTCTCACAACAACAAAAAAACCCCACACCCACAAATAAAGCTGGTTTTATGCACTATTTCTGTCGTGTTTGTTTTTCTATTAATAATTATCAGTCTCTGGAATTCCTAAACAAAGTTAATAAAACTAGTAAAATCCTATGATCAATGGAAAAACTATTTGATGAGAAGTTCTGTCCTACAGTATCAGAAGATACATCCACGTGTCTGCAGTTTTCAGTACATCATAAATGCCAAAATTTTTAAAATCCTTTTATTTTTTATTCAAGCTTTCTTTCTCCCTCTAGTCTTGGAGCAGTTATTCAGTAACAACCCATATCCAAAGCTGAAATATACTACATTTGTATGAAAGAACATGGAGAGACTAGGGAGAAGAGAAGGTTTTGCTCAAAATAAAAGCAATATAATGTCTGGGAAGGCATCTCACAAAATATTTTCTCTTTCTCAACAGGGCTGTTTGTTGCCTTTCAAATAAATTTCTGCAGCCTGCTGTGTTTCTAAATTTTACGCATATATAATTAAATCAGACAAAACTGTATGAAGACACATTTAAGAACCACAAAACAAATTACAAATATGAGCAAATTTCATTGTGTTATTGTATTTTTTATTTATTTATAGATTAAAAAGAAAACCAAACAAGCATTGCCTGCTTCCCAGATCTCCAGTTCCTGATTGTCTAGATTACATAAAGAAAGGGTATAAGAAGAAAGTCATTCTGCATGTGCTAAACAAGATTTTAACTAAAAACTAACAGCATCAAAGTGCTTGATCATTGAGAAAATGCCAAGAAAAAGTATAGCAAAGTTGGTTTTCTTTCTCCTTTGTCCTCCTCACTGCCTCTGCTTTTCCTATAGTGATTGCTTCCTGCCCATTTTTCCAGTGTGTAAAACATCTGTGATTTGCTGCAAGCAGTCCCTATTTATATTGAGAACCACACAGCAGGTGCAACTAGGAAAAAAAAAAAAAAAGCAAAAAAAAAAAAAAAGCAGGCAGCAAAGCATGAGTGTTATCCCATGACCCTGGAGGGTCATTTTACTTGTTATTGCACAATGCACGTGGGAAGGCTTCCTATGAAAAGGCTGTGCATAGCCAGCAAGCAAGATACAACTTCCTTTTATCATAGAAAAACGCAGCTTCATGAAATAGTTATTTCCCTGAAGTAAATATCTTTACGAATAATTGATTATGTTAAATCTAGAAAGAGGCCATGTTCAACAACTGCTTAATATAGTGTGTATTTTAAGGTAGGCATTATGAGATGTGAATTTTTTTCCATAGTTATCATGTGAGCACAAACTCACTGTCATGACTTTCATGCTTAATATCAGTACAGCTGTCAAAGCATGGTATTTTCCAACCAAACTGAAAATGAAACCACTTCATTCTGAGCAAACTAATCTGATTACCACAAGAATTCTAAAGGCAGTTTATACTTAACATTCCTCCACCAAAAAAACCGAAAAAACCCCAAAAAAACAAAACAAACAAACAAAAAAAAAACAAACCCAAAAAAACCCAAAAAAAAACCCCAAACCAAACCAAAAAAACCCCTTCACTATCAGATAAATACTCTGCTGTTCTTTGAACATAATGTTAGGAATCTGATTAAGAGAATTTGCTGCATCTAGCTGTAGCTCACCAATTCCTGCCAACCTTGTTTCTTCTTCTGAGTCATATTTATTTGGTTCATTGAATAAAAAGTCCGTAGGCTCTTCCTTTAACTGGATATTTATTTAGCTGTTTCAGGTCTGCCCTTTTCACTTCCCCCCTCTACTGTTTCCAATGCAACTCATTGTGAGAACTAAAGCTGTGAAGCATGAAAGATTATGTCCTGATACAAGACAGTGCTAGAGTTTTAACCTTCAGAGCTAATAAGATGGGTCCTAATTGTCCTCCCAAGTGTCTGCAACAAAGCTAATTTCAGAGTGCCAAAGATAACCCCTGTAGATGACCTAATTAAATTCCTAGGAAAGCTATTATTTTTAAGATAAGGAGTTTCAGCTATTGGCTGTTTAAAAACTGAAATTTAAAATGCCTGGAAATTAGGCATCAGCAATTCCTACTCAGTCAGAATTTTCCATTTGTGTCAGCTGTGTGTACAGAATTAGAAAAAGTGGACCATTTATCTTAATTTATTATGATTCACCACAAATTTCTGTAACTACCAAAATATTTGTTTCATGCAAACATATCAAATTGCTTCAATATATATAGTGTATCTTTTCTGTATTAATTAAACACATAACTGAATACACAGGGTGAATTGTTATGTTCAAAATAAAATTAGAGAAATTAAAGATGGGAACTGTCTTCCCTCAGGTCAAGTAATTGCAGAATTATTCATGTCAATTCATTAGCTTTATTGAAAGCATTCCCAGACTGACCAAATCTCACTGCAGTGATAGTGCATTTTACCCTTACAAGCGTTGTCTAGAGTGCTGATTTTAAGCCTTTGTAACATGTGTGCAGAACGCTTCACTTAATGTTGAACTAATATTTGGAACTACTATTGGGAAAATTTAGAAATTGAATTGTCTAAGAGAAAAGCAATTTGTTTACAATGAGCATCAGAGAGTTAAGATAAGGAGAGAATTCAACCCCAGACAAGGTAGGATTGTTCTGAAGAGCTGGAGAAAACCCAAGGACAGCTTGAACAGCTTTCAACTATCAAGCCAGTGTGCCTGTTGTTAGATCAGTTGCTAACAGTGGCATATCTTCTTTGTAGTAAAGGAAACCCACACTGACATCTTAACTTGCTAAACTAGCCACAGTTGTCATTTCATGCAAGGGAACAAGGGAGTGGAGAAATGGAGAAAACATAAAAAATTTAAAAGAAGAAAAACGTGTCCTACAAGCACATCAAACCACTAAAGTAAACTGTTTTCTGTAAATATTGTACATTTCACTGACTTTGGATGTTGCAGAAAATGGACCCCATATGGCAGGTTTTCTGTGTTAGAAGCAAAAATACAGTGTTCCCCAAACTCATTCCTAAACAGGCTTCAGATTTTTCACACTTGGATGGATTTTTTCTTTTCAATATATTCTTTTCAATTCTAAGAGCACCCAGTGTCTTTGTTTTCCCCTATCCTAAAATAAAGAATTATAACAATGAATACTTATACCCTATGTAAAAAGAGTGTGAATGTTTCTCTCTTAGGACCATTTCTAACGTATTCCAACTTACTTTAAAGTGTGCACATTTTAAAAGCAAATATGCTAATAAGCACATCACTTTTGATTGTATGTGCAAATCAAGAAAGAAAGTGCTTCGTGAAACTCCTTTAACTCACTGCATAAGAAGAAAACAGAGCTGAATTAATTCTCTTGCTTGAGTGCTAAGCAATAAGGTTCAACAAGGCTAATAGGAACTAAAGACTCTCAATCATCTCAGAGAATCACGTGTTTTGCAGGACCAGACTAACACAGCAAGTAGGAGTAACACAGAGATCCTCTCTAGCTTAGAAGAGAGAGACCTGTTGACAGGTTTCCTGTGCACACGCTGGCCTTTGCAATCCCTTTTTCTGTAATCAAAACAATGGTTTGCAAAAGCACTGGTTCATGAGCCATCCTTTTACAAAAGCCCTGCTTGCTGTGAGTCCTGCTCATCATGTTTCACTGACAGCCAATTTTTACCTTCTGAAGGGAGGATTTGGTGCAAAAATTCTCACATACTTACATTACAATCCTTATTTTAAGTAGTGGGGATTGTCTGTGACAATTTCTAGGCATCAACTAATACGCTAAAGAGTAAGCGATTAATAAAAGCTAAAGCAAGAGATCTCAGTTGTGGTTTTGATAACTGAAATATAATTATTAAAAACAAAGTTGAGATTATTAATTTCTCTTAGCATCACTTCAATAGCAAAGTTCAATTATGCATTTCTGTGATGTTTGGGTATCCACAGGCTTTCTTCACGGCCTTCAATTCCCACAACTTCTTCCAAGAGGTGATTAAAAAAATCCGTTCTCAAATGTGAAGTTAACAAAACCATAAACTGAGGCTCAAAAGGGCTTCCTTTACTGAATTTGTTAAAGTCACATCAACCTGACAAGCAGGGGTCACTGAAGTTCAACCCTCAAATGTTCACATCCCTGAGGAGAATGGGACATTATTAATATTTTTGTATAGAAGAACTCCTGAGTGAAGCAGACTCTCTCAATGATGAAATGAAAAGGGTATTCCACTGTGTACTGTGAAATATATTATGTATCTTCCACATAGTTGGTTGGGGATCAACTGCCAGCTTCTTCACGGTGTGAGCTCTTGATTGAAGCACCAGCTGTGTTCAAGGGATTGAAAGAGACCTTGAAAATGGCAAAGCAAGACCCAGCATTCAGAGCTGACAAAACAAAACTGACAAGAGAGGCAATAGCTATTCTTTCTGAGCGCTCATCATAGGAAATGTCATTGAAAAGAAAGAAGAAAGAGAAAAGGGGGTGGGAGAAATCAAACAGAGGTTTTAGTATGATTTGAATATGCTCTTCTGTTTTCTCACACTTTTTTTTTTTTTTTGTTTCTAATTGGAAAAACAGAAATGTAACTTAAAGCTTGAAGAAAAATTAAAATGCAGGAGACAGATGAGAAAAAGCCTCTATCTGTCAAAAAAATTCAGGAAGATTCTTGTTTGCTGCTTGTGAAAATTAGAGCTAGCAGAGGCCATCAAGCTATGGTGGTGTAAGTCGGGTGTAATGTAGAAAAAAATGTAAGCCTACTGCATTATAAAGCTCACTGTAGAATTAAATTTGTAAGAGAGCTCAGAATCCTAGTAATTCCTATTGGAAAAAACCCCAACCAGTCCCTATTTAAATATAACACTCCACTTAAAGTATGTTTGAATCACTTATAACTCCTAGGAACTTAGAGTGGTATATTTTTGGAGGGCAAGAAATATCCAAGGTCAGTATCCATCTGTTATGTAAAGACATATAAATGCTCTTTCGACTTTCAAGACTTTTAATGGTTTGTTTTTTTGGATTTTTTTTCTGCTCTGTAACTTTTTTTTAATGTGTGCAAGCCTGTTCTTTGGCAGGCAAAGTGTTGAAATGTCAATTGGTATCCCCTGGAGACTTCATTTCCACTGTCTGACACTGCCAACATCATCATGTGGTTCAGGGTTTATCTTTCCTGCTGCGACTGAACTGGAAAATCTAAATCAGCCCTGTACAAAAGGTTGAGCAGAGGCCAGCTGTAATCAGATAGAAACTATATTTTTGATCAAAAGATGGTAGGGAGGAGCAGGGGAATCACTTTAAAAAAAAACCTACATAGGGAGCTAATCTCTTAGACTGGCTACATACAACATTCTGTTTAATAACCAGCTTAGCAGGTAAATGAGAGAGGAAAAAAGTACTGTTAGAAGGGCAGTGATAAAATCTCACCCAGTCAGAAGCATACAGATTTTCAGGGGTAAAATGTTGTACCAGAGAAAAATTCAGAGAAAATAGAGAGGATATTTCAACCAATTTTGCATGTGACTGTCATCACTTATCAGCCTCTGTGGTCAAGTGAACAGGTCACTAGATGGGGAACTGGAGAAATTTATGTTTTATCTCTGGTTCTGCCACTGATCTAATCAACACCAGGTCAAGATTCTTCAGCCTGCCCTGGCCACCTTATAATGCTTTTGTTCACAAGTTCCTTGGAAAATAAGCAATTTGTTTATAGCAATTTAGTGTTTTGTCTATCTCTTTAAGAAGAGAGTTTCTAGGAAGGCTCACTCCTAATGCAAACAATTTAGTAATTATAATACATTTCAAACACAGATTAATAGTTCCACTCTGATGCCAGTGTGACATTTTTCTGTGTTTGGTTTGCAGGCCAACACCTTTAACAGCATATTTGTTCAGCAAAAGATAGAGTGCTAGTCTACGGGGACTAGAAATGGCTTTGTCATTTTCTAGATGACAGGTCTTATTTTCCAATGCTTTCTGGCAGAAGAATTACCATTAGCCTTCCATCTTTCTCAGCAAGACACTTGCTTATCTAGCTGCTGGAAATGCTTTTGTTTAAAATTCCTCTCATATAACTGCCATGGTAGAAGAAAGGTTGCTTGGTTTACAAAACAAGCTCATGCTGCACAATCTCTCTCTGATGCATCTGTAGCTAAAAACAGTCAAGAGACAGCTGAGGAGCAAAATCCAGTTATTAGGCATAAGATTTTTTTTTCCAGGATAAAGAAAAGCAATAACTTGTGCTAAGGGTTAAAAAACTCTTTTATTTCCTTGTTTGCAAGGGTGTATAAATGTGTCAATATTTGAAAGTAACACATGGAAATTTGAAGCTGTTGCAACTATTTGGACTCAAGCAGGAGCAGGGCCTAATCCAAATAGATGTTTCAATTATCAAACAAAGATTATATAATAAAAATATAGATATTTTTAACCAGATAGAATATAGGTTAAAATGAACAGTTGTGAAGACCACCTTTGTGCTTGTCTAATTCTGAAGGCATTCTTGTGCTGTAAAACATTAATTTACAGTGTCACTAAGTTTTCTAATTTACTTCTTTTCAGCCTAGATGATAGCTAGACGAAAAATATCTGGAAAAAAATTAACTTCCTCATTGGTTTGGTCTTTTCAAGATGCATGCAGGTTTTGGAAAGTATGGTATGAATAATCCATTGTGACAACTCCTACTCAGCCACTCAGTACCTCTGCTTCAGATAATGTTACCCTAGGATGACATTTACTGTAAACTGTGGTTTGTCAATAAATCAACACAATTGCTGATTTGAGAGCAAGCATTGTGGGCAACAAGAAAAGCAAAATTGACTGAAGGAGCAGTGGGTAAAAACTAGAAATTTTCAGTCTTGTTTTCTTTTGTAGTGAAAGATGACAGTAAGATGGGCTGAAATAGACAGAGCTGTATTTGTGCCTAAAGTACAATACTAATTTATGATGGACAGAATAATTCCCGAGGCCAAATTAGAGTTAGCTAAAGGGTTCATAGTTCATTATTTCATTGTCCAAATAAATCAAAGGTAAAAAGGATGAAGTCAACCCAGAACATTTGCAATTTTAGATTTTTTTTAAAATAAAAGTGCTTTTCTGCAGTACGCCAACATCTACAAACTCACTTTATTGTCACAGAAATGCAATTTACAGCACATAACTATGAGTCATCTATAAGTAAAGAGGCTTCATATTGTTTATGTAGGAACCGTAAATAGATTTCAAGACAAGGGAGCTTATTTTCAAAGGGCAAACATTTGGATTCTGTATATTCACACACACATGGGCAAAATCACAGTTACATTAGTTCTGAAAGAAATAAGAGTCTTCCCCTCTGCCCACAGAACTCCCCAGGGGAACAGCTTGTCTTCTTCAAAGGACTCCTCCTTGGTGGAGTTCACTGCTTAGCCCACATGAAAACTGTTGGTGAAACTTTTTTCAGAAACTAGAAAGTACAAAAAAGTGTTTCCAGAACTCACTGGCTTAGCAAAACTGTCTCTGTGTGGAGTCTTCAGCTCTAGGAAAGATTTCATATTTACAGCAGACTTTTTGCAACAAGTTGGTGTTAATGGTTTGATTTCGGGTGCATTCTGAGTCTGCCCCATTGGGATTTGAGAAAGGACATGGTTATACATCTTTCACATAGTCAGCTGCATGCACAGCACAAGCACGCACAATTCTGTGTCACTTAAAAAAAGAAAAAGAAATAAAAAGAAGGAAAGAACAAGATATGAAATGAAAATGATTTGGGATTTTTTTGCCAGCAAGAGTCCTTGTTTTACTCTGAGTCCTACTGAAAAGCTTTAGTTGCTCACCAGCTGCCCCAGCTACATCTTTGACCCTTGCTGATCTTTCTGAGTAGCATTTTGTCAGGCTCTCCCTTGAAATCTACTATTCAGCTGCTCTTTGGTGTATTTCTTTCTTCAATACATGGTATTTAACAGCTGTGATTAATCAACTTTTTCAAAGCTAAGTATTGTTTGGTTTAAACATAAGGAACAAACCAAGAACAAAAGAAACAAGCCTTTTGTAGATCTCTAAAACCACTAACTGCTCAGCATGTCTGAACAGGAACAAGGGAGAATTTAGCTATTCAGTCAGATTTCCAAGCGGGGTAATTTTACAAGAGCGCTCCGTATTTCTCAATAGCTCTCCACTTATCTGATAGGCTGCTCAGTCTCCAGATGGCAATTTTTTCTTTCCCTCTCTTCAGTTTGCTCTGGGCTGTGCTTCCCCATACCAATCAGCAGACCTGTTCCCTGTGTAACTGAAGACAATCTGCTTGGCTATTTCAGTCACAACAGAGCATCCACAGCCCAAGCCGAATTTCCACCTCCACAAACCTGCAGCTGTTTTAAAGAAGGTGTGCCTGTAGCACTTTAAGAATACCCTTCTCTGTGAATCTGGCAAGTTTCTTCAGAAATGCAGCTATGTCCACACATAAAAGGCAATAATGAATTTGAAAAAAGAACCATCTTCACATCAGTGAAGTTACTCTTTGGTTTTTCTAATTGTTAGCATTGCTACTCCATAACACATCCATCAGCTCTTACTCAGATATTATATGGCAGTAACAGTAACACTTTTTTTTCTTTTTTTCTTTTTTTTTTTTCTTTTTATAGTTAAAACCTCCCTTACCTGGGGAGTATGACAGTATGTGTGTCAGGACAAGCTCTTCATATACATATATGTATTTATATATATGTATACATATATATCTGCTCCCCTGTGAAGAAATTCTGGAAACACCCCAGATTATCACCTACAGAGTGAAGAGGTTCTGTAACATCTCTTTCCTAGTTATGCCAGAACTGTTGATTTACATAATTGCTACACCTTACCTTTCCAAACACATCCTTTCTCCTTTCCAAAAGGCACAATGCGGCATTGAAATTTCCACTCCAACTTTATAGATTTGTAGCCTGTGTTTCCCAATAATGGGTTATCATGCATGGTAGAAAAACCCTTCTCAACAGCTTGTCTCTAGAAGAAAATAATAGAAATGAGGAAATGAGGTTTTCTGTCTCAACTGAAAATCTCAGTTCAACTGCAGGTCAGAAGTACTTTACTGATTGGGAATAGGATTAGGATTAAGACCTGCTATTTATCATGTTTGAGTTCGTCTGCTTCTGTGGGTTTTTCTCTATTCTGAAATTGATAGTAGTGTCATATTTCACAAACACAGATCAGATCTGTGAGAAAAGCAGTCTTTCTTTTTAGAAAGTACTTACTCAGCCATGAAAGCAGTTGTTCATTTGATACTATATACTATAGTATAATGCACCTGGACTCTCCTGGGAAAAATGTCACACAAGAGACCATCTGCTGAAACATGTAGATCTTAGAGGTTCAGTAAACCAGCTTTAAATTTGTTTGTAAATGCACATTGACGAAAACCAATCTCCTTTCAATGGCATTTTACACAGTTGAAGATCACAAAAAGGTCTAAATTTTTGATCTAGAAATAACAAATACCAACTTGAATTTATTTGTTTTATAGGAACCTGCCTTTATAGACAACATCTATGTTTATGCAAATTCACTTTCCATAATATATTCTGGCATTGACTAAGTTTAGACAGAAAAATATAGAATATAGAATAGGAATAGAATGTCCAGAGCAGATTTTTTTCAGTGTGACCCTTTCTATTTTGTTCTTTGGGGTTTTTGTCCCTTCCCCACCCCCTTTTTTTAGTACTTCCATATTATTGAGATGGAAAATGGAAAAGAAATAGGATGGAGAGATTTCATACAAGTTTAGGTTTATGTAGGCAGACCCTGTAGACGATCCCAACAATTCCTTTTTATCCTTATTGAAAGTGAATTCTCATTCACAACTGCTGTTCTAATACATCCCAGCTGGCTTTAATGTCAGGATTTACAGGGTATTTCTAGACTGTTGTGAATTGCATCCAACAGAACCCTGCAGAAATTCAGTATTGTATCCTAATTTCGTTTTCAGCAAAAGCATGAATGCTGGAGTATGGCATAACAGGGGTTATCTTTTTGAAGCTTCAAAATAATTCCTATACACTATGAGGACCTTTTTGCCTCCCTACTCTCACCTCTCCTTGTGAGACAATTTCATGAATATTTATAGGTAAAGGGCATGGAAGTTGCCTTCCATTGCCCATCTGACTTTGAGAAGGGTCCCCTCCTTTCC
This sequence comes from Urocynchramus pylzowi, assembly GCA_013397555.1. Taxonomy (NCBI): domain Eukaryota; kingdom Metazoa; phylum Chordata; class Aves; order Passeriformes; family Fringillidae; genus Urocynchramus; species Urocynchramus pylzowi. The sequence continues at coordinate 314,468 of VZRH01006602.1, forward strand.
CAAATACCAGGAATATATCAGACTTCCAAGTTCCCGATGTAATTGTTCTAATAGACTGAAGTAGATTTTAATTTTTACTTTGCATGGACAAAGAATGTATGGTTACTGCCTAAAATAGTGACAAAATCAGGTGGTTTATTTGTTAGGAGTGTAAGACTCTGAAGGAAGGTAGAGTCAATTCTGCCCTTATCGCACATAATATTGACACATCAGTTTAGAGTCTATTCATCTGGAGAAGACAAGTGATGATTAAAAACATACCTATCATCCTTGTATCAGGTCAACAGTCAAGGTCCAACACCTTCAACACAGCTGTTATTGTCATTGTAAGGAATCCAGCTGATTTAAGATGAGAAATGCAGCTGATCATTCTTTTTAAGCAGTCATCTCCAGCTTGCTTGTAAACCACATGACAAAAGACAGCAAATCATATATTTATATGAAACATGTCTGATGCTAAGACAACTGATAGTGCAGCCCCTACGAAATATAACTGAGTCTTTAAGGCTACAGTAAATCACAAGCATGTATCCATTATGCAGAAGTGGATGTTTCACATGATGGGAAATGTGGTAAAAGAAACTTCCAGTAAGATAGGATTAGTTTTGAAACTCCTTGGGAGTATTGGAATGATGTTTCTTCAGGATAGAGCCGCCATTCAATGTCAGAAGAGCAATACAAATATCTGAAACAATTGAATTCCATATAACCCCATTAAATATTTTTTGGTTGTTTTGGGGCTTTTTTTCCTCAGGATTTTGTTTTGGTTTTGCTTTTGCTTTAGATTAAAAATGTTACTTTAATTTTTATTTTCCATGAATCTCTGCTTCTGGCTCATCTTGCTGACTGTTATTGCCTACATACAGTGAACCACATAGTGAACAAAACCCAGAACCAATGCAGTCCAAAGTAATTAATGCAAGCTCATATGTGAATTCCCTGCTGTTATGGCTGAGTGAATTGCTGGTATGAACTGAACATATTTTAGATTCCTACTAGAAAGTGTAAAATAAAAAAGTCTTAATCCTCCTAAGCTTTACTATAGTGAAAAATGAGATACTTTCTTAAAATTTTTAACAATTTCTTAAAAATTCATCCCATAAGGGCCTGTGAAAGAAGAGAAGCATCACTAAAATAGGAAATTATTACAGAATGCATGGCACAATAACAGTCTCCAGTACTTTTGTTTCGAACAAACATTTTTGTGTACATGACTTTTGGAACTCATGTAAAAATCAGTCTGCAAGCTTTTTTATTTATGTGAATTAATTCAGATTTATATCTGAAAATAGTGAACAATAAGGGAAGTAGACAATTAACTCCAACAGTTCCAGAAATAAACTGTCAGAGCAGAATAAAAATTAGCTTAAAGGAGAATATTTCTATGTTTTCACATATCATGGGTGAAATGAAAAACATTTTGGTGTGCTCTTTACCTCAACAGGTCTTTAGGGAACCATTAAGTAATCAAAAGGCTGGGGTGCTTAATACATGCATGGTCTGAACTGGGGAAACTTATTTCTGAGTTTAATGTTACTTTACACCCTGAATGCATTAGTTCATCCTATGGTGGAGCATCAATAGAAATTTGTAAATGTAACAAGGTCACAAACATCTGACTTAAACAAAGCTGCCTGGCATAGATCTTGTATTTCCTCATTTTCTTGCATGAAATAGGAATTTGAAGACAATCTTTACTTCAGTTACAGTGAATGTGCCAGTTTATTCTATGCATTCCTTTGGGTGGAAGAAATAAATGCACAAATGACTAGTGTAGGATGAATTTTAAGAGGCATTATTTTCACTGGGCTGTGGCAGGGATTGTGTGGGATAACAAATCTCTCATCACAAACCCTTATGCCTTAAAACACCCCCAACCTATTTGTCCTTTTGATGTTGCAGAGGTTACCTGCTGAGAAGTCAGATTTCAAGATTCAAGTGTCTTCCTACATGCAAAGTGAAATTCCATTTTTTGTTTTCATCTGGGCACCAGCACTGAGTTCCCAGCTACATCTCCCCAGGGAACCCAGAGCAACCCAAACACCATCACAGCTGTATGCTCCCCTGGAGACCTCTTTGCCATCAACTTCAGAACCTGAAAAATAGGAAAAGCACTTATAAGCAGGAGTGTTTCCAAGCTGAGGATGGAGGGAGTAAAGTGAGACAAGGCTTCCAGTCTCCCCTCTCCACCATGGCTAATTCTTTGCTCCATCAGTGGACTAAGAAGAGAGGTGCATCTGTAGTGCCTATGCCCTAATATATATATTTTAACTCTTTCTGACATGGTGATCCATGTTATTCCCTCACACTGAATCAGTGGGAGACACCTTTTAATGCTATTTGCTTTTGTGAATCTTCTCTGCATGTCACCAGAGACAATTACTCTACTAATTCAAAGGCAGCCACCATCTTTCCTCAAGCACTGTGGAATGTAAATAGATGCACCCTCTCTTTGAAAAAGTATCTTTCCAGTGATTAATTATTTAAGTACATTATCAATTATTTAAAATATCTTACATATTAAGCTTGAATTTAGAATTTTGAAATAGCTCAGTATAAATAGCAAGCCATAAATGGAAAAGTCTTTCTCATACCATGTTTGATTGCATCTTTGCTGCTTGCTGCATACACACATGGGGCAAAATTGCCATACCTGCTTGCTAAATTACTGCTGTATGTCACTTGTAAATGACAACAACAATCTATTTCTATTAAATTAGCTTTACTAACTTGCAAATATGTAATCTTCTGAAAATAAGAAATAATTACAGCTGCTGCATTTATGGAATCATAGAATGTTTGGAGTTAGTAGGGACCTCTGAAGGTCATTTGATCCAACCTTCCCACTCCAGCAGGGCCACCTAGACCCAGTTGCCCAGGACCATATCTGGTAACTTTGGAATATCTCTAAGGATAGAGACCCCACAACTTCTGTGGGTAGCCTCCTCCTATATTTGGTTACCTAAAGAGAGAAAAAGTGTTTCATGATGTTGAGGGGAAACCTCCTGTGTTTGATTTTATGCCCATTGCTTCTTATTCTGTCATTGGGTGCTGCCAAAAGTAGTCTGTCTCCACTGGCCTTCCATGGAATCAATGTGTTCGTTCCTCCCATGGATTGGGGTAGGAAGGGACCCCCGAAGAAAACCTAACACAAACCCCCTGAAATGAACAGGCATGTCTTCAATTAGATCAGGTTACTTACAACACCATTTAAGCTGACCTTGAATGTTTTGACCTTTAATATTCCCTCTTCTCAGGATCCTGAAGTCCACCATCTTATGGTCACAACCTTTGACCTTCACAGCCCCAAGGACTCCCTTCCTGTTGGTGTGTATGAGGTTCACCACAGCATCCACCTTTTCTTGTTGCTGTATCACTTGGATCACTTGTTTTTGATGGACTCCAGAACCTCCTTATTACTTATGGTGTGAAATATTTTGGTTGTGTGTATAAATTGTGGCCTTAGGCTTTCAAAAAGCAGTTTGCAACCTACAATTAAGCTTTCTTTGTATTTACAAACCAAAAAATTCACAGAATCTGCTTTTCAAAATGAATTGTACTCTATTTTTCATTGCTTTTTCATGTTTAATTAAAAATATATGCTGTGTAAAAATGGAAGTCACAAGTATGAAACTTTGCATAAAGCAGAATCCATTGTAGCTAGTATATGATCATCTCTGTTCTGCAGTTCAGATGTTTTATTGATTCCTTCTTAGAAGGGAGAAAGTTTCTTTTCCTTTGACTCTCCTGACCATGACATTGGATTTTTGAATTTCCATCCTGCCCTTTATAATGTTCAGGGTCTAAACTCAAGCTTCTTGTGACATCATGTCACTTCTGCAACAGGCTCAAAAGCTTGTTCTTTTGAAGACAAGGAAGATATGACAGAAAAGGTACTTGGAAGGAAAATTCACCCCCCTGCCTTAACAATTTTGGAACAATTCCTTGGCGCTCCACATCCTCACAGCCCTGGAATAACAGCTTTGTTTAGCAGCAAACCTCATTTCCTTCTCACAAGACAACTGAATATTCCTCCATGAGGGACCATAGAAGCTAAGGAGCTGTACTTTCCAGATTAGTTGCCAAACACCCCATGGTGTTCAGTCAAACATATTCACACTTATTCTTATTTTCCTGGTTTTTACCTACCTGTTAGAATGACAATTAAATAACCAATTTAAAAGTAATTGATGAGATCTAGACACACACCCAACCAGGAAAGATCTCATACTTTAGACATTATGTAGCCCTAACAAAATAACATCTAGTAGCATTATATGCAAAATTTCTAATATATTAGGTCAACTATTGTTAATTTGGTCAGAGTTTTTGATCAAAACATTTGATATTTTTAGTAGCTTCCAACTCAGTTAATTGGGTGAATAGCTCTAAAGTGAATGGTTTTGAATACATATCCACATATACTCTCACATCTTTCTAGCTATAATTTCAACAACCTTACATTCCCAACATCAAACAAGGGTTAAGAACCATGTTATTTCAACAAGATGGAGGCATTTGATAATGACGGAGTATGAAAAGTGGAAGAAGAGGAATGCTGGAAGGGAATGTGACTTCTATCACCAGGGCATGGGAGAGAACAGCAACAGCACATAAATCTACTTCATCAAAAATATTTTAATCATAGTATAATTCATCTCTTTGAACTTTTCTAGTTTTCACCTTACAAAGCAAGTACAACTAGGGATGTTATGTCACTGTTCATGTTATACTTTTGAGAAAATAGCCAAGACTAGTTAGACTTAATTACAGCCATTAGGGCACTTTGTATGTCAAGTTTCACAAACTAATTTACAGGTGGGTTGAACAAAAATCTCTTGTTACTATGCTTCAGCTTTTGTTTTTTAGATTTTGTCAAGATCATGGAATGGTCAGGATTGTAAGGTACACAAATTAATATTGCCATTCCCCCTTTCTTTTCATCCTTGATTAATTGCTTACATTTGATGACTTTGTTGCCATAGCTAAGCAATTTAATGTTTCCACAAGCACATATGCCAAGTTATTTTAAATACGTAATTTTTTAAAACAAATAAGTAATCACTTTACCTCCCAAAAGCCCTTAAGAAAAAAGCACCAACCAGTTCCTTCCTGTCAGTGAGCAGCACATTCAAGAGTGCACTGCCCTTGGGTGGCACACGTAAGATTTGAGTCAGAAAGTTTTTTCTGTTACCTTCCACAAGCCTTCTGGACTGCATGAAAGAGAGCATATTTTACTAACATAATTGCTCAATTCTACAGATTAACAAAAATAGTGAATAGTTTAAAAGAAAAGACATGAAATCCATGGTGGTCACTCTGAGCCTTAATTGTGTAGAGCCTCAATTGTGTAGAGCCTCAAATATTGAACTCACACTGGCCTTAAGAATGGCTGAAGCATCTGTACCAATGGGTGCTTGGAATTATGCCAGAGGACAAAATTTCAATGAATTTGATTACATCTAATAATCCTGGAAAAAAGAAACACATTTTTGTCTTCTGAAGACAGCTGTTGCTTGTGTTCATGCTTAGCGTAGCGAAAAACCCCAAAAAACAAAAAAACAAAACAAAACAAAACAACCCCAAGTTTTTAATTCAATATCAAAATTTTTGTGGGTGTTGGTTGATAATTTGGTGATAACTTGGCTATGATATGAATACAGCATGGCAAAGGGGACACAGCAAATTTACCAAGTCTCTGCTGCTGATCATTGGTAGACCTGACTTTTCAGCATGATATGCTAGCCAGCTTTTTGTATGAGTGGGAAACTGAACAGATATAATAGCAAGTGACAAGAGCATTTTTGTGAAAAACACATGTTCTTACCTCAGTAGTTTCATGGCTGCAATATGTAAAATAGGGGCTCAAAAATCTCCTATTGTACCTGTTTCATGCTCTCAAAAACCTCAAAGGCACAAAGTTTGAATTAACTGTGAAACAAAAGAAATAAGCCTGATGGTTTCCCTACCAGGTAGGGAGACATAAAGCAGGTCACATCCTTTTGGGCAAACACCATGAAGTAATATACACTACACGGCAGAAACTGGCATGTCTGCAATGCCTGGCCAGTGTTCTGTGGTTGGTAAACCATTATATGAATTGATTTAAAAATGTAAATGCATGAGAGAGAGCAATCACAAGGTAACAGGGGGAGGGGTGGGAGGGCTAAGACAGGCCATATGTTCCTCTCCTCTTTCTGCATTTGCTACTCTCATACAGAGAATTCCCTGCCTGACAGATGGAGAGAAGTGTACTTTATGCAAGGTGCAGGCAGTTTTCTCTCTGAAAGCTTAAGAGCTAGAGAACAAAGCAAAGCAATTATGAGTTCTCTGTATAAAAATCTATGGCCCTTATCAGGTATGTTGCAGATGACTTCTAGAGAACTACAGAATAAAATAAAACAATCAGAAATATTACTGAGCATTGCTAACAAAGTCTCTTGATCACTGGCAATTTCATATTTTAGTTTTAATAGAAAATTGGTGTCATGAAGAGAACACTCTATTGCTCAGGCTGCTGGAAGGAAATAACTTCATTCATTTTTTAAGATCACTGTTTTGGCAGTTCAGAATTTCTCTCTTTTCTCTTATTTTCTGTTTGGGTTATTTTGTTGTTGTTGTTGTTGTTGCTGTTGTTGTTGTTTTAAATCTCCAGATAGCTACAGATCTATCATTTAATACTATTTGCATGAATATGTGGAGTTGATAAATTTAGATACTGTGGATGGATGGCAGGTTTTTCTTTACCATAAATCCTGTTCTGCACCAGGCAGCTAGAGAGAAGCATTTTGATAGATAACACAAACTGAAGGTTTTTGATAGATAACAAACTCATTAATCACTGTCCTCTAAGTGCTATAAGAATAATTTAAAATGTGCTACATTTGGCACTTGTAAAAGTTTCTTGCTTTCAAATCACAGCAATTACTACTCTGTGCTTTTTGACTAGCCTGAACAGCCATTTCAGTATGAAAAAAGGATCAGTGGGGGTTAAATTTAGTATAAGACCAGACAAGGACGAGCTTCACAGTGGTATCATTAATGCTCTCTTCCTCTTACCAGAGAACATTGGCAGACTTCCAGTTTATTAAAACAACAATCAAAGGCAGATCTTCTCTCTGTATACACAATGAGTCAAGGATGGATCATTTACTCAAACAGAGCTGTTCGCTGAGGTATAAAAACAAAAATGCATTTCAGGGGAAATAGTTCATGAATATTATGCAAAAAATGCTCCACAGTTGTGTTTCATACAAAAGCATTCCAAACATTATTAAATACAAACAGAATACTGCATTGTTTTTCTAAAAGCTCTAAGATCAGGAATTAGAGTACCTTAAAAGGAAAAATTGACAACGAATATAAAGGAGCTTTAACATTTGTAAGTTTATTAATTTAACTAAATGTGAAAAAAATTATTTGCTTGATTAATTTACATTCTAATGTAAAGAAAAAAATTAGTAATATGCATCTATGTCTATTTACATGGAAAAATATAAGTGTAGGAAGACTATGTGTACAAAGACAGAAACATGATACGTGTATATTTTTGTTCAAAATGCAGATTAGAATTTTGGGTTTCTATAATGTGAAACAACTTTGAAATGACAGGTTGCAAGTTCATCCAAGAAGTCCTTTGGTTCACATTGTGCCTCAGTAAAAATGGGTGAAGTGGAAGAAAAAACTAAAGAAGCAGGCACAAGCCACAGATACAGCCCCACCCCCCAAAAACAAAAGCAAAGCAAAATAGAGTTCAGAGTAAACAGGGTGGAAAATTAAATACATGGAATGTGAAATCCTGACCCTATCGAAGTCACTGGGCATTGTGCTGCTGGCTTCAAGGATGTCAAGATTCTGTCCAGAGAATAATAATAGTAGTAATATATAAAAAAGGCAGGAGCAGAGGACAGTATTTAAAGACACTTATGTGGTAAGCTGTCTGTGCTGGTAAGCTGGTTGTCTGTTGGTGGATGATCTTGTTTGGGAGGGGAAGAGCCTGTTTTTCTGCTTTCTATGTGTAATAGAAGCTTTTTCAGTAAGAAAAGAAAACATGCTTGTATTTTTTTAATGTCATTGATATAATGAATGGAGAAGTATTGAAAACATCTGAAGCATAATTTCAAAGGGAGAGGTGCAGCGTGTTTAGAAATCTAGTTTAGTTATATCTAAATAGGCTGAAAAACTCAGCCTCCAGGAGATTAACACAACCCTAATAAAAGCCTTTCCTGTTCTTCTAACATCTACGATTATGTCTCAAAAAATAATTTTGGAAGTTAAAGAGGATTGTGGTACATCTCAATGGCAGCTAAAGATGTAAGGCACACAGGTTTCATACTTGAAGGCTTCTGTCAGCAGAGCCTCAGGGAGAAGGGTCTGTAAAATCTGCTTTGTTTGCAGGCTGCTTTCGATAAATCCAAATCTTTGATAATGACACAATCGTATTGAATGGTGGCTGTGAGTGAATGCTTGTTGAACTCTTAAGATATGATTCAGCACAGGCACTATGAGAACAGAGCACAATAACATTAAACACCAGATGGCATTTCAAAGCCCATCAGATACACAGATTCCTTTTTCTTCTGTACAAAAGATCGGCAAGGCCTCATGTCTGAAAAAAAGCCCATTAAGATAAATGGAGTTGATTTGGTTTTGTCTTGCCAGGGCTATTATAAGCAAGTCATCTGAATGGGTCAAATTACAAACCGCTCTGGATCAAAGGAGAACAACTGCAGTAGCAGGTCAAATTGATCCAAGCTATGTCAACTGGATCAGCATGAAACCCCAAACTGCAGTGCAAAAACTCCTTAGTGTGGGCCTAGACAATTACTAATGCAGGCACTGCCTCTTTTATACTGGAAATTAACTGAACAGGATCATCAGAAATTTCTTTTGCAGTTGCCTGAGAGGGTGGGATTTATGAAAGCAGCCTCAGAACCCCAGGCTCAACAGGGCTCTGCAGTCCAAAACACCCACTTCAGGGCAGGTGAGGTGAAAGTAATGCAGCACTACCAATCTTGAAGCCTGATATGGAGAAGACTTTGAGATTTTGAGTCACGTTCAGCCTGGGAGAAGTTCCCCTGAGATGTGAGAAATTACCCCCATGATTTATTTGGTCTATTGGCAGCACAGCATTTGTTGGCTTGTCTCGGTGATCCATTGGTGCTGCACTGTTTGTATGAGCAATTGATGCTGGACAATGCCTACATTGCAGGCTGGGGCTGTGTGGGTATGAGTGTGTGAACATCATTGTAACGTGAGGAGCAGTGCTCGTAATGTTATTAAAGAGTGTAAAGACAGGCTTTCAGAGTGAGAGTTGTATTAAAAAAAAAATTAGAAATGTTTGTGATGGAAAATAAAGAAATGGTGGGGCCAAAGAGGGTAAAGTTCCCTTGAATGAGCTAATTATTTGACTGAAAATAGAAATGGTAACTTACCTGCCCTCTCCACTCTGTATTGGTGATGGCAAAGTAACAAACAGCAAGAGACTCCACCAGATGACAAAGACTGCTACTTGTGAGGCAGGATACACAAAAAGCTGTCATAGTGTTGCCAAAAGGGGCAGCCCTCCAAGCTTCATCACAGATGTCCAAGTGTCCCCTGCAGCCTTTCTGATATGTCATCACCAAATGGTGCTAATACATCAAGCAAATGACTGACATATATACATTTTCTAGCAGTCCAGTTGAGCATCTTTCTTGCAACTGGATTTCTGGTTGTTCAGTCTAGAGAAGTCATTCACTGCGACTGGAATTGCTAGGGACCAGGTAAATACTCCACAAATTGCTGTTTGCTTTTTTAGTCCATTCAACACAAGTCCCATAACAGCAGTTGAGACACTAAATTAATTGTCTACTCCTCTAATCATTGCACTGCTTAATTCTATCACAATGGAGCCCTTTAAAGAACGCAGGAGGATGCCTGCTTTTTATATTTAATTCTGAAAGAGGCTTTGGGCACCAGAAGTTTGCTGGTAGTGATAGTTGTCTGGTTTGATGCAAATAAACAGATTTTAGTAAATGATGCATATTTCCTCTCAGCTGCAAACATTTGGATTTTCTCAGGGGCTGGATGCAGTGAAATGCTATGGCTGTTCAAACAGACAAGGGTGTCAAAGCCCCTGATGATTCCTAACACTTGAACACATCACACAGGAGCAATTAAACTGACAAGGGGAAAAAAACCTCTCCTCAGTCCAGATTTACACTGTGCTCCCATTCATGGACAAATCAGCAAACATTTCAAATGCCTTAACTGAGTAATGAATGGGTTCTGGGTTAGTTACTGTGCTGACAGCAGGTTTTAAATTCTATTGAGTCAGGCAAGGGGGAAGGTGAATAGGGTAGAATTACAGGAAAGGATTAATGAGGGGTTTCTTGCTGAACATACTGTTGCAGTGTTCTCTCAGTCACTATACCAAGCAGTCACTGATTTTTGCCTTAAGGACTGTACTTTTATAACCTAAAATATGCCTTCTTAAACAAATCCACATCAGGCAATGTGTCAACACTTCATTGGTTTCAATAGAATTAGTTTCCTAAACGCTCTTTTCTGAGGCAATTTTTGTACTTGAAAGTGCATTACAAGGAACATTTACTACAACTACAGTACAATGATGTATAATACGACAAACATGGTTTTAATGAGTGCAAGCTGTAACAACAAATATACTACACATATGGTCTGTCTTTCTTTCATTCCTTTTGCTTCTCCACAGTCCTAGCAAAAATCCTTACATTCATCTTTTTACAACCATTAGTTGCTACTATTAGTTTTAAATATTGTCCTGAAGAAATCAAAAAAGAGCACTGCAGAAGATGCAGAAACCATTTTTAGATGATGACAGATGCCTGCTTATTAATGTTGAGTTCCTGTTGCTCATCATACATACTAAAGGATGTCAAATCAGAAAATAATTTTCTTAGAGAAGAGAATACTCACAGAGCCTTCACTATACATGGCATGTGAAATTAAACTCAGTGCTGTTTGCCAGGCTTAGCTGGGTCACATTCACTGAAGAATCTTAGACAGAGCCAAGGGCTGTCAAGATGCCACATCACTGGCTTTGGAGCAGCCCACAGCTCAGTCAGATGCTAAAATTACGTTAGTGTGGAGATAGTGATCTGAAACACTAAGAAGAAAATCCTTTATTCTTTGTCTCTACATTTCTGATGGCCTTGTTTAAAAAAGTGATTTTATAATTTTTTTCTCCCCTCAAAGAAAGCATTCAAATAATTAGGATACCTAATTTGCAAATTGTTTAACTTTTAGGCCTTGGTTTCTTTCATGACTTTTGCTTTTCTTGTGTGTTATATTCTCATTCTTCAACCTCCATCTTCTGTCATGTATAGGATGCTGGTGTAGGAGCCACACTTCATCAAGGGTTGTTGGTTCCTTAGATACTCTTGGTTGAGGCGGTACAAACAATGTGAAAAGAGGTCTAATTTTCTTTATTCTCTCCTTTGGCTAAAGGCAAATTACACTTCATACCCTAAATCCCTCTTTATTCTCTCCTTTGGCTAAAGGCAAATTACACTTCATACCCTAAATCCCAAGCCTTTCTTACATGAGAAAGAGTTTCATTAAATTGCTACATATACTGGTGCCATAGTTTGGCCCTAAGAGAAATGTACAAAATCATAGAATAGCTTGGGTTGGAAGTTTGATGATATTTTGTTTAATCATGGGAAGTGTGCCTTTGGTCTAAGCATATAAAATAAAATGCAAAAAACCCTCTCACTTAAAGTGAATTATATAAAGACCATCATAGCTATGTTCAAAATTCACAAGACTGAAGAAAACATGTCTGAAAAGACATATCATTTTACTTTTTTATTACTTTCACAAGAAATGGAGAAGCTTAAACATGTGTTTTTCATTCTGTCCTCTAAACTGTCTAGGTAGCAGCATTTAAAAAGACCTTCTAATGTGATATTTGCTCTTTGGCCAGTTTGTTTGGTTTTTGTTGGGTTTTTTTTTTTGTTGTTTTTTTTTTTTTTTTCTTTTACAAAAAAAGCAGGAGGAAGAAGAAACTTAAAGAAGCACAAAACCCTGCACCTGACTTTGAAACACACCTACTCTCCACTGCTCAAGAAAGTTGCCAGTGCTATAGGCATTCAGGGCCAATGACTCAAGCATCATGAGAGTTTATTAGGAGTACATGCTACATGCTATTCATGCTGGCCTTGTTCTGCTGCCAAAGAAGACAGTGCTGATACCCACTTTGGTTTCTAATCAAAGTACAGCTGGCCTCACTTTACTTCAAATTTTTTGCCCATCCTGCTGAAACATGAGTGCAACAAACTCCTCTCATGTGCACAGGAAAGACTTCAGCTTACTGCATCTCTCCAAGGCCTCCTAAGGTGGACATCTATACTGAGGGGATATTCATGCCTGCACTATCAGGTGCAAAGTTGGTCCTCTCTGGGAGGTGAAGAGATGCTGTACTAAGCAAGCAAAGGAGCTCTGAAACTGAAAGAATGAGCATTTAATAAAGAAAGCAGGTAAAGAAATGTTTAACAGAAATGCTCTAAGTATGGGTCCAGCCCACTGCTCTCTGTCTGTGTGACAGACTCTAACACTGGTGAGACAGGAAAAATGAGGGTGACAGACATTCTTCCTGTAGCATTTTTCACCCATTACCAGCTTATGAGGGCTCATGGACTTTGGAGCTAGTTTGTGTAGCCTAGTAATTACTGGCCCTAGGAAGACTTTTTTTTTTTGTGATTCAACTATAATTTTTGACATTTTTGAAACAATTTAGATGAAGGTGGGAAGAGGGTAGTTTTACAAACAATGAAGTCAGGACTGAGAAAAGTAAGTAAAGCCTGAGTATAAACAGGCTACAATAAAGAAAACTTTCTAAAAAGGAGAATTCTCAGTCAGATGTTAAGGATGGCAGAAAAAGGCACACTTTAAGTTGGTAAGTTATAGCTTCAATAAAACAGCATGTATAAAAAAATAGATTACTTGAAATGCTTCTTTTTATTCCTGCAGGCAGAGGTTTGAGGAACTTCTATTAAAAAAAAACCTTTCAATTTTATTAATTTCAAACAGGAATCCTTCAGTCTATCCTCTTTCAGTTTTTTTATGCAATAAGGGAATGCATATTTTCCAAGCTTATTGGAAAAGTTAGTTGAGCAATACAGGTTGATGGATATGTAATTCAGTGTCTACCAGTGCCTTAACACAGTTTACACCCATTTATCAGAGAAAAAAACAATTAGACTGAGTAGAAATTATACCTCCAAAAAATTTCTAAGGCAGATTAAGAAACCTAATCAATAAAATATAGGGTTCATTAGCTTCAGTGAGGACTTGAATGTCAGATATAACAAGCCCAGCAGGGGCGATGAAATTTCATATGAGAGGAAAATGTTCTGCATGAGTAATCTAAAAAAATTTCTCAGTGTTTTAAATATTAGTATTTTACATATGAAATCAAGAATGTTGGCAGTGGACACAATAAAAACCAAGGTTTTAAAAACCCCTAGTTTGGTGCAAGTTATTTTCAAAACTACATCTTTATAGTTTCCCAGAAAAGACCGAATCTGTCTTCAGACCCAAAGGTTACGACCGTAACTCCTTATTTAAAACTAATATTTATGTCAGGCAAGAGGATACAAAAAAGCCACACATTTGTATATGGTGTTAAATGGTCTACCATAGTAGACATTTAAATGCTATAATATAGAGAGATCCTGAAAAATATTCAGTGGAAGTAATACAAATCTTGAGTTTTTCCAGGCCTCAAGGGTTGTATTTCTTCACAGCTCACCATACCATGTATCTTGTTAAATTTCTCAATACCCCCATGTTTACTGTCATGTTTTCTGTGTTTACACAATCTCACAGTTAGGGCTCTGTGAGCACATTTTTGTTTGGGGTTGAACCAAGGGGAAAAAAGTATAACACTGCAAGAATACAACCTGAAACTTCACTTGAACTAGCACTGAACCTGAAAGGAAAGGCTTTGTCATATAAGGTAACAACAAGGACATTGTTACTTCAGACTCCTTTCTAAAACCTCAACATGAATTTAGAAATCAATGAAAAATTTTTACTTTCCTACTGAACATCAGAGTTGGGAAAAAAAATAAAAAAGGCTAATTGTTTACAAATTAGTTTGATATAGTACTTGCAGGAGGCAAAAATTATACGCTTTAAATGAGATAAATGCACTCATTTAACAGGTTTTAAATAAAAATGTTGAAGTTGCTTAATTTTCAATTGTGCACTATAAACCTACTATTAATTTAATGTAGGCCTATTTTAAATTTAGTTTGATCACAATGAACTATTTTTACATAAAAATTTGCCTGTTACATCCAGATTACAGTAACCCAATGAGATTGATATGTCACTTGATTTTGGTAATAAATAGGGAAAAAAGCAAGGTAGAATTTGCTGTATATGTAGTTACCCTAGTTTTTTGAGTCAATTTCTGGTAAGAATAGTAGTATTCATATTATTTTAAGGGTATAAATTATTTCTCTGTTGGAAAAAACCCCAGTCTTTGTCAACATTAGTATAGAAGGCCCTCAGATGTCCACATCTTATTCCCATATGAGTTCTTGGAGATGTACAATATTTAAGTGCTGCACAAGGAGTGAAAAGACCACTGTAGTACCACCTGTGGATCATGGTGCTATTGCTTATTGAATACAGAAGTTGAAACAAAATGTCATTTCAAATCTGCTCCAGTCTGAGCAGTATAGAACATAACAATATTTTTTTAATCAAGAATTTTAGAAGTGTTGTTCTCCAAAAGGAGTGTTCCAAGTAGCCCTTGTTTTACATTTGCAGTTTTGTGCTCTTTAAAATAGCCAAATAACCGAATTAATATAAGAAAAGCACAAAAAGGCAACTTTCCTATTGCTGCTGGTGTTGTAAACACATAAACCTTTCCTCTGAGAGACAGGACAAAAAGACAGAGGTTGCGTTTTCTCTCAGAAATTAATATTCCAGCTGGGAAGCCTTCTTCCTCTAAAAGAAAACATGCATTATGGGCCATCCATACATGGAGGTTAAGAATGTCCACCTCTACAAACTCAGCAGCTTGCTAACACAATTATTCTATGGATTTGTTTCTCTATTCTTGTGATTACTAAAAGGTCTGTTGTTTTTTTGCATTATAGACACAAAGACAGAAAAAAATGATCATTAGCATAACTCCAACATGGTCTCAAAATTTCTTGAGCTCCCAAGAAGAGGACACTGCTGTGTGCTGTATTTTAAATCCAAAAAGGGGTGTTCATTCTTTTCTGTCTGCATCTTACATGCACCTCAGAAGAAATATTACTAATCTGTATTAATTGAAATAGGATTTAAAGGCTTTGAATAGATCCAAATTGATAGCACTTTGGAATGGAACTCAATGTCCATGCAGAAGAGGTTACAGTAATCTCAGCATAGATGGCAAACCCTGGAGGAGCCTTTCACTTGACATCCAGAGCTGTGATTCTGGCAGAAGTGATAAGGAAATGAAAGTTCCTTATCTCAATCTTGACTTGCCCATATGAAAATGCATATTTATTATGAGCTTAATCTTTTGGCTTTTTGCAAGGTGTACCCAAGAATTAGGAACTAGAAGTCATTTGTGGCGATGTTTCTTTCGTGAGAGGTGGACATTACTACTGTGAAAGAGATGAATTATTAATACCATATTATTTCAGAAGAAACATTAATCTGATGCTAGTACAGATCCAATTTTTCTCTCCCTGTTATTGCATTCCTACTGAGACTACATGGTGTGTGCAGAGAGCACCTTATATTCACCCACTTCAGATTCAGAAAGTAGAGACACTTATTATAGACAAAATAAACCTAATTTGAAAGTGGTAAATAGCTTGTGTTGAAAAACAGCACAATAGTGTACATTTGATACGAAAGGGTTTCACTTTTATCCTGTTTAAAAAGGGCACTAGGGTTTGAAAAGAGAGAGGGAGCTCTGTGTAACAAAGTGTTTGCAGCAGAGCCTGTCCCTTAGGGAACCTGCACAGATGGCCTCTGCAACAGCACCAAGAGGTCAGCAAGGTCTAAACTGCTACATGGATATTATAAAATGACACAGAAAACACATTTAAGCTTTGAACAAGGACTTGAATTTCAGTAATCTCAATCCAGTTGTTCATTGTTCTATTTGACCTGGAGGAATGTAAAGATAAGCATACAGATTTTTCTCCTACATGCAGGTGAAAATACCTGATATGTATATTTTCTCAAAATCTGTTATTAAAATCATCCAGATATTTTTGAACTCAGCTGTTTTTCTCTAGCCCATCACTCTACTGGGAAATACCAGTAGTTTAATCCAATGTAACACAAAAGCCTGTCTATTTTTAATGACATTATGCCTAACTCCAAAAATCCAGAAACCAGCATTAAAAGATAGGAGTTCATTCAGCAGTTCTTAATCTCTGAAACACACCCAAGGATGAAGGGTCTACCAGAGTCATGTATTGCCAGCATATATCCCTGGTATTTATATATTCATACAACCTGTGTGGTGTGTTTTCTGAGAAGATGCCTTTTTCCATTTCAATGAGCTAACACACACTGTCATTATAAAATGTAACTCAGCTTGGATTCTCTGCTTTATGGAAAAAAAGGGCAAAAGGAAAAAAAAAAGCTAGGGTTTTTTTTCAAGCACTACCAATAAGGAATTGAAAATTTAATGTAGGCTATGTGTGCTTTCAACATCCAAATAATGGATGTCTAAACATCTTTGATAAGAGTTTGTGGTCTGTTTAACTGATGGCTTCAGAGGAGTTTTGCAAAGCAAGAAGTGATGCATTGTATCTCCCATGGGCTACAAATTTTAGGATACTGGATGCACAGCAGCTAAAAAGCATTTCTCAGCAACCAAAAATTATACGGAGGGAGCCACTAAGGTGTGGCTATTGAAGGTCTCATATAACATTAACTAGAGCTGAGCAGTGAAGTTCCATTTTCAGTTTGAATAATTTTCTAGCACCTTTCTACTCAAACTTACATGATTTCCATCCAGAATAGGTTATTCTAAGATATTTAAAAAGTCTATTCTAGATATTCCTCTGTACTGTGTCCCTCTGTATTCAACAGTGTAAGCTATTAAAAAAAATCAAAAATTATAAAGGCCTGCTTTCTTATCACTACATACAGAAGATTTTTTTATAGGTTGATTTGGTAGTTAATGATATTTGTATCCTTTTTGGTATAAAAAAGGGATAGATGGGAGGTAGCCTTTCCCTCCCACACGATGTTTGAAATTTTAGTTTTTCCTTTCTGTGATGGGATATATCCCCGGCATTTCAAAACAGTATACATTTGGCTGTGTCAGAGAGAGGGAGAGAGGAAGCCTGTATGTGCAACCCAAAGAACAAACAGATAGGGTTTATATACTTAGTGAGGTGTAAAACATACAAGGCCAGATCCTTTGTCTGACTAGCACTTAACAATAGCTGTCTTCTTATGAGCATCTCTTTATGTTGCCTACTGGAGCTGTTCCTCTTTGGGTAAGAAAGGGTGTATCCAGGGGGCCAGGGAGACATCAGTTGCTCAGAATAGGGGTTAAAAACTTCTCATGGGACACAGCAGTTCTTGGTCCAAAGACTGTCTGTTTATCTGGGCAAACAGTTTCAAAAATGGAGTGCGAGAGAAGCAAGAGTTGATAGCACACATGGATGTTGTCTTGGGTGTTTCCAAAGATTTTTGATATTTTTTGTTTTACCTATGCCCTTGAATCTTTAGTCCATCCTGCTGGTGCTCAGCCTAGCATTGCTCCCTTTACCTTGAGACTGTCACAGAGCACTCAATATTCACTTAGAAAGTAGCTGTGAGGCAGCATGGAAGGTACTGAAACAGAAGCTTCAAGGACAGAACTTGCAAGTGAACTGATAAGTGGCATTGCCTCCAGTGCACTGGTTTGTGAGGCCTTCATAATCAGAAGTGAGTTTTTCTTTGAGTTAATTTGTGACAGGTGGGATAAAAAACTTTCTCTCTGAAAGGCACATACTGAGCAGAAGTTCTCATTCCAGATCCTACCTCTCTTCAACACTTATTTCAAAGCCTCAAGAGCTCCCCTGCTATGTATCTCCAAATAGCTATGAGTAAAAGCGTACTTAATTTTTCAATCAACATCTCTGTTAAAAAAAAAAAAAAAGTTAAAATAGCAGAAAAAGAGCCTAGAGTAGACTACCAGTCACTCCTTTCATTCATCAGAAATACTTGCCATCAGATGAAAATTCTTCATGACAAAGACTAAATTTTGAAATTACCTCTACATAATGTACACTGTACACACCTCAAGGAAATTGTTTTTTAAAAATCTGATTTTTGTAGAGTTAGAGCCTCTGCAAGCCCCTCAAAGCTACTACTTTTATTAATAATATGTGGAAGTTGCTCAAATACTTGGTGAGGCCCAGTAATATAAATCTCTGTCCCAGTTTAGGGGAAATTTTGGAGGAAACCTCTGAATGGAGTCCCTCTAAAAAGCAGATGTTAATGGCCCCTCCTCCAACTGGTTCAGGAAAAGATTTTCTTGGAGAAAAGTGGAAAAAAAAAAGTTTATTTAACAAGCAAAGTATCCACAAACATGAAAAAATGAATAATATTAAACAATGGAACCTCTTGCTGTTCTGAAGAGATGGCAGATTCACAGAGTCCTTTCATGGGGTGCAGCTCGGCTCGCTCAGTCTCTGTCAGTCCCTCTGGTGCTGGAAAATGCAGCTTCCTGGGTGGACCACAGGTGTGAGCTCCTGGTGTTCTTCTGGATTTTCAGTCCAGAGTGAGGCTGATCAGCTCCAAGAAAAAAGAAAAGCCACAGTCTGGGGAACTTGCCTGCCTCAGCTAGCTATAAAAAAACCTAACTAAAGGCAAAGGAGAGCTCTGTCCCGCTGTCTGTGCTGCAGACAACACAGTCCAGGAGCAGGAATGCAGGGGAGCAAGTGCAGTTTCTGACAACAAACTCCAGCTTCTTTTCCCCCCCTCTTTGTTCTTGGAACCAGTCTTAAAAGTGCAGAATTTAATATCTAGCATAAACAGAACAGACAATTGGGATACAAGCATCATAAAGTCACCCTAGGACAGTCATACAAGTCACCCTAGGACAGTCTCTAGCACTCAACACAATACAGACAATAATTCTGACTTACATACAACATGGGAAGTAATTGTAGTTTCTAGAGGATAGATTTATTGTCACTAAAGGAAAAGCAGTTATTAAATGTAATATATTCATTCATTCAGTGGTTTTATTTATGGACTTTGTGGTTTTTTTTCTCAGAGAAATTCAGGGATTTCATCAAGAATATGATCTTCATCTTCAGTTCACTATCAAAGGCTTGGCATTTTCATATTATCCGATCATGAATTTGAATTAGACAGAAAATTTTCAGTAGAAGCCTGATTGATGCTCTTTGTGTTCTGATTTAGCTAAACTAAATATTTCTTTTTCTAAACAGCCATTATTCAAAATAATAAACTGTACATTTTCAGCTATTCAACCCAGCCAATTCTTATGCAAATACAGTAATGGGTCACAAGGTTAGCTGTGAATTGTGATCCCTTGTGCAGTTTCTTAAATGAGGGGCAATGCCAACTCAGCTTTGCTTAGCTCATTTACTCTGCATCTCAACTTGTAAATTAATCATTGCTGGCAACATCAATTTGGTTGTAATTAATCATACAGGGAGGAGCAAAGAAATTGCACTGAAGTGAGTCATATTAACAACATTATCTGATTGCTCTCAGTGTAATTTACTGGGATCCTGATGTGTGCATACAAGGCTTCTGGCTGGTACCTTGGCACAGAAGGAAATCTGTAAATTGCTGTAGAATACTGTCTAGTCCAGCTAGCCATACACGTAGGTTTCTAATGAGCCCTGCTCTGATGTATTAATTTTGTGTCCATAATTGTGCAGGTTCTCAGTCCTTTAACTCCCAAACTGCAAATGAAGGAAAGGGACTTCTAGTGCCCCTCTGGCAGATAATAGAAACCAATGGAGTCCATTTCCAGGCAGGCCTAGGAGCTATTAGACAGCATGCAGAGGAGGGCCCTGAGGATGGTGAAGCATCTGGAGAGGAAGCAGTGTCAGGATCAGCTGAGGTGACTTGGTCTGCTCAGCCTGGAGAAGGGGAGAGTGAGGGGAGACCTCACCGCAGCTACTTTTTCATGAGGGGAAGAAGGAGGGGCAGGCATTGATCTCTTCTCTGTGGTGACAGGGACAGGACACAAGGGAATGGTCTGAAGTGGTTTCGGGGACACAAGGGAATGGTCTGAAGTGGTTTCGGGGAAGTTCAGGCCAGATATTAGAAAAAGATTAATCACACAGAGGGTGTTTGGGCACTGAACAGGCTCCCCAGGGAAGTGGTCACAGCAACAGCCTGAGAGAGTTCAAGAGGCATTTGGACAGTGCTCTTGGGCACACGGTGTGACTCTTGGGGTGCCCTTTGCAGGGCCAGGAATTTGACTTGGTGATCCTGACAGGTCCCTTCCAACTCAGCATGTTCTGTGATTCTATGATAATTCTACCCCAGTGAAATGTTGCTACAGACAAAGGTAAAAATCAGATAAAAACTTTAATGTTTTGAATTTAAAGCCAAAGTTAAGGGAAGAAAATAAAAATGGAAAGCAATTTGGTAACAGTTTTTCATATTGGTAAGGACTTTTTTTTCTCTCCAAACAAAAGCAAGTTAAAAGATTAGATATTAATGGTTTTAGGAGACAATGGAAGAATTGGTCCTTGTATTTCAAAGAAATCCTGTTAATAAAATGCTTAAGAACCAGAAGAACTTGAAGTTTATTTATACATCCTGCTAATCTCAAAACAGATTAATGATGAACATAATTTCATTTCTAAAACAATTAAACTATGGCATAATTCTAATCTGAGATGTATATCCAGAGAGGAAACAGGAAAGCAGTATAACAGAAAATCTTAAACAATAAACCAAAAAGCTGAAAGTTGAAGTCTAGAAGCAAGACAACTTCTTTTTTTCATGTTTACATACATCTAATTCAAGTGTATGCCCACTCAAGCTGTTACATGTGGTCTTGACTTGCAGCTTGAGGCTGTGCTTTCCCAGAGGGTGTGAAACTTTCATAGGCAAACTTTCATGTATGCATGACCATACATACATCAACAGCTGCCTGAAATGAACATGCAGAGGAAGACTGTTATTTCACACAGCACTGTCCATTAAAGCTCTAAATATGTTAAAATTAATTCTCCTACTTGATTGATACCTGTGTTCAAAAGATACACTTTCCTTAAAAACCAGATTTGTTGTGGCAGAGATATTAGCAAATCAGAAAGGTCAGTGATAAGGTAAATGGGTTTCATGCCTAAGTACACTCCAACTTTTCCAGAAAACCAGATGACCTACATAAATCTCCCATCTAATAGTAAATGTATTTCAACTAGGGCAATAATTATAGGAGGCCAATTAGCCAGTTACAGGAGGCTGTGCAGCAGGACACTGGAAGAAACTATTTAATTTCTTTTTGTTTTAACTGGAACAGCAATAGCAAAAGTTTCTCCTACCCTGAGAGTAATAAGTTGACTGAAAGTGGAAAAATCAGGTAATAGTGAGAATAAAAAAAATGCCCACTGACATTGCAGGGTTTTAATTATTTTCCTTGCAACCTAGAGACCTGAATAGCAGTGTCAGCCCTTCCAACACCTCTGCTCTCAGAACAGTGAGAAAGGAGTGTGGGAAAGGAGTGATCTCCTGCCGTCCCAGGAACCTATTCCCTGAGGCTTGTGCCTGGGCAATGCAGAGGCAGGAGGCAAGTCTACAGTGAAAAGCTCCACCAGCCTCCAGCAAGCTACAGCTCATGGAAGTCACAAGCTAGCAGTTATATTGCTATGTTTAAACTAGAAGCATTGAACTTACAAGTGGTCCTATGAAGCCAAGCAGAAGCGCATTTTGGATAGCTTTTCTTCCTAAATCTCTGAAATATAATTATCCATAATTGGTTCTTGATGCTAACTGAGTTCACTGCTACATGTCTAATGAAGTTCAAGGCCAGCAAACATTTCCTGTGGTCTTTGAGAGGATTATTACCTCCATATTATGCAAAGCTGCTCTGGTTTGAACCCATAAGACTGGTACAAAACATTCTTAATATCCCTGTTTTTTTAAAAAGTGAAATAGAAGTGACATTGCTTGCAACTTATTTGCACAAATGAATTTGCAGGATAAGACAGCTTTTACCCCAGCTGCAAGCCCTTAAGCAATGGATTATCAGTCTTATTAAGCACAGCTTCTAAATCAAGCAGGACACAACATAAAACAGTAGGAATAAAGAACTTCTACAGAACACCCCAATTGTCCCAAGAGTATTGTATTGTTTTTCTTCAGAAAGAGAAAAGTGTGTTAATTGTAGGTAAATCACAGGACATCAGTCTCAGCTTAAAATGCACAGCAAAGCAGCAACCACAATAACAGCAGATATCCTAGTAGAGA
Source organism: Urocynchramus pylzowi (assembly GCA_013397555.1). NCBI lineage: Eukaryota > Metazoa > Chordata > Aves > Passeriformes > Fringillidae > Urocynchramus > Urocynchramus pylzowi. The sequence goes on from VZRH01006602.1 coordinate 336,914, forward strand.
AAATTTTAAATCTGAATACTGAGACTGGCATTTGTATACATGGTAAATACCAGTATACTGGCATGTGACATTCAATTCTCTAAAAATGATGTTTAAAACTTAGAAAGGACTTGAAAATGCATGGTGCTAATAATGCCAGCATTGTGGGTGCAAAACCCATATGGGCCATCACTAAAGAGTTGGACTTGATGATCCTTCTGGGTCCCTTCCAATTCAGACTATTCTGTGACTTTGTGAAAACAAGTACAATTATTGTCTATAACATGGGCCTTATCTTGAGACACTTAATGAGCTTAGTCTATTTGTTTATCCAGAAAAGGCAGCAATAGTGGGCTTATTTTTGTGTATTATTGTATATATAGTATAAAGGACAGAATTTAAATTTTTAAGGAGCAGGGGGTCACAATTGTGACCTGATTGGAAGGACAGATGGAAGCCACTATGAGTCAAATATGTTTGACGGCTGTTTTGCTTGTGACAAGCAAAAGTGATAGCTGAGTCAAAGTGGCTCTATAGAATATGAAGGCATAGCAAAATACAATTCTGTTTTGCTTGTGACAAGGTATTGAAAAATGAAAGTGGTATCTGATTATAAACGGCTTGATAGCATAAGAAGGCGTAACAAAAATCTTCCTAAGGCTGAAAGATATATGCTAGTCAAATACTAGGTTGGAAGGGGTGTAGTAGCAAAGGCTTTGATTGCTCAGAACAACGATCAGAAAAATGCTGGTCTGCTGCTGTGCAAGATCTTGAAGCCATGATCAGATAGAAGAAAATTACAGTGGTCCCTTTCAGGGACCTTTTAAATTCTTAAGTATCAGTGGCTATACCTGAGAATAGAAAAGGTGTACAAGAGCAATAGGCAATAAATAGGCAGTTTACAAAACCATGTCTTGACAGCATAATCTTAAGAAATAACTCTTTCTCTTTCTTCTGCTTCTCGTACCCTTGCTCATGATGTGATTCTTTGCCTAGAAAACACATTACACATTTGTGCAGCCAGAAACACAAACTACACAATTTAAGCAATGCATTTAAAAACCCAGATCTCTAAAAAACAAGTACCAAAATCAGTGTAAATATTCCCCAAATATTTCCTGCAAACTCTACTACATCTTTTGAACTCAGAAGAAAGACTTTTCAAAGCAAACATCACGATCTCTAATCATTTTTTCACCGTGTTGTGACACGCCATTCTTGTATTAACCTTTCAATAAAGCTTTTGTGGGTTTTGTAGCAGCCTAGGAACAAAAATGCAGTTTTTAAAAGAGTTCCAACATGGTGCAGCACATTCTGTAGCACTGAGATGAGAAGATGCAAGACTTTCCAGTATTTTCAAACATTTTCTGAGGAAATTTTTATGAACATTTACAACCACACAAATACCAATCTTTGCTTGCTCCCTGCAGTAACCCTGGCTTGAAATGCCTCCTAATTATAAATTTATGTTCTGTAAATTGCTTAGAAACTTACAGAAGAACACAAGCGTTTTAATAAACTGGCTTTGGTTAGCTAGTGGTTTCACTTGAGAAACATGAGCATGGTTTAAATCAACCAAACACAGATGCTAGAGATAAATGAAATCACATCAAAACTGTGTTTGCAATTGCATTAAAATTACAAAACATGTTTGACTTGAAGTGGGTGCTTATGCATAGGACTATGACACAAAAACATCTTAATTTTCCAGGGCTATTGCTGATCACCCCCAGACAAAATTTTTTACACAACTCAGTAGACTAGAAATTATACTTGTAATATTTGCAAATTTCCTCTGTTCTAAATACATGACCAGCATAAGTGTATTGCATAATTTTAGATCATTAACACTCTGCCTATCTATAGAGCTTATGGTCTTGAAAATATGAAAATACAACATATAAGTTACAAAAATATCAATTTTACCAAGCATCTTAAAATCAAACTATTGCTAATCCTGTGTACCCCTGGAGACTTCAAGCCACCAACTGTTCCTCAACCTCTGGAATGTGACAGTATCATTACAGACCTCATATATTCTTCAGAAGAAGCTCTGTAACCACTTACGTAGTTAAGTTCTATTTCAATGTCTTAAATGCCTTTCCAGTTCATCTTGAAAATTACCACACATTCCAAAAATTTTCCTCTGGAAAAAAAACTCTCAAAACATTTCCAGTTTGATATAACCTTTCAATTCTTAAAAGAATATGAGACCAATAATTTTAAAAAAAGTTCTACCAATAAAACATTAAGGTTAAAACACAATAACAATGTGAAAGAGGTATTAAAAGGACCAACATGTAAGAAAAGGATCTCACAATTTTTCAAACAAAATTTACTTCATCTCAATTCAAATTCTGTTTTTCAAAATTAGCAAAAAATTTTAGGAGAATATATGTAATAGAAAAAAACTATATATTGTCTGTTACAAATGAAGGGGTAGCCAAGATTACAGGAAGAATTGCATGATAGAAGAAAACTCTTGAAGATGAGTGCAAGGTGAATTCTAATGCCTGTGATGTATTGGAATCTGTCAGAGAATGCAACAAGAAGAAGGGACTTGCTGTCTGCTATGTTGATAAGTTGAGATTATTTGAAATATTCATAAAATTTTGGTGCTTCTGCTAGCTTTCCATGGGGCTGTGAAAACCTTTATACTTTAGATGCATGCCCAGGGAGAGAAACATGATGGGTGAGCTTGTTTTGATGCTTTTGAGATCAGCTATGAGAGGAGATATGTATAGTAGGGGTATTGCTCACACTGAAATTTATCACTTCTCTTCAGGTTCAATTGAAATAATTACCAAGTTTGGACTCAGAAGCCTTTTTTACAATGTTGAATTTGTTGTGAGTTTTAGTTTTGTAATTCATGACTGTAGGCGTGTCACAGGACATCCAAGGTTTCTGTGGACCCTCTGTTTATTGTGACTCACGGGCAAAGGACTGAACTCCATGGCTAAGATGGTACCTGTGGCACCAGCATGAAATAGCAGGATTTTACAGGCTCTTGCCATTTACTGTTTGATATTTCATAAGTTACAGGCACAAACTTGCAGCCACAGCCAGAAGCGTGTTGCTGTTTGTACGTCCATTGTACAAACTCCAAACAACTCTATTTCTGAAGACTAAGGGAAGATACACTGGTTTACTTACAATACTAAAAAAAACCAAAAAAAACCAAGAAACCAAAAAAACCACCCAAACTTACTAACCAACCATCCCAACCAAACAAACATCACAAAATACCAACCAACCAAAACAAAAAACAGTAACAAAACCAAAAAACCAAACCAAACCAAGCAAAAACCCAAAACCACAAAAAAATCCCAAAACCAAAATAATGAAAAAAACCCCTGGATCACATTATTCTAAACAACTTGATGTAATTATAAAGGACACAATGGAGCAACCTGCACAAGGAGCACTGAGATGTTGACGTTGCAGCCCTTTCTAGGTTTTTTTAGTTTAATTTTTACAGAAGGTGTGTGCCCTTGGTTCTGGCCAGGAGAATCAATATTATGTATATTTCCAAAGAGCAGTGGTTCCAGGTATGACAGATATGTACTTCACCATTAAAGAAGAGGTGAAATTTGTAGGGCCACTATTAGGGATATGGGGGAATTATTAATGAGAATGTGCTACACATTTCTTGAATGACTGAAACCTGCCAGAGTAATTCCAGTGCTCTTTCACTGACAGAGCTGGGGGAGAAACAGTGTCCCCCTTGGAAATTCTCATTTTTGAGACAAAAATTAAAATTGAAATTAAGTAACTATAAATCACAAATTCCAATCTCCAGTGAACAATGGGGGAGACTATCATATTCTGGAGAGCAAAGGAAATCCTACAGCCATAAATCATTTGCTGAATGTTTCGGGTTTAAGTTAGAGTAATAGCCAAAACATGATACTACTCAAATGCCCATTACATCACAGGAAGCTAATTGTTCTAAAAATATGTCTTTTTGTAAACCCTTGCAAATGGTGATGATGAAGTACCACACTTGCAGTTTTAAAACAAAGTCACAGGCATACAAGTCAACTGGTTTTCTTACAGTGGAGAAAATTATGTGAGAAGTAACTCCCATAGCTACTTCTGAGCAAGGACTGTCAGGATTAAGAAGCCTTTAAAGAGGAACAAATTTTTTTTTTTTTTTCTTTTATAAACCCAATGTGGTCTGTCTTTCTTTTACGGGTTGGACGACAGTTTTATTTTGAGTTTCCACTCCTGAAGGAAAATTAGTCAGGGTTTCTACAAATCTGTGTTTCTAAAGACCAGATGGTACTGATTTGAACATAAGGTAGATGGCAGGAAAAAAAGCAGAAAGAATATCAGAGGGTGGGGGAAACCAACAAACAATACTTCATGAATTCCACAGCCTCTTATTAATGCTGACATTTTTTACATTTGAAAACCTGTATTTTTCAGCCTGGCTGCAAATATTGAGTAAAGTGAAACCTTCTTGTGTCATGTATTTTTCTCTTGCCTACAGCAAATTAGTTACACTTGATTTCCACAAAGATTTAATGTTATCCTAATCACCTATTATCTGTAGTGGTAAGCCTTGCCACATATATCTGAAATTCTCTCTCTAAATTTAACATGAGAATTAGAGCAGGTAGGAGAGTCAAAGAGCCATTCAGTTGTCATTGCTGAGAATGTTTTGAAGATGGCAACTTTTTTCATATGTTTAATTGAACATTTGTGAATATTGATACTATTTAAAAGGAATTGCATGAATTAAGATAAGCATCTTACATTATTTAAAGACCCTAAATTATGTATCAGATCTCATTAACATACCCAACCTCTCATTAAAAATAGTGCCTGGATTTAAAGTAGCTGTCAAAATTCATGATTTATCCTGGAGTAAGTTCTCTCTCAACAGAAAGAATTCATCCATAGCAAGTGTATTTCTGTCTTTCTATTACTATTCATCTTTGAAAATTACAATAATTTTATAACCTTCTTATCTTTTCAGATTATTTTTAAGATTCTTTATGGAAAATATAAAACAAGATTCATAATAAGTACATGTAGTTCTAGATGAGGTTATCCAGCCTTTTTTTCCAAATACCATGGATTTGCCTTTGCTTTAACTTATAGGTGATTCCATAATGAGTCAATTAATGCAGAATAATTATTTACAGGTTTGGGCATCTCCATATATCTTGACCACTGAGAGGAAAAATGGTGAAAACCAGTCCTATTAATGTTCTTAAATGAAGAGGCTTCATAGGTATCATCAAGCATAACATTCCTACACAGATAGGCCCTACCAAACTGTATCAATTAATGTGCTGGAAGCATTTCTTCACAGTCAAAAATTGTGGTCCTTTTAATTCTAAAAACAAGAAAAAGTCAGAAATCTAAGTTGTATTTTCTCCATTGGCTGTACTTCCACCAGCCTTCTTATTCCACAAAGACAGGAAAAGACAGAAAATGCTACCAAAAGACTTTTGGTCAACTACACAGTAGAAGAAGGGAAAACTAATAAAAGTGTTCCTGACCATTTGGTTAGTTGTCTTAAAAATACTGACATTTTGCTAAGTGCTTTCAGGGAGCTCCATGGTGTTTCTGAGAGAAATAAAATCAAGGCCCATGGAAGAGTATTTTCAAAGCAACACATTCAAAGATACCAAAGTGGCAAGGAATAAAAACCACTACTTACATTAGATACTGAAAACTTATAGGCTTTCTCTTGTAAACAGATTAAAATTCACAGCTAGAGAATTTCAGAGTAAACTGACTCCAAGGTTCCTGATAGTAATTTTTCACCTAAGTTCTTGGCGATAAACTCCAACATTTTATAATTGCTTACTTCCAGCCACTGAAACTTGTTACACTTTTCTCACCAAGATTAAATAGATTTACTTGGAGATTTGCTCCTTTTGCATGAGGTCTCTGGCCCAAGCTGGTTGCATGTATAAAATAAATAAGTCACCTTTCTCCTCGAGGGATTGAATGTCCTCATGAGTGGCTAGGTACTCAGATCTAGGTGAGCCTTACACCCTTTTACTTGCTTTACTTATTGAAACTTGGCCTTGGCCTTCCTGTTCTCAGCACTGCATGCTACCTCAAAGCACTCCCAGAGACAGTGCTTTCCAGCAGGTTTCCTACTCCTCAACAGCCCACTGGAGTAATTGTCCTTTCATGCATCCGCTGTAGCACATCTGAGTTGGACCCTAGCTGCTTAAACAGCTGATTCAGGTCAGTTTTCCAGGGGGAAAAAAAAACCCCAAAACCCCAACACTCTTTATTTATATTATTGCTAGACCAATCCTTATCCCATCTGAAATATTTGCAGGAAAGACATGGTATCAAAATTCAGATTTGCTCATAAAATTATTGTTCGACCAAGAATTTGTCTCCTAGCAGAAGCAGTTGCTGATTGATATCTGTTAACAGCTATGTTTTGGGAGCTGGGAGCAACAGAATAAAATTCCATTTAAAATTTACTTCCCTTGTCCATTGCTTTAAAATTTGAAGAACTGGCCCCAAAAATACACAGCAATTGTTGGTGATGTGTTTTCTTGTCATAAGTAAACACTGTAAGGTCATGATAAAGATATCTAAGCAGTTGCTAGTTTTAAGTTCACAAATTCTCAAGCAGACTGAGAGCCAAATTGAGTTACCTTCTGTTAATTGCAAGACTTTCTGGGTAAATAAGGGAGTTTATATTTCTTTGAGAAATTAAAATGAAATTTTGTCACTGGAGGTTAGCAGAATTTAAGAAAATATCACACATGAAAAAATCACCTGTCATTATTTCTTTTCTTCAGGGCAACTATGGGCGAATGCTTTAGAACTTTTCCTATTTTAAAAGATTATTTTTTCCTGTTTGTTTACTGTGGCAAAGAGTTATCAGTATTCTACTCCAGTCTGAGCTGTAGTTCTGAATTACTGATGATTAACAAGTGTCTGATGTTTAGTGGCCCTTTCCAATCACACAAATTATAACTTATTTTAATGTTTTACTTACACATTACACTTTAATAACTTTCTGTTATAACAGCTGTGTCACCTTTCACACACGAATATCTCCAAGGCCTCCTTTACTGCTTAGAGAGACAACATGAAATGTTGACAATGTTACAAAAAACCAAAAAAGTAACTCTAGTTACAAGTGAAAATAACAATGCAGCACAATGTGAGTCTTGGCCTTTTTTGATGATTTGGCAGGGTTTTTTTGGTTGTTTTTTTTTTTTTTTTTTTTTTTTTTTTTTTTTTTTTTTTTTTTTTTTTTTTTTTTTTTTTTTTTTTTTTTTTTTTTAAAAAA